>JASPKZ010007713.1:0-374968 GCA_030220185.1 Diploptera punctata | reverse complement strand
TTGTGGTAGTGATGGGTTGGTGGTTGTGGGTGTTGGTGGTGGGCTGGTTTGTGTTGGTGGGAGTGGTGGTGACGGCGATGATAATAATGATAAAGTTCATAAAAATTATAATGCCATTCGTAACAATTATGATGATAATGATGATGATAATACAATGATCAATAACTATAATGATTATGATGACTATTTAACTCATGTCCCAAATGGTAGTCAATGACCAATCACATTTCAATGATTTTTTATTTACAACGAATCACAGTCATGTTTCGCCTAAAATTTACCAACTAGAGTTTATCGTAATAAAGAAAGCACCTCCTTTTTAACATTCTGAATAGGTCATAGCATTATTTTGCAGTGACTGACCCTCTAACAAATACGGCTACCAGATTGTATATATAGTGCCTGAATGTCAGCAGAAAGCACATGTGATAGATAATATAAAAACATTTGTAACAATTGATTATGCCACAAAAAAAAAACTGTTTGCACTTTCTTAAACTAATTATTTTCCTGGAAATGACGTTGCAGAAAAATATATTTGACATATTTACATCATAGGACATCAGAAACATATAACTTTGGTTATAAATTTCTCCGCTAGGGTGTATTCTTACAATATTGCGATCCTTTGGCAATACATAATATTATGATCTGGTTGCAGTGATGAACAAAAGAAGGAAATGAAGCATACCAATCGTTTCTGATTTGTTTTGAAACATCGCGGTTTACATTAAATATATAAATATTTTAAAATAATTATAGTTAAATAACGATTTGTGAGTAAACAGCTTAATTTTATTCGTTAAATAGTCCTAACAAATGCCACTCTTGATTTCCAAATTCTCTAGATAAATTCACTCCTCACTTCGTGAGTCGTGAATTTATCGATAATTTGGAAATCACTCGTGGCATTACTTATGATAACATTGATAATGATAATGACAAAGATAACATAGATGATGATATTTTAAGGTGATGACACTGATGATAACTAAATGGATAATAAAGATGATGGATAATGCCAATCAGATAATCGACTAAGATGATGATGATAATGGCTATGTTACTGATGTAACATGATTATAACGATGATAATTACGATAATAACGCTGATCATGATGATGATGATAACAAGGATGACAATTTATTATGATGATAATGATGTTACTATCGACTATGATGATAGCGAAGATGGCGTTGAGGACAGTGATGATGATGATAACAATGAAGATAATGATAATAATAAAGATGATGCAGGTAATAAAGACGAAGATGAAGATGCAGGTTGCAAAGATGATGATGATGATGCTGATACAATAACTACAACGATGATGATAATGATGACGATCATGAAAATTATAAGGAAGATAACGATAAGAAGGATAATGACGAGGGCATTAAGCTGATATTTATGATACTATAGTGCATTTGTCCAGTTAATGGACTCAGCCATGGCAGCGAAAGATTGTGTAATTGACTATTTCATCATGCAATGTTTGTTGCTGTCATACATTTTGTAGCACTGGGTAGCTCTTCTGCTTCTATTGCACTATCGTGTGACAATGGTTCAAATTTTGTGTCTGTTATTTATCCAAATAACAGCGGCAATAATGATGCTGATAACGAGGATCATGAATACGATGTTAAGGAAGATGTTTACGATGACAATGATAACGACTGTAATAACAACGACGATGAAACGGCAATGATAACTATGTTTACGATGATGATTATTACAATAATGACGATTACAATGATAACGACGATGAAGATCAGGGCAAGGGCAATGTTGATGATCATAATGATAAAGAAGATGATAACGACGAATATGAACACGATGATGATAATGATGATTAAAACGATAATGAAGCTAAAGATGATGATTACAATAAAGGCGACGATGAAGATGCTGACAATATTAATAATGAAGACGATGATGATACTTATAACTATTATAAACCTGATAACTAAGATTATGATATTGATTAAATAAGATTATGATATTATGACCTTGTAGAAGATTTCCAGTCGCAAAAGCCTAAACCAATATAAGATTATGATGTTGATAAAGGGATTACAATGATGATAAAGGTGTGAAATATGATATCGACCCTGGTGATAATTATCATGATTGAGACGATTATAGGGAGGACGATAACGACGAGGATGATATTGAAGACGATTTTCACAAAGATGTTAAAGGCAATGGTGACGATAATGATGTGATAAAAACGACGCTGATGACGGCAATAATGGCAATGCTCACGGAGATAAAGACGAAGATGATATTTATATAAATTATAATGATGCAAAATAAGACATTAAGTACGATAACAATGATGATGATGATGATGGTAATGACGATGCAGATGTTAACAATGATGACAATGGTAAAGACGATGATAACAAAGATAAGAATGAAAACGGTGACAATATGGGCAATGATTATGTTAACGATGATGATGCTGATGACATTGTCGATAACAATGATGATAAAGACAATTATAATGAGGATGATAACTATGGAAAAGTTAAAAGTCCTTAATGATGTCGATAAGATGCTAATGACAATGTCGATAACAATGACAATAATGATGATAACGACAATTATAACGTTGATGATAACTATAGTAAAGCTAAGAAAGTCCTTCATTATGTTGATAATAAGGACAACTATGATGATAATGACAATGATAACGAACATGGTCATGTCGATGATTAAATTGATAATGATGATAAAGCATTGCTGATGATTATAACGATGTTGACATTGGCAATGAGGGTTATAAAGATGACTTCGATGATAATGCAGACAATTATAACTATGACGCTAATGTTGAAAACAAAGATGAAGATGATGTTAATAACAAAGTTATGATGCAGATATCAACAACGATGTTAATGCTGACTTCATAAATGACAATGATGCTACAGATGATGTGATAAAGACAATGATAAAGAGAACAAACATGATTATAACGATAAAGATGATAAAACAGATGTCAAAGAAATTACTAATACAATGATTATCATCATGACACCTTACCATGGTTAGGAAGATGATGACTACAATGATAATGACGATGATAAAGACAGTGGTGATAAATATGATAATGGCAATTCTGATGCTGATAATGACTATGATGCAGATGACAATAATAATGATGATTATAATGAGAATGACGATAATGAAAAAGATAACGGCAATTATGATAATGATGATTATAAAATGATTATGATTTCGACGATGACTGATACAAATTATGAAGATGACGGCCACGATGATAACGATAGTAATGCTGATGATGATAATGATTATGATTACGATGATGAAGATTCTTACGACAATGAAAACGATGATGAATATCATGACGAGTATGATTATGACACTGATATAAAGAAATTCAACACTACACTTACTGGAATGAAAGAATATTAGAGCTTCGACTGAAAATAAATAGAGGTAATTTGACAGTTCTTGGTGTATATGCGCCAGAGGAAGGCCACAAAGAAGATAATGAAGAATTCTATAAAATATTACAAGAAATTTATAGCAAAATAAATAGAAATGATTACTCATAATAGGAGATTTAAATGCCAGAGTGGGCAATGCTCAAGTCAACAATAATATTGGAACATTTGGCGAACCAACCAGCAATAGGAATGGGACAAGATTAACAGATTTTGCTACATACAATGAACTGAGGATAACGAATACCTTTTACAATCATAGAAACATATGTAAGTATACCTGGCATCATCAGGACTCAAAATCAATCATTGATTATTTCATTGCAAATAATAAGATTTTAAAATTGTTTCTCGATGTCAGAGCCTACAGAGGATATGATATTGGTTCAGATCACTACCTAGTAGAAGCAAAAATAAGATTTCCACCAAGATGGTTAAAAAAGAAGAAACAACAACAGAGCATAGAACAAGATAAAATTATTTTATGATGACAGCATTAAATGGTTATATTCGAGAAGAATTCAGCAATATATGGCTACAACTTCAGAAAGTAATGATGTCGAATAAGAATGGAAAAACATTAAAATGATAATTCAAAATGCAGCTAATGAAACTTTAGGAAAAGTAAATATACAACAAAGAAGAAATAGAACTCTAAAAATCTGGGATGATCAAATAAAACAATTGATTGAAGAGAAAAATGCAGCTTATAAAAAATATTTGAACACAAAGAAAGTAGAAAATGAAATAGAATTCAAACGCTGTAGAGCTATTGTTAAGAGGGAAATAAGAAAGAGACATAGGAAAACATGGTTAAATTTTGTTACACATTTAGAATCAGACTTGCATAAGCTCCAACCCAATGCCTTCAAAATATTAAAACATTTGAATAAAGATATTAAAGAATCTACCAAAATTAATTGCAGAGTAACAAAAGAAGATTTTTTCAATTATATAAAAGTCTTTGGACTGACAATAGCTATGAAGATACAATTTTCCGAAATAATAATGAGACAGATTCCATAATATCATTGGAAGAATTGAACAATACTTTAAAGAAATTAAAAAATGGGAAGGCAACTGGCACAGATGGCTTGAATTCTGAATTGTACAAATATGCAGGCAAACAGTTCCATGAAAGACTGTTGTCCTTCTTTAATAATGTATTCAAAAATGCACATATATCACAAGAATGGAAGACAAGCATTGTTATACCCCTGTTCAAGAAAGGAGACAGGAGAAAAATGGACAACTACAGGGGAATCAGTTTGTTAAACACATGCTACAAAATTTATGCAGACATTTTAAATGGAAAATTGAAAAGTTTCAGTGAAAAATTCCTTATTGAATGTCAAAATGGATTTAGGAAAGGACGATCTTGTATTGATTCAGCATTTTCTGTTAAATTATTGCTTGAAAAAAGAAGAGAATTCAACTTAGAAACACATTTTGCTTTCATAGATTTTGAAAAAGCATTCGACACAGTCAAGAGATCAAAACTCTTAAATATATTTACTTCTGCAGAACATACAAAATATTTACAAAGACAACACCATAAAGATTAAATTAAATAACAGATTTTCTGAAGAAGGAATTATAAATTGTGGTGTGAGACAAGGCTGCCCCCTAGCCCCAACACTGTTTGCAATTTATATCAATGAAGTAATATGTTGCTGGAACAAGACATAAATTTGGAATAAGAATATCAGAAAATACAAAATTAAACACCCTATTGTTTGCAGATGACCAAATAATAATAGCAAATTCAGAAGATAATCTACAGAAAGATCTGTATGAACTTAACAAAATTACAGAAGAATATGGTTTGAAGATATCTACAGAAAAAACAATTATGGCATTTCAAGGTGTAGATCCTGTCAGAAGTAAAATTGTACTGGACAATAAAATTTTGGAGCAGGTGAATGATTTTATATATCTAGGATGCAATATCTCATATGAAGAAGAAAAGGATGTAAATGCAAAAATATCAATATTTTTAAGAATTTTAGGGTTAATAAATTCTATCTTCAAGCCACAGTTAGTCCAAAAGCATTCAAGATTAAAAGTGTATAAAACACTGGCTCTTCCAACTCTTTTGTATGGTAGCGAAGTATGGACGTTGAAACAGAAGGATATACAGAGACTTAGATCTGCTGAAATGAGATACCTTCGGAGGACTGCAGGATACACACTACTAGATCACAAAAAAAAATGAAGACATCTTAGAAGAATTACACATGGAACCTTTAAAGTAAAGTAAAGTGATCCCACAACAGACCCGGAGGCCCTTGGGGTAGTAGGAGGTTAAGGCTCCCACTTTTTCTAGACAATCGGCACTTTATGTCAGCCGGGTTGTCAGCCCTGCGTGACGGCCGCCTTTACCCCCAGAACAAGCGTCTGGTACTCATTTCCGTTAGAGGCTGAGTCGACCCCAGGGCCATAGTGCCGCCAGAGGGTTTGGGTCAGTTTAAAAATCCTGACCCCAAAGGGACTTGAACCCTGGACCCTCCGGCTTGTAGCTCAGTGCCTTAACCACTACGCTACGGCGTGCCCCCACACATGGAACCTTTAGAAAACAAAATTTCTGATTATAAGTCAAGATGGATGCAACATGTTCATCGAATGGAAGATCACAGAATACCCAAACAAATGTTAAGATATCAACCTGCAAGAAGAAGAAGACCAGGACGTCCACTCAAAAGACTTTTGGATGGTGTTTCTCTTGAGGCCGAAACAGATCAACAAATGGCCTAAATTCGTGGGGGCACGCCGTAGCATAGTGGTTAAGGCACTGCACTACAAGCCGGAAGGTCGAGGGTTCGAGTCCCGGTGGGGTCAGGATTTTTAAACTGACCCAAACCTTCTGGCGGCACTATGGCCCTGGGGTCGACTCAGCCTCTAACTGAAATGAGTACCAGACGCTTGTTCTGGGGTAAAGGCGGCCGTCACGCAGGGTTGACAACCCGGTTGACATAAAGTGCCGATTGTCAAGAAAAAGTGGGAGCCTTAACCTCCTATTACCCCAAGGGCCTCCTGAGGCCTGTAGTGGGATCACTTTACCTTTATTTTACTATGATGATGATGTTAAAAAAGAAGTTTATGACAATGTAAACAAAGATGATGATAAAGAAGATAATTATAGAAAAACATTATGTTGACAGCGACGATGATGCTAATAAAAACGATAATGATGATAAAGACATCAAATATGAAATGATCATGAATGAGATGATTATAAGTAGGACAAACATAACGGCGATGATTATGATAATGGTTATGATCATTTTCACGATGATGATGTCAACAGCAAAGAAAATGACGATAATGATGATAGGATCATTATGATAAAACAACAGTGATTATGATAATGATAGTGATCACAGTGATGATAAAAATGATGGTGTTGATAATAAAGATGATGCTGATGACAAATATGAAGATGTTAATAGGGACGGTGATGATAAGTATGATCATGACATTGAAGTTATGGACGTTAACGACGTTGACAATGATGTTAACGACAAGAATAATACCAAAATGAAATGATTACATTAACAACAGCGATTATAACGACAACGATAATGCTCATAATGTCGATAATAATGTTGACAACAATGACAATGATACAGAAAATTATTATAACGACAATGATGTTACCGATTATGACAATGATAATGAAGTTGATGATTCCAATGACGATAACCACAACGAAAATAAAGAAAATTATTATAATAACGATGATGATGTTACCAATAATGACGACGATAACGAAGTCGATACTGATGAAGATAACCACAATGACTATGATGATGATTGATGACAATGACACCAACGATGCCGGCTATGATAATTATGGTGAAAAGAATGACTGCCTTGAGAGAAAGACAATAGTAATGATAAGGACGACTATATGATAATGTCAACAATAACGAAGATGATCAATGGAAATGATGATTATGCTGATGATAACGGCAATGATATAACGACGTTCCATGTTCCTGATAACAATGATGATGCAGATGACTACTATAACAACGATGATTATGCACATAATGATGGTGGTGATAATCCCTCCATGGTATCTTTACCTTGTCGTGGTGGAGTGGCTTGCGTGCTTGAATGATCCTGAGAGCTATGCCGGCGGTAGAATTGCTGCCGATAGGGTTACCCATGCCGGACTGGTCGAAGGTGAAAAGCCAGACGAAAAAAGTACCTTGGGGTGATAGAGTGACGATCTTTCACTGTAAAAATACAACCGTCAAGAAATGCGGACATGGGTTCAACTGGGGTAAAATTTTCCGGAGGTCAAATAGTCCACCATTCGGATCTCCGGGCAGGGACTACTTCAGGGAACCCATGCCAAAGGCTCAAACACAGGGACATGTTCCTAGGAACATGGAATGTTAGGACTTTATACAATAGTGGGGCACTAGAGATATTAACGCGGGAATTAGATAAATCACCCTTGGATATAGTCGCTTTACAGGAAGTTAGGTGGCCAGGAGAAGGTAGTCAGGAATCAGGAAGCTTTGCATTATACTACAGGGGTGCAGAAAGACCGGCATTTGGAACGGGATTTTTAGTCAGAAGGAGGATCCTATCCGCTATCCGAGATATTAAGTTTGTTAGTGATAGGGTATCATACATAATTCTAAAGGGTAAACAACATGATTTTATAATTGTAAATGTACATGCCCCCACAGAAGATAAAGATGACAAGATCAAGGATGAGTTCTATGAAGAATTAGAATGCTTATTTGATAGCCTTTCACGATATCATATGAAAATTATCTTAGGAGATTTCAATGCAAAAGTGGGGCGGGAAGATATATTCAAATCAACAATAGGCAAATTCAGTCTCCATGAAGATAGTAACGACAACGGGATTAGATTAGACACATTTGCCACATCAAAGAATCTCATTGTTAAGAGTACAACATTTCATCATAAGGATATTCATAAATACACCCGGACGTCCCCAGATGGAGAAACCCGGAACCAGATAGATCATGTATTAGTGGATAAACGCTGGCACAGTAGCATCATCGATGTTAGATCAGTTAGAGGGACAGACTGCAATTCGGATCATCATCTGGTCAGAGTGAAAATCAGACAACGGCTATCGCTTATGAGAGGAACAAACGCTAAAGATGATTCTGTAAAATTTGAATTAAAAAACTTGAAAAATGATGAAATGCGGCAAGAATACCAAATTAAAATTGCTAATAGATTTGAAGTACTGGAATCTTCAGATGACAATGTGGCAAACGAAGAAGAAACTGATATAAATAAAGAATGGGAGGCTATAAGAGATACTATTAAATTGTCAGCATCAGAAAGCATTGGTTGTTTAAAAAAGAGGCAAAACAAGAAATGGTTTGATGAGGAATGTGCCGACATTGTAAAGAAAAGAAAGCTAGCAAAAATGAAATGGTTACACGAGCCAAATGAGGTAAATTTAGAGCAATTGGATACTATTAGACGGGAAACCACCAAGTTACTAAAGAGTAAAAAGAGGGAATATTTGAGAGAGAAGATTAATGATCTTGAAATGAATGCAAAAAATAGGAACATTAGAGAATTATATCAGGGAATTAGTATAGAAAGAAGGATTTTTTCAGGCTAGAACAAACATAATTCGGAATGAAAATGGGATAATGATTGCAGAGTCCAGGAGTATCTTAAATAGATGTAAAGGTTACTTTAATCAGCTATTAAATGTATATACATAACAGGACATTGATGAGGATAATTTATAGACATCGCATAAATGCTAGTCGCAGATCCAAGTGCAATAGAAGGGGGGGGTTGAAATGGTGATTGAAAAATTGAAGATGTATAAAGAACAGGTTCAGCTGAGATTCCCAGCAGAACTGATAAAATCAGGGGGAGAAAAATTGATGGACAAGATACGCTGGTTGCTTGGTATGATTTGGGAAAAAGAAACTCTTCCAGACGAATGGAAGGAATCAATTATCGTACCAATTTATAAGAGAGGAGATAAAACTGACTGCAACAACTACAGGGGCATCTCATTACTTTCAACTTCGTACAAAATTCTAACAAATATATTAGTAAGCAGACTTACTCCCTATATTGATGACATTCTAGGAGATCATCAATGTGCATTTAGAAGAAACAGGTCTACAACAGATCAGATTTTTAGTATAAGATTTTAGAAAAGAAATGGGAATATAATGGTACTGTACATCAACTATATGTAGACTTCAAAAAAGCATATGATTCAATTAAGAGGGAGAAGTTATATAGTATCCTGCTGGAGTTCGGAATTCCTAAAAAGTTAGTTAGACTTATATGAATATGTCTAAATGGCACAAAGAGTAGGGTGCGTGTAGGCAAACAGTTTTCGGACACTTTTGAAATCCAGAATGGGTTGAAGCAAGGAGATGCACTATCTCCTCTACTATTTAATTTTGTACTAGAGCATGCCATTAAATCTTTGGAGAATGAGGAAGGCTTACAACTCAATGGTATTAATAAGCTGTTAGTTTATGCTGATGATGTAGTATTGTTGGCCGATAGCGAGGAGATACTAAAGGACAATACGCACACACTGTTGAGTAACACTAAGAAATTAGGATTGGAAGTAAATATCAATAAAACTAAATATATGGTCACACGTAGAAATTCATTATATAATGGAACTGGACAGCTAATGACAAATGAGGGAAATTTTGAGGAAGTGGCTGAATTCAAATACCTAGGAACAATGATCACAAATAGGAATGAGATGCACAAAGAAATTAAACATAGGCTCAATTCTGGAAATGCGTGCTATTATGCATTGCAGAGACTCTTGATGTCCCAACTCCTTTCAAAAAACGTTAAACTGAAAATATATAAAACTATTATTCTACCAGTTATATTATATGGATGCGAAACATGGACTCTTACTTTAAGGGAGGAAAGGAGATTAAAAGTATTTGAGAGTATAGTACTTAGGAAAATTTTTGGACCAAAGAGAGATGAAGAGATAGGTGAATGGAGAAGACTACATAACAATGAACTACATGGTCTTTATAGGAAGCCAGATATAATAAGAACAGTTAAGTCTCGTAGACTGCGATGGACAGGACATGTTGCACGTATGGGGAATGGAAGACTTGCATGGAAGCTTCTTGTAGGAAAGCCAGAGGGAAGATGCCCAGTCGGTAGACCAAGAATGAGGTGGGAAAATAACATTAACTAAGATTTGAGGGAAGTAGATTATACAGGGAATGATTGGAAAGCATTAGCTCAGGATAGGGATGTATGGAGAGCGTATGTCCGTGCGGCCATGAACCTACGGGTTCGATAGTGCCAGTGAGTAAGTAAGTAAGTAATGATGGTGATAATTAAAAAGACGACAACGAAGACAATTATAATGATAGCGATAAAAAAGACAAATATGACAATTATAATGAAGATTATGATGATGATGTACATGACGACAATAATGTTAAAGAAGATGAAGACGATTATCATGAAGACAACAATGATGATAAAAATGACAACTGTGATGACAATGATAAAGATGATAAAACTGATGTAAAATATAATGATGACAATGGTGATGGCAACGGTCATGAAGACAATCTAGATTATGTCGATCTTGATGAGGAATATGATACTGATGACAAGTATGATGATACAGACTATGATGATAATGACTGATGGTGATAAATAAGGTGATAATGACAATGAATACAATGATCATGATATGAATGGGGACAATTATTCTGATAACAGCATTCATAATGACAATAATGATTATTACAATGATGACGGATTATGATGACGGATTATGATAACGTCGATGAATAGAACAATGATGATGATGAACATGAAAATTATATTTATGACTATGATAACAATGATCATAATGACTTTCTTGTAACGACGACAATGCTGATAACTATGACGATGACCTGTATAATGTCATAGACAATGCTGATAATGGCTATGATAGTAATAAAGATGATGTTACAACATTGAGTTGGGGACATGCCAAAGCATAGGTAGTTACGGCAACATGCTATAAACTGGAAGGTCTGGAGTTCGAGTCCCTGTGGATCGGGATTTTTAAATTGGCCTAAACCTTTGGCTGCATCATGAATCTGGAGTCGACTCAGCCTCAAATGGAAATGATTATTACCAGCTGCTTGTTCTGTTTGCTTGTGAAGATTCTAGTATATTTAAAATATTTTGAATGCATATGAGTTCCTTAAAAACCAATAGAGTACACAACAATATTAACAATTTGACATACCCGTTTCTTTGATGCTCTCTCTCCAGCCTTCTTCCTGTTGCAGGAATCCTATAAACTGACGATCAAAGGATAGGATGGGATGTGAAGCTACTCGAAGTAAAAAGTTCTGTAAACATCAACAATACCACACATACTGTATATAAATTTAAGTTTGGATTTTGCTATCTGTTAGCTATATGTATTAACATTACTGAACAAATTATCTCTCTTGTGAAAAGTGAGCTGGAATTTATATTTTTTTTCATTGTTATTTACATATGATGAAATATTTCTTTACAAACCAGACAATTTATACAGATGCATTACAAATGTTTCAAAATTTATTAACAGAATAATATTTAATTTAATATGAATTTAATAATTTATCAACAAGTTATACTGATTTATTTTCATTCTATTCCCCCCCCCCAATCTGCGTTCCTTATTTCTCAGAACACTATCACTTGTGTCCTACTGCATTTGAAAATTTGGTAAGTCTCCTGACAGAAATTCCTTTCCCACTTTCCTCCTTTTCTCTAACATTAAACAAACTTTGAATTTATCACACATTATATATAGCCTTCCTAAAAATTCACTGACTGAATAGAACTGAACTCAATCTGTCAGTAAGTTTAATAGTAGTAACAATATACCAAAAAAACATAAGAGTCTGCATGCTTATTGTTTGATAGCATAGCGAATGCTGATTTAATGTGTTACTTGTGCTGCCTTGCTTGTAATAGTAAACCACACTATCAGACTGTGTGGTGATTTCAGTGGTGAACGAAGTACTCATAGTGGTTGTGACTGGCCATTTAATTCAGGTAATTTTGTGAAATTTGTGTAACCGCTAACCACAATATGACAGTTAAAAAGAGGGGATATCGAGGTGGCTGCTAAGTGAAGGTTGCCATTCAGGCAGGTTTTATATATTGTCACAGGATCCTGTTGGGTCATCCTCATGTTGTTTGGCATAATAAAACAACACTGATGATGATGTACAACTCCATGACAACCTTATTTAATTCTATAAACTCTCCTTGACATTCTACTCACAAATTGCCGTAATATTTCATCTTGTTATAAATGTTATCTATCAGACAATTAATACAATAGAAGGATCTTCTTGGTGATAAGTTTATATTATAAGAAGTCAATAAAAGACCCAAATCACCAAGTTAAAATTTAAAAGAGCCAACTAGTTTCAATAGTGAGGTTATCATTCTCAAGACTAATTATTGATTAATTAATTTAATAAAATAAAACTTACAGTTTTTTGTCGGCCACGGTGGACTAGTGCTTATGCTCCTTGCCTCTGGTGCCGAGGGTCGCGGATTCAAACCCGGCAGGGGTCGATGGATTTTTTAGGACAGAAAAATCCAAGGAGCAAGTCCTCCGGAAGGGACTTTAAGCCGTGGGTCCTGGAGTCTGAAGATTTTCAGGCTCCTAAAAAATTCTTAAGCCTGAATGAAAAGCCCTCTAAGCAAAATTTACCGAATTCCCCCATCCCAGTACTACCTTGGTTTCCTAGATGTCAGTATGAGGCGGAATGCTGACCACGGACCACTCAAAATGACATCTATACGAAAACAAGTGTAACTAAACTAGTATGGTTCAAATTCTTCCCTGTAGGGGGAGAGCGCCTAAATCTCTGTAAAGGGAAAACATAGGCTTACAATACAATACAATACAATACAGTTTTTATTTAATTAAATAAGTTATGGATTTTCATCAAGTAAACACCAATTCAACTGATTATTGATTAATTATTTATTAATCATAATTAGTCTTGAGAATGATAGCTTTGCTATTGAAACTAGTTGATTCTTTTCAATTTTAATTGGGTGATTTTTATAGTCTCTAACGAATCCATTTGACAAAGTTCTTTCTCTTTCACAGCTAAACTAACTAAAATAGTTGCTATCTCTGGCTAGTGGATGACAGCATGGCACAATCCCTCAATTAATTTCAGTTTTATTTACTAGATTTTATTACTTCTCATATCAAGTGACCACTCAGTTGTCTTCATTCCCAGTTTCTACAAAAAAATAATTATATGGTACAATATGGTTAGGAATTGAACCCTAGACTACTGGAATGTCTATGAGACATGCTAAAAATTAATTAAAATCAAATTAATCGTGAATTCTTCTTACCTCATACATCTATGTTATTTAACACAGAACCGCGGTATCGGGAATCATCATTCCCATCCTCAGCTGTTGTCACGACTGTCAATTTTTCATTATTCTGCTCATTTTCTAAATTGCCAACTGGTGTTGATTTGAAGAACTTTTAATCAAATTTGGTTCGTCCGGAAACTCAAAATTCATGGTTCTACAGTCAGATTCAACCCAGGAAGTTACTGTGTGTTTGGAATAGAGAAATGGGTTGCCATTTTAACAGTATTTTCTTGAGAGAAATCCTTATATAAAATTGAAGATTGCAACACAACAGGTACATAGTTGTAAGTTGTAGCCATCCCCTCTTAAAGAAAAAAACAGTTACCACTTGTCACTGAGCTTGTGCGGATCTGTACTAACCTGTGTGAAAGTGTCGACTCTCATATTTACTATAAAACTAGTTTTCATGCCGTAAAAGAAAAACTGTTTTTTAAATGTATAGTACATAGATTTGGAAAAAGTACTGCTAACCTTGCCCCTCCTCCCCTCCCTAAACAAACATATACCTTTATTATGAGTTTGGCAACATCTACCTTCTGTACGTGGGAGAATACTGGCGTAGCCCATAAGGTCTGTAGTAACTTTCTGGGTTGAATTAGAATGTAATATGGTTTTATTGAATGTATATCTTTTTCCAAACTATTAATTCCAAAGGTTTAGATAGATGTTTCAAAAGTTTAGATTCTTTTTCAATTCTATGATTCTCTAATAAACTATGTGCTGCTATTGCTGATTTTTCAATTTCACCATTTTTTATATTTCTAGTGTTCTTTTTTTGCCAAGTGTCCAAATTCCTTTTTGTTTCTCCTATATATACTTTATTGCAATCTTTGCAATTAATTTGATAAATTTCAGATTTTTTATTATCTGAATGCTAAAAATTACATGACAAAGATGTTCATATAATTTCATTTAACGCATGATGGGAATTAATATTATAGGGCTTTCCAATTAATAAAATTAAAATAAGTCAACCATCTAAACTCATGTACTCCATATTCTTCACAACACAGGAATGAATGTTCATGAAACCGCAGTCCTGTTGGTCAAAAAGTTGGCTGATGATAGGAAAGACTGTTACTGAAACCACAATCCTGTGCTGTGAAGAACACAGAGTGTATAAGGTGAGATGGAGGACTCATTTTAATTTTATTAATGCTCATATAATATTTAGATGTATATGAAATTGTGTGATCCGATTGAGATATTTATTTTATTTGCATACTCACTTCTAATCCTGCACGACGCCTGTCCACAAAATCAGGGTCAAATGTATCAGAAGCAACCTTCTGCCAAGCATACATAATTTTCTTTTCTGGAAGAGGAGGTAGAACAACATAAGGGTAAGTCACCTCCAGGTAAGTTCTGAGCAGTTCAAACTCGCTGTAACGTCTCCAGAGTGAGCTTATCTTGTTCACAGCACCACTCCAGTCTGCATCTGTCACTCTGCAATTTGATTAATGCATACAAAATACCAATTTCACTGGTTGAACATGAAATGGCCAAGGCATATAAACATCAGAAGAGAGGGATGAAGATTAATTCTTTCCTCTTCTATGGCACCAGAAATTCCTAGCATGTTTCCAGTTTAAGGAAAAGCTGTAACATTCAACATGATCAAATACATGAATAGGAGATGATGATAAAATAGTTTTTTTTTACTTCTCACAAGGAAACTATCAACAATTGAATGCCAAAACCTATCTTGAAATTTCTCCCAAAGAAGCGTTGTGATGTACCAAGGCCATGTCCAAAAAAAAAAAATATATGCCGTTTAAAAGTGCAACGCACAGAAATCAAAGCCAGAATCCAGCATAAGCTAAGCACTGAGTGGAATGAGGTGAGATACGGCACAGACGATGGGTAGAGAGAGTTTTCCAATCTGCCACTACAGGAGCTGTATCACCTCCCTATAGTTTAAATGAGAGATTTGGTGCTGAATTTTAGCGTCTTGCAATAAATATGGCAGATAACTTTTTGGATATGGCCTTGGTGTATCACAACGATTCTCTGGGAGAAACTTCAAGGTAGGTTTCGGCATGTAATGGTTGACAGTTCCCTTGTCAGAGTAAAAACAGTTGAGGTCTTACAATTCTATTAAATTTATGCTGGGAAGTAAACATTATGAGGTATATTATATTTGAAGAGAAAAAATTTTCGCCTAGACCGAGACTCGAACCCGGGACCTTTGGCTTGCCGGGCCAAACGCTCTACCAACTGAGCTACCGAGGCGAGTTGCAATCTAGACGCAAATTTTTCTCTTATATACGTTGTAATTCCCTCTCACCAAATGCTTTTGAAACCATTGCTTCTATCTTTGCAAATGGCGGCTTCTTAGTTAAGAAGACATATATTGGGAATTTAACATTACTTTATAAAGCTAGTAAGGCTTCTAATGATGTTTTTATTATTAATTTAACATTTCTCACTGAAAGATAAATTATATTTGAAGAAGCCAACGGTCCCGGGTTCGAGTCTCGGTCTAGGCAAAAATTTTTCTCTTCAAATATAACTTATCTTTCAGTGAGAAATGTTAAATTAATAATAAAAATATCATTAGAAGCCTTACTAGCTTTATAAAGTAATGTTAAATTCCCAATATACGTCTTCTTAACTAAGAAGCCGCAAAGATAGAAGCAATGGTTTCAAAAGCATTTGGTGAGAGGGAATTACAACGTATATAAGAGAAAAATTTGCATCTAGATTGCAACTCGCCTCGGTAGCTCAGTTGGTAGAGCGTTTGGCCCGGCAAGCCAAAGGTCCCGGGTTCAAGTCTCGGTCTAGGCAAAAATTTTTCTCTTCAAATATAATTTATCTTTCAGTGAGAAATGTTAAATTAATAATAAAAACATCATTATGAGGTATAATCATTGAAATTCATCAGAGAACATTTTTTTGACAACTCACCTTATAGATTTCATGTTTTTCATGATACTGTGGTTTCAAACATAATCACGTTCATCCTCAGCCATAATTCCGACAGATGAAATCCTTCCGCCGTCAACTCTTCTATTGTCAAAATTTTCAGTGCTGCCATCTATGATTGAATTTATGAACTTTGAAATCAAATTTAGTTTGTTAGGAATATAAAAATTCATTGGTCGTGAAAAACATGAAATCTATGAGGCAAGGTGTCAAAAAAATGTTCTCTGATGAATTTCTTACAATTCTATTATAGAAAAAAATCTGTTTCTATGAGATATACAGAAAAGAAATTGTGTTGAGAAAATTCTAAAAGCTATCCAACGATATAAACCTTGAGACAAATTTGACTCCTATAAGAATTGATACTGGGAAAATTGTCCATATAGAGATACAAGTTAATAAAACATGGCATGAAATCTCATTTTAAATTGTATCATAATATAATACCTAGATATTTCAGTTTTTCAATGAATTTGATTTTTTGAGTCTCGATGAGAAAAAAAAAAGTAGAAATACTTTTATTCTGTTAGAAATATAACTTACTTGGTTTCTATGAGATACACTGTATAGAAATCTCGAATGTTGAGAGCGCCTGTCTCTCGCTTCTCAGCCTCAGTGACACAGATTTCCATGTGGTCTAGCAGAGAGTCCTGCAATATTACAAACCATCCACTTATCTTCAGAGGGTATTATATATTCTGACATAGCATATGTTGTCCTGGTGAACTGGAAGAGAAGGCTACATGGATTTAATTCAACTAGGCTAAATAAATAAATAATCCACCAGTACTCTAATTCAGAGCACTAAATACAGAAGTCACATTTTCCTTCTTTTTTTGTAAGCCCTTGTTTCCCTCAATGAGATTTAGGCACTCTCCCCCTACAGGGAAGAAATTGAACCACACTAATTTAGTTACATTGTTTTCGTATCGATGTCATTGGAATGGCCCGTGGTCAGAATTTTTCCTATAATCATTTAATTTCATATTAATGCAGTCATCTTTAGTTACATTTATTCTATGCAGAAAACACAAAATTATGTCACAATTAAGAAATATTGAAAAATACCTAGCATAGGGTGTCCATAATATTTTCGTGTAAAAGGGGACATGTACAAAAAATTAAAGGAAAAACCAGGGACATTTAAAAAAAAAGGTGGGACATAAACGAAATATTAAAAAATGTTTTCTTTTTACCACGACACTGTTGCCAATGCAAATTTATAAGAATCAACCATTCATACATAAAAAACTACTAAAGTCATTGTTTATTAACATTTTAAAATATTTATTTATTGGTGCAAGGGGTATAAAAATCCACTAACTAAATCTCCTTCATCTAAGTTAAAATTGAATTTCTCCATCGCCAAAGTACCAGAATCAGCAGGAAATCTCCGACACTGGCTGCACCAACCATGAACTGACAATTTGAAAAATGTACCAGTTACCAACATATGAGTATGAGTGTAAAAAAACAAAGATTATAGACCAAACAGAGCATTATGGTCATACAACTGGCGCTTTCTAACGTCATATTTATAATTACATAATAAAGAACAAAATGAAAGTCGACATTTATAAATACAGTGACAAAGCATCATCCTAAAAGCAGGACATTTGAGCGTCTCCAAAGAAACTTTCGGGACAGTGGGACATTTTCCAAAAAAACAGGACAGTTCTGAGAAAAACAGGATGAATGGACACCCTAACCTAGCATGCTATATCTTTCCGAGAGCATATTAATTACAACAGTCTTAGTCTTGATGTCAGTGTTATAAAGCTTAAATGATAAACCTTCATTTGAATTGTCCTTTCCATATTATGAAAATCATACCAATGGAGATGGAGAAAAAGGGTTTAGGGATAATTAAATTAGAAAATCATAACCTAATATGGCAAAACCTTTCTGATCTAATTTAACAAGTTATAATGATTTAATCCCTTCCCCTCCCAATCTGCGTTCCTTATTTCTGATTTCTATATTTGTAATTCTATCTCATCTGGTCTTTTTTATATTCTTCTCAAACTTCACATCCCTGTGCTTGCACTCTTAGCTTTCCTTGGTAATACCCATGTTTCTGCTGCCTAACTTAATATAGATACTGTACAAAATATGTTTTATATCTTAATATATAAAAATTACATGTCACGTTGTTTGTCCGCGATGGAATCCTAAACTATTGAACCAATTTTAATAAAATTTTGCACACTGTGTGCTGTTTGATCCAACTTGAGACCAACGGTTGTTTATAACTAAATTTATAGTCACATTATTTTTTATTACAAATTATTTATTATTTAACAAAGAGTTACAATTATCTGTGAGTTCTAACAGATGACGGTGTAAGGTAATTGGTTTATTATTTAACCAGGCGGCTGTGCTTTTTGTTGCAACCGCAAATTTCAATTCAATTACAAATATTGATTATTTCATAATTTAAGTGTTCAGTGTTTATTTCATTTTCAATATATTGATAATATTAATTTTGTGTGTAAGTATTAGTTTTAAGTAATCTGGCTGAAAGACAGCAACTTAATTTAAATTTAACTGGACCGAGAAGGGACATTGAACGATATGGCGAATCAGTTCTAGAGACCATGAATGATAAGATATCAAGTGAATTTCTGCAAATTGGTATAGGCCTATGTGACATAAACCTTACATTTAAGAAGAATGTCAATTTAAAAACATATGAAGGTCCTAAGGAACGGAATAACAGGACTGTAAGTAAGTCTGTTAGTTATAATAATATGCCTAATATTACAGAAACAATCTCCATGCCTCAATTAAATGAAAAACAATATGACTATAATATATCACAAGATGATTACTATACAGTTATTATTTAACCAGGTGGCTGTGCTTTTTGTTGCAACCGTGAATTTCAATTGAATTACAAATATTGATTATTTCATAATTTAAGTGTGTTTGTGTTTATTTTATTTTCAATATATTCATAATAATATTAATTTTGTGTGTAAGTATTAGTTTTAAGTAATCTGGCTGAAAGACAGCAACTTAATTTAAATTTAACTGGACCGAGAAGGGACATTGAACAATATGGTGAATCAGTTCTAGAGACCATGAATGATAAGATATCAAGTGAATTTCTGCAAAAAGTAAGTCTGTTAGTTATAATAATATGCCTAATATTACAGAAACAATCTCCATGCCTCAATTAAAAAAAAACAAGATGACTATAATATATCACAAGATGATATTACTACACAGACTTCTTGATGATGATGAGAATCCAAACTGCCAACAAGTTCGTAGAAAAAAACTACAGTATAATGAAATCAGCAAGCCTCCTCAAAATATTCCATCAATAAATGTATATAATCCTTATGATACACTCATGGATGATACTGAGAATGCAGACAACATAAATTCAAAGTTAAAATTGGGAAACACATTATGAGGTTCTTAATTAATAAATTAATGAGTCATTTTAACATCTTACCTCATATTTCATGTTTTATCAAACACGGTAACTATAGTTTTCAAATGATCTTGTCATTCATTTTCAACCGTCATAATAGCGGTTGAAAATGAATGACAAGATCATTTGAAAACTATAGTTACCGTGTTTGATAAAACATGAAATATGAGGTAAGATGTTAAAATGACTCATTAATTTATTAACATAAATTCATCTCAATCAACAAAACCACTTCCACATAAACCACCACCCATATTTATACCGGGTGTAGTTAACATACCAGAACTAAAAAATTGTGTAAAACAAAAACTTTCTGATTTAGATTTCTCACTTAGTTTACAACAACATAATTTTACATATACCTTAGGCACAGCAACGCGTGGCCAGGACTTCTATATATATAAAACAAAGTCGGATTAGTTACACTATTTATAACTCAAGAACGGCTGGACCGATTTTTATGATCTTGGATTTGTTGGATTTGTTTCCGCCCCGAATAGCAGATAACTATTAAAACATCGGAAAAATTAACGTAAAAATATTTAAAGGCGATATGACGTTCGCCGGGCCAGCTAGTGAGTATATAAATATTCTTTCTTAATTTCCCATTTCCACAGAATGTCTTTAATTAAATTGCATAATCTACCATTTGTCTGTTACTTTCATAAATACCTTTCGGTAAATTCCTCCTGAATCTAATTCACTTCCTACATATCCATTGAGTTTTTTTATTTTATATGGACAACTTAAAGTTACAATGGTAAGACATTTTCATCAGGAGTAAATCTGTAACTATTACAATCCCTTGTACAATTCAATTCAAGCCTCTATGTTAAATATGGACCCAGGTGAACTAATAAAATTTTTGTTCTCAAATTTATGACTGTATTATTGGGTTATGCTAATTTCTGGAAATCAAAATAAAATATAACTTACATACTCTATTTAGGTAATTTTTTTATCACTCACCTCATATTATTAAAAAAAATTCCTAAAATAATTATTCACATACTCTAACTTTAACCTGTCTATATGACCAACTCAGCTGCAGTGGACTAGTGGTTATGTTCCTCGCCTCTGTCCCGAGGGTTGCAGGTTTCTAAGTCCTATAGAACAAGAGTGCATATGCACCAGAGTTTATAGAGCCAGTAATAACCCACCATCGAACCACATACTGATTATTATCCTTGCCTAGTGGGTTATCGCTGCTCGCCACATATTGATTATTATTGATATTGTACTAAAGTTTATACAGCTTATGCTAGATGGCAGAATGTCGCTGTGAAATTTGAATGACCAATCTTTGCAATAAATCCCCAAATTTATTTAAAAGAAACATATTAATAATATTCAAATTACCAAACGTTTATTAAAAATGGATGTACACTAACTTATTACTTTCTAATGTTATTCCAACCAGCGATAACCCAAACCAGGGATAATCCACCAGAGGGTAATTAGTAGGTTATCGCTGGGAAGAAGAGAGAAAAATCTTAGACTAAGTAATATACTCTGTGGAGAAAATAGCAGTCAGAATCACAATATTGTCTAACAGTGTCATAATGTTTAATGTTTTACATATTTAAATAAATACTTAAAAATTGTCAAATAATGTTATAAAAATTGTTTGAAAAAGTTTAAATTATTAAAAAAATGTTAGTAAATATAGAAAAATAGTTATAGTTTACAACAATACACTGAAAAATCAAGGGTAAGTTGAACTGCTGTTGAGCCAAATTTTTTTAGGGTGGAGCAAGTTCTCTGAGAGGGATTTTAAGCTGTGGGTCCAAAGTCTTAAGATTTTCAGGCTTGTAAAAGAACCACAAGTCTGAATAAAAAGGCCTCTGTGCAAAATTTACAGACCTTCTTCATCCTAGTTGTCTACTAGATGTCTCATGGGATGAGTATGCTGACTGCATACCATTCATGACATCTCTAGGAAAATAAGTGTAACTAAATTAATTTGGTCTAGTAACTCCCAACAAAGAGGGGCTACGGCCAATATTGGACTGTTACACCGATATAAATGTATAAATATGACCAATACTTTTAATTTCCTTCATTGTGAGAATTATTAATTTTTATTATAACACTTTTTTCAAAATTAGTGTACAAAGGAAAAGTAGTAAGTAGTTCTCAGCAATGAAGAAAAGTTAAATGTGATTTCTATTTAACCCTCTGCATGCCACTGGTAAAAGATTTTATGTCAGAGATTTAAATTGCATCTGCCGATGTGATCGGCTTTGCCAGTAGTTTAAGTAGACTATTTAACTCATGCCCCAAATGGGAGTCAATGACCAATCACATTTCAATTATTTTTTATTTACAACCAATCACAGTCTTGTTTCGCCTAAAATTTACCAACTAAAGTTTATCATAATAAAGAAAGCACCTCCTTTTTAACATTCTGAATAGGTCATAGCATTATTTTGCAGTGACTGACTCTCTAAGAAATACGGCTACCAGATTGTATATATAGTGCATGAATGTCAACACATACCGCATGCGGGAGTTAATATAAAAACATTCGTAGCAATTGATTATACCACCAAAAAAAGAAATCACTGTTTGCACTTTCTTAAATGTATTTTTTCCCAGAAAAATATAATTGTCATATTTACATCATAGGACATCAGAAATGAACTAATATACAGTTTGATGTGTTTCATTTTTTCTCCACTAGAGTGCATTCTTACAATATTGCATTCCTTTGGCAATAAATAATATGATCTGGTTGCAGTGACGAACAAAAGAAGCAAATGAAACGTACCAATCGTTTCTCATTTGTTTTCAAACATCGCCGTTTACATTAAATATATAAATATTTTAAAGTAACTATAGTTAAATAATGATTTGTGAGTAAACAGCTTAATTTTATTCGTTAAATAGTCCTAACAAATGCCACTCTTGATTTCCAAATTCTCTAGATAAATTCACTCCTCACTTCGTGAGTCGTAAATTTATCGATAATTTGGAAATCACTCGTGGCATTACTTAAGAATATTGTCTGGCAGGTAATGAACAGAAGCATCAGAGCCGATCTAATCTGCTCACAGCACCTAAAGGGTTAAAAGTCAAAGAATTTTGATATTTTTGAAGTAAATTTGATTTTCCATTTCCACAGAAAGTCTTTAATTAAATTATATCACTTGCTTGATTCTTTGCATAATTCTCTTCTGAATCAATTTTACTTCCTACATATACAAATTTCAATGGTAATTAAAGATTCCTTCGCTGAATTGTTCCTAGGTTTTCTAGTTCTTCTATTGAATGATATAGCATGCTGCAATTGTGTAAGTCAGTGATTACTGAATTAATTTGTTTTCAGGTTTTTAAAATAGATGCCATTCCACTTGACGTATATTAGATTTTTACTTCACATTTACACATATCAGTCTTAAATTTAAAAGCTAACCATAATAATAATTTACACTGACCTCTGCCTAGCTTATGTTTTTAGACATAACATTTCAGTTAGAGTGTCTACAAGATGCATCGCCAAATAGTACCACTTCCCATGTACAAGCAATAATGCTTAGTTTTACTTCTTATACACACACTGGTCTTAAGAAGCTAACAAAAAAATTACTAATGAATATTGAATTGTTTTTATACTGTTATACAATTATATAAAATTAAATTCTATTACTGTTTGCATTGCATAAAATGAATAATCCATCCATAGTAATTCTGCCCGAAGGCAGGTCCTTCACTGCAATCATAGCATTTTCATGCTATGCTTGCAGCTTTACTAGGGATTTGTAGTGTGGTAGCTTCCCATTGCTTTCCACACCAGTGAAGGATGATGATGATGATGATGATGATAATGATAAGGATGATGATGATGGCCATATGATTTTGGGGACCGTTTGCACCTTAAAGTTTTCCTGACATTTGTCTTACAGGTGAGGAAAAACCCCGATAAAAACCTCACCCAGAAAAACTGCCCCGACCGGGGATTGAACCCGGGCCTGCTGCGTGACAAGGCAGCACGCTACCTCGAGACCACAGCGGTAGACATAAATGAATAATAGCATACCATTATTATAACAATGAGGATTATATGCAATAATGATTAAGAAACCATTATGGTTATCTAGTCAATGTTTCCATTTAATTTATTTATAGGTGTGTTGATATATTTCAAGTCATTCCACATTATTTTATTATTGTATTGTATTGTAAGCCTATGTTTTCCCTTTACAGAGATTTAGGCGCTCTCCCCCTACAGGGAACAATTTGAACCATATTAATTTAGTTACACTTGTTTTCATATAGATGTAATTTTTGAGTGGTACGTGGTCAGCGTTCCGCCTCATACTGACATCTAGGAAACCAAGGTAGTACTAGGATGGGAAAATTTGGTAAATTTTGCTTAGAGGCCTTTTTATTCAGGCTTAAGGATTTTTTACGAGCCTGAAAATCTTCAGACTCGGGACCCACGGCTTAAAGTCCCTCCCGGAGGACTTTCTACTTGGATTTTTCCATCCTAAAAAATCCATCGACCCCGGCAGGGTTTGAACCCGCAACCCTTGGGACCAGAGGCAAGGAGCATAACCACTATTTTATTACAATGCAAATTTAATAATGTTAAAATCAACATTTTTTAGGCTTGGAAAATTTGAAATTAGCTTAAGTTATTATATGAAAAAATCTGAAATTTCAATCTCTAATTTGGTCAAATAGCTATGCAGTCTAAAGCGTCGGTCCTGTATTCAGAGGTAAAAAATAAACCTGGATCAAATCTCTGCACTTCCTAAAGGTAAATTATAAATGTGAGCAAAATTAATAAGTATAGAGTAATTGACTGCGTAATTTTGAAAAGGGATCAACTACTATTTTTTCGTTATTTCATGTTTACATATCTACTTCCATTGTCCATATGAGAACAGATCAACTATACTATTCCTTTAACACTTTCTGACTTTATTCAGTAGCAATTTCAGATTCAATGCTTTATCCTGAACAAGTAGAATCAGATTTTTCCCCTCTCCAAAATTTGATCAGCTGTAGATGATACATTTTCGAAATGACTCATTCAATTGTGGTGAAAAAATTAGGAGTTAGATGTCAGTGGAAGTAGTGTTAGAGAGGAATACGGAATTGTGAAAGACTAAAGAGATAAAAGAGAAGGTAGAGAGACATCTAGCAACATAAATGTTTGTTATAGTTCATTGAACTGAATTATATATGAACTAAACTTGAAAATCGAGGAACAGTTCAATGCAGGAATTTCCTTAATTACCTTGACTTATTTTATTATATGGCCATCATATTTAATTTACTTCACTGTTGAGAACCATTTACTAATTTTCATTGCTACACCTTTATTTAAACTTTCTCCCCTACCTGAACTTTTTCAATAAAAACACTATTTATTGTTTTCTTTTTTCATTTATTCTTCTTTTTTCCCCCAAATAGCCATATCAACTGCATATACTAACAATTTAAGATTTGTATTTCTTCCTTTTTTCATTATGTTAATGATCTCATCCATCACTATATTAAATAACCATGGTAACATAACACTATCCACATATCTCTGTGTTGTAAACCATCTTGAAGTATTATTATATCCTGATACAATAGCCGTTTGTTTCTTATTTATTATTTCAATAATTTCATTGATAATTATTTTGTTTTTTTTTTAAAGCTGTCCAATTTAAATCTCTGTCATTACTATCATTTGCTTTCTTAATGTCTCCAAACCTAACTCTAATTTTTTTTCAATTGTGTATCTCAATGTCAATATTGAACCTATTGTTCATCTTCCACTTTCAAAATTAAATTGCTCTTATGTTATTTCATCCTATATTCCTTTCATTTTACTTTATATATATATATATATATATATATATATATATATATATATATAATTATTACGGCACAGTGACATATTAAAATAATCCTCCCATAGATTTTTTGTACATTTATTGTTTCTTTTTTCTATATTGGCATTATTTTCCTCCTCTTCAAATCTTTAGGTATCTCTGCTTTTGCCACATTCCTCTCATTATCCTGTATAATCACTGCATTCCTGCTGCTTTAATTATTATATCTTCTGTAACTTTATCTATTCACAGAGCTTTGTCTTTTTTAACATCTCTCAGTGCCAATTCCAAATCTAACATATCAATTTAACCTTCAAAAAAAGTGTAGCCAACTCATGACTAAAACTTGCTACAAACAAATGAATGCTAAACTAAACTGGTGCACTAACTCACCACATTTTCTCACCTTAACTTGCCCACTAAAATAGGTGGACTCTTGGGATGTGAGCAAACATTTTGGCAATTGGCTCTAGCAGCAACATGTGTTATCACATTAGCCAACAGGATGCTCAAAGTCACTTTTTTGTCAGATAAAATATTCACTGGTGGCATAGAATAGGCAAAAGTTTCTCTCCGACTGTTATCTTCTTTAATTTTGTATTATTTCTACAACATCAAATAATCCATTAAATAAAACCTTTCTAAAAATTATTCTCTTAACATACCAAAACTCTAATCACTTACCACCTCGACTGAACAGCAGTTCTACTTAACCTTGATTTTTCAGTTCATTGTTGTAAACTATAGGCCTAGCTCTTCTTCTGCATTTACTAACATTTTTTAATATTTTAAACTTGTTCAAACAATTTTTATAACATTATTTGACAATTTGTATTTATTTAAATATGCAAATCACAACATTATGACTCTGTTAGACAATATTGTGATGCTGACTGCTATTTTCTCCACAGAGTATATTACTTAGTCTATGATTTTTCTATCGCTGGTTGGAACGGCATTAGGAAGTGATAAGTAAGTGTATACCATATTTAATAAAGTTTGATAATTTTAATATTATTAATATATTTCTTTAACATAGATTTGGAGATTTATTGCAAAGATTGGTCATTTAATTTCACGGCGACATGCTGCCATCTAGCATAAGCTGTATAAACTTTAGCACCATATCGATAATAATTGATATGTGGCAAGGATGTTATGTGGTTCGATGATGGGTTATCGCTGGCTCTATAAATTCCGAGTATTGTTCTAAAGGACTTTGAAAATATATCAGGTAAGTTAATGTGGTGTTTTTCCATCATCTCTGTTATTTCATCCCTAGGTTTAGCCTATTTATTTTCTGTGACTCTCCTGAAAATTTTTGGCCACTCCTCAAGTATACCACATAGTTTGAAAACTCCTAAAATCACGAATATATTATACATTTTTGGGGTCAATTAAGTCTCATAAGGACAATTTATTAACTATTTGAATGGAGAAGTAGCTAAATGAAATTAGAGAACAGACATTCGGGTAGAGGGATTCGACCATGCTAATCACATTATCCCATATACTATCTATCATCTGTTAATCGGTAACAACAGCCATTACAATCGCCCCTGGGTCATCAAAGCTGTCGTGTCACGGACTTTTTGTTCTTACTGTTGTAGCCTATATTACTACATTCTGGCCCTCATTATCCTTCTGTCACATGACTACTACATCCACCTGCTAGATTCACATTCAGGCAACTATTAATATAAGTAATTAAATACGAAGAATACCATATACATAATGACCACTTCAAAAAGAAATGTCATACACAACTCTTCACATTTAACACAACACTACCGAAATTCAGATACGACGCAGACAATCTAATTACACATGGTCACGCTCAGAATAGAACGCCATTGATAATTCGATACATCAAAGCAAAATTGAAGAATTCTGCGTAATATGACATTATGAATAAAGCTAAGAATACCAGTTATTTAAATCTGACATGTACAGTATACATATGATCGAACTGTCAAAATAGCTGCGATTTAAATTCCTTTGACATGATCGCCCGGTTATGCAATATCATAATAAAAATACTTCAACAGGCAACTTTATATATGATAAAATTACGATAATAACATATCCTTAAAGTGGAAAAATACCTTTTTCTCTTGCTCTTGCATGTCTGTATTTGCATTTTCTTTTTCCTCGAAGCTTTCTTTCTGAAAGTTATCTTCCATCATTGACGAATTGATTAAACTGTCACCTACTGGCGATTTACAGAAACAGCGACTACAACCACGGCATACTAGATAAAATACTTCACAATTTACTGCAATGGCGCTATATGTAAAATGAATGGACGGCTGCTTCAACGGAAGCGCCAAATTCAATTTATACATAGGCCTGTTACATTATGCGATGCTATTGAAATCAATCATAGGCCTAAACTAAAAGAGTTATTACAGAATTTACGACTTATTTTAATGGACGAAATTTATGAAAAATACGAATAGACCGTTTAAAATAAAGTGTTATTGTGCCGGTAACGAAAAAAAAAAAATATTTTTTTCTTATTATTAAAATATAAGGCGGCTGCGTAACGAAAGCAGTTATACTCTCGCATCTCACCAATGGGGCCTTGATCACTATATTATGTGGTTTTCATGGACGAAACGGAGTTACGGAAGGTTTTCTCGAGGTTTTTACCATTTTCCCCTGCCATAAATTTGATTCCACCTTTCTCCATACTCATCTCTTCCATTTCGTTCATCCATCCCTTTGACGGTGCGTTAGACGTGATTGACCGGTATCCTTATCGTTCATAGGCCTCTATAAATATAGAGGCTTAATTTCATCTCTCGACCCAACCCTGAATTGGACACAAGTTGAGGACATTATTTTATTATATTAAAATATCACCCCTCCTGCAATTTCCCTATGTGATGTATATCTTGCTCTCCTGTCATCACTTTAGTAATGTATATACACACTTTTATACTTCATAACCAAGCTAAATGTATTGTCAGGTGGGCTGTAGGGCTAATTTCATACAACTGTTCAGCCATTTTATTCATGCCATTTTTTACACAATGGGAAAACTTGATTGGAGGTGAAGAGGTAGGCAAGTGATAGAGCTAAATGGATAAATTTCATTATGGCCCTATACTCCAGCTAGGAGCGAAAGGGAATGATAATGATTTCTTACACAAAAAGTGACACTTTTATATTTAAATCTATGGGGACTAGGAGTTATATTAAAAAAAACACAGGAAATATAGGCTTCTTCTTCTTAAACATAATTTGTAGGATTTTCATCCTGTTTATTTCCAAAATCACTCCTCGGAGAAAGACGTATTGGATGTGCATGCACTGTCTATCCATCTCTTGGCTGGTCTTCCTCTTGTCTTGATCCTTGGGACTGCAAGCAATGTATAAGATACACCTTGAAGTGGGTCGCTAGCCCGTTTTCATGGCGGGTTTATTATTCGGGGTTTCCTGCCTAGGCCGATTGCCTTCACCCAGCTCCAGAGCTCAGCCTGCCCCATTTTATTTCTGAATTGTCTCTCCTAGATGGGTTGTCTTGCTCGACTAACAAACCTCATCTGCCTGTTTGTCAATCTACAAGGCAGTAGATGTAGAGTTGCCTCTTCTGTCAGGTACACCATACCGAAGAACTCCTCCTCTGCTGTATCTGCCGTTGAGGTCTTCACCGTAACCCTGGCAAGGAGCCCTCACAAGATACTATTGGCTGGGCAAGCTGAACCAAGGTTTTCTTTAACATCAAACATACTTCATCTTTATTTTAAATTTGTTAAGGAATAGGAATAAAAGAGGAATATCAATTTAATAAAATTTAAATATAGTTCTGTTAATAACTGGTTAATTTTATTCCTTTGCGTCATTTGAAAATATTAATTACTTAACAGAATAACCACCATAATCTTCTTAGCAAGAGTAAAACAAAACAATTTATATGAAATTTCCAGTTATATATATGAAATTCTTGTGCAGAATCTTGTGTTACCACACTTCGATTATTGTGACATTATATATAATGATCTGAACTATGACTTGTTGCAGAGACTGCAGCGTGTTCATAATGCTTGCGTTCGATTCATTTTCAATATCCGCCATTATGACCATATTTCCGAACACTTTAATAACCTCTCTTGGTTCCGTCTTACTGACAGACATAAATTGCATTCTCTTTCACTACTTTTCAAGCTTCTGAATTCCTACATTCCTACTTACCTGGCGTCCAGATTTGAGAAGTCATCCTCTTACCACAATATTGACACTAGGTCACAAGATAGCAGTCTGTTAACAATTCCTCTTCATAGCATTCCTCCTATTCTACTTCCTTCACAGTAGCCTCTGCTCGCTCCTGGAATCTCCTTCCTCAAGATATCAGGGGTGCCGCACACTTGGTACCTTTAAGTCATGCTTATACAGTTACCTGTTGTCTAATAATTAATTTTTCTCTATTTATTTTATTTTATACTATGTCATTAATCTTTCCTCGTTTTTTATATATATCTTGTACATATTATATATTTAATTCGTTAAATTTAGAGTAAATCAAAATACATTAGAAATATTAATTGTATTGTATTCATAACTTGTAATCGTTTATATATTATATTATTTATTGTAATTTAGATGTAAGACTATTTTTTTGTATTTTTTTTAAACCTGGTTGAGTGGTAGACAAGGCCTTAAGGCCTTAACTCTGCCAGGTAAAATAAAGCTATTATTATTATTATTAAATTCTGGGCTCAACTTAGGATTAATTTCCACTTTTTCCATACTATATTCTTGTAATTCTGTTTCTCTACTTACTTCTTTTGTCTTTACTAACATTTTGTACTATTTTAAACATTTACAATGATACTTATACATTTTTTACAATTATTAAATGTTTATTTACGTAAGTGATGATTTCTTCAAAGTTCTAGAACCCCAATGCGCATGTGCAAGATGCACGAATGCTTGAAGTAACTTCCACAAGATGTCAGAGAAATTGGTATAACCAACATTTGCAATTAATTCCACGCCTAATTTCAAGAAATTAACTTTATTTTGTTACGTTCCAATGGGACAAGTTAGTGTACACAAGATTAGTTTATGGTTTATTAAATAATGTACTTGTAATTTATTTTGTTAGGTTAGGAAGAGGGAAGTTAATATACATCCATTAATGGGAATTTATTACAAAGGTTGATCATATTGATTACAAAGCTATGTGGTTCCATCTAGCAATAACTCTATAAACTTTTTGTAGGACTTCACAGACATGTAGTTCTACCTAACATCAACTCTATAAACATTTGTGCATGTACACTGTTATTCTGTAGAACTTAGAAAATTGATGGTGGAAATCAAACTAAAGATTTTCCAAATTCTGTCATAACAACAGTTAATTATAAATAATCATTCGCTTACCAAATTTAAATAAACTATTAACATAATCTCTAACAATAGCATTGTCACTTTCATAGTAAAGTTAAAAGTTCTTCTTCTTCTTCTTCCTTCCAAGTATTAGGCCAAGGCCTGTTACGATCCTATAGAAAATTGATCCTTCTGGAAAATTCTCGTATAAGACTTGAAAGCATAATAATAGTCCCTTCGATTGGTTGCTGGCCAAAGGAAGGCAAGACCAGTGATGGTGCTGCCATCTTATAGCCTCTGGTCAGGCTTTTCTGGAGAAGAAAAGAAATAAAGGAAAGAAGAAATACAAGAAAGGAAAGACTCCCTAGCACTCGGATGCCCTAATAGCGTCGGGGTCGAAAAAACAAGAGTTAACCGAGAGAGGTTAGATAGTAAAGTTAAAAGAGTGCAAAACACAAGTAAGTGGAAGAAATGTTTTGCTCAGCTTGGGCACCTTGTGGTCGCCATCCACATATCCCCTAGATGAGGACCCCTGAGGGATTTAAACTAATTATATCATTGAGTCATTTATAATATACTAGTTAATACCCAGTGTGCGATGCTACTCCTAAATAAATGTTAACGTGTTTTTACCACCAGCCTTGAGCTGCTATGTTTTCCCGGGAATCAGCTTAACCCAATCTTCTGGGCATCAATGGAACACAAAAATGGTTATTGTGAGTTATCCGTAAGAGATAAACATATGCTGTCATGGACTTTTTTGTAGAGTTTTTTGAGATATTCAATTCCGTGTACAATAATTTGGTGTATTTGTTATGATTTAGGCAGCATAAGCCATTTAACGATCAAAATAGGAACTTCATTTCACGTTTTTCACTACAAAGAGTGATTTTTAGGGGTGAAGGGGTTGAGTATTACAACTCCCTTATAGCCTATGTTCATTCTGGGAATCTCCTGAACATTTTGCAAAAAACCCCATCAAAATCGGATGAACGGTATGGCCGCACATAGTATACAAACAAACAAACCAACAACAAAGAAACATTCATTTTTATATATTAGATGAAAAACATTTACCACTAAGGTTAATGGTTGTATACAGTGAATAGCAATATCCTGTAAGAGGGACTACTTGCATTAGAATTAAAATATGTAACACCAAATTTCATTTCTTACAAGAAATTGGGAATTAAAATGAAAATAATTCATACCTGATTCAAGTAATGGTACTGAATATCTCAATGTTAGGGTATAGGGCCTAATATGAGTATGTAAAGTTGATGATTAAATATGGATCAGCTATGAATAAAATCCAAACTAGAGCGCAAGTTTTTCTGTTAATACATTAACCAAATCTGGATGTAATTTAATGTTATTAATACACTAGTCACTCTGTTCAATTAATCATATGCAGGTAAACAGAAAATTAAGTATAAAAGAAGATACAATTATAGTGCAGTTGAAATTTCAACAGCTGAAAATATGGCTGAAGATAGGAACGACTGTTCCTGAAACCACGGCTCTGTGCTGTGAAGAGATGATGTATGACTCATTTTAATTTTATAAATTTTTAAGAATTTTTGCCCCATGCTGTTATTTTCAACACGTCATCAAATACAAATGAGGGATATTTTTCACTAAACTGTTTGAAAACATTGAAAATAATTTTGTTTCTCTCTGCTTTTCAAATACTTTCCTTTACAAAGTTTTAAGAAATTCTACCGATGTGGTTATTTTGAAACAAGTGAAATTTCAATATATTCTGCATTGCACATGCCCAAGAATAAAACAATGCTTATTTAATCTATTAAAATTGTAATTATATATTTTAAGATTCACCCATATGAGTTATATAGACATGTGCTAGATAATACAATCATACTTCTGGTTTGTTTACATTACAACTGAAACTTGACCTGGAATTAGTACTGGTACCGGTATAGCTAATTAATTTGTTATAAATGTCAAAACAAATAAAGAACTTTCAGTATTCTGAATACATAGGGTATAGAAACAATTCTAGGATGTAGTGTCTTTCTAGCACAGAGGTAAGGGGGTGGTTTTAAGATATTTAAAAAAAAGCACAGTAATGCCATCCACCCTACTTGAAGCCCTTCATACACATATTCATTTACATTATAGTTGTGATTATGTGAAATGAAAGTATTAAAACAATGTAACTATTAACAATTTCCAACCATCTTTAAAGTCTGGGAACAAATATTGTAGTCCACATATTTTCATTTGTCAGATCAAGGTCACTGTTAAGAATTGAATCTAGTGATAAGTGTGATAAGTTGTATGGTATTACTCGACAACATTAACTTTTAATGCCGAAAAACTGTGAACTAAAAGAATGTGGTAAGGGTGAGTAGTGGTTGGAGGTAGTAGACCCTTGTCTCAGGTTGCAGTGACAGTGTTTATTATCTGTCAGTTGTTAGTGACAATGTCAAGTGTGAAAGTTAGACCCTATATACACATTTAAATCTGCCAGAGAGTAGTTGGAAATCAGTGCTGACTTAATTTCTCTGTATGTCATATTATCCAGAAATTCATAGGCATACAAAACTTCCTATTTCAAGTAGGTCTACCACTATATTTTGCCACTGATTATACCACTTGCCCAGTCATTCGCTTGTACGAAAGGTGGGAGGAGACACCTTCCCCATCTTCACCAGTAGTGCCATGCTTCCCCTCATCTGCTAAAAAGTTATCGTGGTCGAGTAATATGAGGAGTTGTGTAGGTTGAGACTGCATCATGCAACCCTGCACTGAGTTTTAAGACATGAGGGGAAAAGTGACCTTGACTCCAGTATGACCTTGATTTAACTAATGAAAATACGTGGGCTATAGACTAAGGGACCTATACTACTTGTTTCAGCTTAGACATTTAGTTGATATTATAGAGGAGAAAGGATTGCATCCAGGATTGTATCCTACTTCTAAGACTTATATGAGGTAATGTGATTATGAAGTTTTAATGAACTAGAGCTGAATATAGCTTTAATATTTATTATACAGAAGAGCAATATATAATAAGTTATTTGCAATAATCACAGTTAGAAGTCTATTGTTCTATTAGGAACACCTGCCATCACATATGGAAGTAGTGAATCAATAAATGAAATTCAAATAATGAGAATAAAATAATAAAAGAGAGAAATAGAAGATATAGAAAAAAGAGCAATACTTTACAGAGAGGTCTACACCAGTGGTTCAAATTTGATTCTTGAGCAGTAAGTTTAATTAAGAAAATTAGTTGATTCTTGCTTTCTGTTACATCCTTCCAGCTACACAACTATGGTGCCAAATTTTATAACATCCCCTATACATTTCAAGTATATTGCTATATAAAGAGGAAATAGACATTCTATTTAGGCATACAAAAAATACTGATGTTGCCAAAATTCACAAATTTACTGGATCTGAAAATGGAATAAAACAATCAGCTGCATCTGACATTACACCTGAAACCTCTCTTTTTACCACATTCTTCCATTTATTCCAGAAAAATATTTGAAATTCTAGTAGTCAAAACAAAAATATATTTCCATAAATATGTTGCTCTCCTAAATGAACCTGGTACCTCTGCTCACCAGCCTGATGTCACCATGGAGGAAATATAAACATGTTTTGCTATCATAGTACAAGTGGACCATGATCAGCATGACTGTCTAAAGGATTATTGGAGTTGAGAAGAACAATACTTTACCCCATTCTTCTCCAATACAATGGTTCATGACAGATTTTTTTCACATTCTCAGATTTCTCCATTTTGAAAATAATGATAATCCATCTAAATTCAATTTATCCTAACTATGACAGACTCTGGAAAATAAGGAACATTTTTGGGTATCCTCAATGATAAATTTTATCATCATCATCATCATCCATGCAAGTATTAGGCCATGTGGCCTGTTATGGTCTCAAAGAGGAATTTTCCATCCAGTGCTTTTTTGGACGTCCCAGCGATCTTTTGCCTTGGGGGCAGTAGCAAAGTATGGCTTTTGGAATTCTATCAGACAGCATTTGTTGAAGATGGGCTTTCCAGTTGTTCTGGTAGTTTTGTATATGGTGAAGAATGGGTTCTACATCCAACTCTTCCATAATTTCCTCATTTCTTTTATGGTCCAACTTTGTATAGCCTGCTGTTCAGCACATAAATCACATCTCATTTGCTGTTATTCGGCTTTCATCTTTGCTTTGTATTGTCCATGCTTCACTACCATATCTTAATAGATAAATTTTATGAATTATACAGTTTAACAGAACATCTTGCCCTTGATAAAGTCATAGTATTATTCAAAGGAAGCATGATATTTCATCAATAATTAAAAAGAGAAAAAAACTATAAAAGGTTTGGCATAAAAAGTTGTGTAAACTGTATGATCTCCGAGTTACACTTTGACATTGTCTGTTTACTTGGAGAAGCAGTGACTTTTGTCAACTCAGGAAATCTTTTCAAACACATGAGACTCAATTAGTTAGAGGAGTTGAAGGAATGGGGCATAAAATATACATGGACAGTTATTTTTTATTGCCATCTCTTTTCAGCAATTTATTTGATAAAAACTTAATTGTTGCAGAACTGTTTGTTGTATAACATGATATGCCTAAAGACATTACATCCAGGATAATAAAATTGAAGAAAGGGCATACCTTTACACAAGTGACAGAAAATCATAGTGTTGTATGCTGGAAAGACAAAACAGATGTTTATGTTCTTACAAATATGCACACTTCTCCAATAGAAGACAATTTTTGTGATGCATCTGGTCGGGCAGTAAAACTCTGTGTTATAAAAGATTGCAACAAGCATATGGGATATGTGGACAAATCAAACAGGATGGTGAAAAGTTATGGAATTGCCAGGAGAACATGGAAGTGGACAAAAAAAGTATTTTTCCATCTGACAGATATGCCTTCCTGTTATATAAAACTTGTGGTGATAAAATGTCTGCACGAAAATTTCAGGGAGGTTATTGTTCATAACTTTATTCCACAATCCCAGGAGCAAAAGTTGAGAGCAAATAGCATATCTCAAGAAAGTTCAAGTACATCTACATCATACCTAAGTCGTCTTGAAATAAAACTCTCTCATCACTAGCCTTCGAAAGGAAAACAACATGTTAGTCGTGTATATATTTTGAAACATTAACCCATCAGCGTGGAGCGACGTGACGTGTATGCAAGTTGAATTCTTCACCAAATGCGGAACGACGTGACATGTACGCTAGCTACACGCACTGCTTTAAACTGTAATTATGACCTTTGTGTTTCATATTAACTATTTACCGTTTATACAAATTTTATGTAGAGACTTCAAAGTTTATATTAGTGCATATATTAACTGATTACGGCCCTCAGTAACAAGTTAAAATAATTTATATTTGCATTTATTCTTGCGGCCTCTGACATTTTTCTTAAATTTATAACTTGATAAAGGATTTCTTATAAAACTAAATTCACCTTTTTTTGTAGATTAGCTTGTCTATCAAATTGAATCTATTTTCAAATCTCTTCATTTTCAATAATAATGTCGCAAAATTCAATATATATAAAGGCCCAACAAAGTTATTTCCGATTTACGCTACAGTACAGGACCACAACAGTAAATTTCAGATATATATATATATATATATACTATATATATATATATTTCAAATGACGATATCCTTACATTATGGAAAGGTAGTTAGTCTACAATTCAGTCAGTATCTAAAAGGTAAAGTGGTCCACTACTGACCTTAGAAGGTTCTTGGGATATTAGGAGGTTAAGGCTCCCACTTTTCTAAACTATCGGTACTTGATGTAAGCCGAGTACTTATTTCTGTCTGACGGCCCATAACAAGCATCTGGTACATCATTTCAGTTAGAGGCTGAGTCAACCCCGGTTCACAGTGCTGCCTGAAGGTTTGGTTCAGTTTAAAAAATCCTGATCCACCGGGACTCAAACCCTCGATCTTCGGCTTGTAGTATGTTGATCTTTTAAGTCCACACCTCCGGTGAAACTATTATAGTCATATTTCATCAACGAGTTTCAGTTTGGAAACCAGAGAAAGGCATTGAAATTAGGGTTGATGAAGGTCTTTTAGTACAACAGGTCTGTTTGTAGAAAGACCATTTTTTGAAGGCACACGACCTAAAATAATGTTTCAAAGTGTTAGAAAAGACACATTTGGAGAAGGCTGCCCCCCCCTACAAGAAAGAAGGTCAGCGCATAGAAGCAATGTGTTTGTAATAAACATGAACAAAGTAAACACAAGGGGAAAAAAATACACTTATTGTTGCCCGAGTGTCAAACAGCTGGTTTACATTTTGAAGATTTATCACACCAATTTTTGAAGTTCATTCTTTTTTTTTAAGACCCTTCTCTTTGTGTAAATATTTCTTTTTGTTGTTAGGTAAAGCCGGTTCTCTGAATTCTTCAAAGAATCCCTAGTGCAATATACTGTATCACTTATGTGAGAAATTTACAAAAAGGACTTATTTCAACTGTGGCACAAAAACCATAAATAAGTCTGCAAAAAATGCAGAGATGTTACGTGAGAACCGTAACAAATTTAATTAATTAAATATTATATTAAGGGTTCACCATAAACGAATTGCAAAAACATTTAAATTACTCAAGATATATTGTTTATTTTTTATTATTTCACTCACCTGATACTTCATATTCATAGCAGACCCTGGGTTTCTTCACATAATTTGTGACATTGTCAATGCTGCGTCACGTTCACAACTGACGTCCAACGGCCTTCTATCCTGCAGACTGACCTCCGCGCCATCTGGTGGCCGACCGAAGAATTTCCAAATCAGTCCTCTTTCTTTATAACCGGGTATTTCAAAATTCATAGTTATATTTTCATTCGCATATGTAAATTTTTTCCCAAATTGTGAGTTCCTTCGGTTTTTCCAATTGTTTAAGTAATTTTGTTTTGGTTTCTATTCTATGTTTTTCTGACCAGGCATGTGCAGCTATTGCAGATTTTTCGGTTTCTCCATTTTTAACATTTCTGAGGTGTTCTTTTAATCTTGTATTTAGATTCCTTTTTGTTTTTCCTATGTATATCTTTTCACAATCTTTACAATTAATTTGATAAATTCCCGATTTTTTGCAGTCTTCAATCTTTTCATTTTGTTGGTTTTTATTAAATTACCTAAGCTGTAATCATTTTTCGGTGCTAATTTAATGTTGAATTTGTTGAAAATTCTGCATAACTTACTCAAGATATATCAATTTAAATGCGTTATTGGAATACTGGCACTGAACGGCTGAGTTTAAATACTGGTGAACTTCCTCCCGCATCAGAGTATTCCCGGCCATTTAAATCCATCCGCTCTGATGGGTTAAAGAGGGAGTACTATGTATTTTTGTCCAAAGTGCAACTTTTTGGAAGGATTTCATGTCTTCACAATAACTTTACCAACTATTCATATAAATGATATTGCTATCCAACTAAGATTATAGTTGATGTAATATTTTAAATTAACATGTTCCAGAATTGGATGTAGTTTTGTTAAAATAAAACTATATCCAATATCCAACTATATACAATTCCGGAACATGTTAATTTAAAAATATAACATCAAAATACTTTGAAAAGAAGTCATCAGATGGCATTGTTGATAGCGATGGTTATCGGCCTTAGGATGAAAGGAGAATGAATTGTATAAGTAGAAAGAAATTTGATGTTCCTATCGGAAGTTCAAATGGCATAATGGTTACCGCATTGACCTACAGAGTCAGAGGTCCGGGGTTTGATTTCCGGTTCGAACGTAAATTTTGTTTCTAAAATAAGAATATAGTTTCTAATTAGCGTGTAAATTTCATTTATGTTAATTCATTAAGTCTTAATTTAATTTTAAGGCTTAATCTATATAATTACCTGAGTATATATTCCACAAGACTCTTGTTACAAACATTGCAGCATTATTAAGGTACATCTCTTTGTGGTATCAATGAACTTTACAAATACTCAAACTTTGTTCTTTTTTTTTTTAATTTCAAAATAACTGCATAATTTAATATAAAGATTTTCTAGAAATATGTAACAATGGTAGAGTGCCAACAAAGATATTAAAATTAAAAGAGGAGTAAACTATAACACGAACACTAAAAAGATCTTTGAAACATAAAGCCAGAAAAGATTCTATAATGAAATTAAACAAGACAATGGCAGTTCCTGTTATTACTTCCTGTTATCCAAAACATGGACAGTGACAACACAACAATCTGCCAGAATACAAGCTGCTGAAATGAAATTCCTCAGACCAATAGCAGGATATCAAAGAAGAGACAAAAAACACAACACAGAAATAAAACAACTAAAAGTAGAAGAATTAAACACAACAATAATGAAATACAGAACAAACTGGAAAGAACACTTGGCAAAGATGACTGAGAATAGAGTACCAAAAGCAGCATACAACTATTCAGCATGAGGAAGAAGAAGTTTGGGAAGACCAAAGAAAAGATGGAAATAGCAGCAATTTGGAGCTGGAACAGGCTAGTAAATAAGCCTAAACCGTGATGAAGAAGAAGAAGAGAAGAGGAGTAAACAGACTGACAAGGGAACTGTCAACCATTGCACGCTGAAACATATCTTGAAACTTATTCCAGAGAAACATTGTTATGTACAAAGGCCATTATAAAAAAATCATCTGCCATTTTTAACTGCAAGGCACTAAAATCCAGTGCCAAATACCTCATTTAAACTAAATGGAAGGAATACAACTCCTGTATTGGCAGACTGGATAACCCTCACTACCCAACATCTGTGCTGTGTCCCACCTCACTTCACTATACTCTTAACTCATGTAAGGATGTACATCTGCTCCATACAGTGGGGTTGTCATTGCTGGATTCTGGCTTTGATTTCTGTTCATAGTTAAATAATAACCAATAAGAAATTGAATACCCCAGATAGTAAAAAATCTGGAATTTATCAAATTAGTTGTAGTAGAGACTTTCAATAAAGTATACATAGGAAAAACAAAAAAGGAATTTGGACACACGTACAAAGGAACACCTTAGAAATATTAAAAATGGTGAAATTGAAAAAAATTTGCTTTTGCAGCACATAGTTCGTTGAAAAGTCATGAAACTGAAAAAGAGGCCAAACTTCTAAAACATTTGGATAAACCTTTAGAATTGACATTTTGAAGAAGATATATATTCAGAAGAACACATTTAAATCCATGAATTTCAAAATTCCTTTTGAATGGGATCTGATTTTAAAGTTCATCAAATCAACACCAAATTCTTGAAAACTGAGTTGTAGCATGTAAACTGTGATATGAGACCTCCCTGAAACATTTTTTGTGCATGTAGTTTTATTTACTGTGACAATACATATGCTATCTATTGACGGATGTAAAAACTACATGCGCCAAATGCTTCAAGAGGTCGCATATCACAGTTTATATGCTACAACTCATTTTTCAAGAAGTTGTCAGTTATGATGTTTTACAGCCGAGCCCTTCAAATGGCAACATTATAGATGGAGATTCCAACAAAAATCCGGTAGTCATAATGTCGGTTGAAAATGGGAGGATGTTTTCTCTTGAAAACTGCAGTTCCCGTGTTTAAGAAAACATGAACTATAAGGTAAGATACAAAAAATGACCCATTCTTTTTAATTTATGTGCCTTATATTTAAAAATGGCAGGTAATTTTTTGGACACAGCCTTGGTACATCACAAGACTTCTCTGAGAGAAATTTTAAAGTATGTTTTGGCGTACAATGGTTGACAGTTCCTTGTGAGAAGAGACCAATGTTTCGAACAGGTTAAGGAGGACGCTGAAAGCATAGAAAATTAATTGAAATAAAATTATGGAGAGAGAGAATTATAGGCAAAAGTAAAATGAAATGAAGAAGAATGACAAGCAAGAAAATTTAAGTGACACCTATGTTTAAAAAATAGAGAAGGATTTTGAACACAGGTTTACACAAAATTAAGAAACAGTTGACCATGTAGCAGTTTTGTTGTAAAGTCATATGAATGGTCTGGTTAATATTGTGCAGCCACTCCCTTTACTGACAATGTTTCATCTTGTCATCCTGTTGCTGACGTACTCACGCAACCAATTTGCGATAGTGTCATAATGCTTCTCTGTCCACGTGATCTCTTCTTCCATTATCTCATTAATACTTTCATCTCCCAAACCAATTTCAATATCATTCTCTTCCATTAGTTGTACCAGCTGTAAACAACAAAAAACACAATTTCGTGTAGTTTTGTAGTTGGTGGGCAATGTAAGTAAGGTATAAAGTGATCCCACTACAGGCCTTTATACCCTGTCTACTCTTAAAGTGATCCACGTCAAGACAAAACCATGTGACCTGCTCGCTTTTCATTGGTTATGGACACTGGCGTACATTGTAGAAGCAATATCCTTCCACCATTCGCGCCACGATTACTGTTACTTTTAACAGGGAGATACTGGCACAGCAACAGAAGACTCAATACATTCAGCCATTTTGTTTCATGAGAATTGACTGAAGCATGACTCAAATGTATCACCCATATGTAATAAACTATTTTAAGTTGTAATTATTGATTAGGTATATTTTAGAATATTTTGTTTGTTTTGAATATTATTATTTTCATTCACGAAGAATAACAAGTATATTCAAAGGACATATTTTTAATTTAATGAAGGGACCTACTTTTTCATGTAGTTATTGCTTCTACAACGTACGTCAGTGTCCAAACCAATGAAAAGTGAGCAGGTCACATGGTTTTGTTTTGACGAGGCTCACTTCAAGAGCGGACCAGGTTCAGGAGGCCTTTGGGGTAGTAGAAATTTAAAACTCCCACATTTGTAGACAATCAGCACTAGATGTCAGCCTGGTTGTCAGTCCTTTACAATGGCTGCATTTACCCCAGAACAAGCATCTGGTACTCATTTCTGTTGGAGGGTGCATCAGCCCCAAGGCCATAGTGCTACCAGAGGGTTTAGATCAGTTTAAAAATCCAAACCCCTGATCAAATTGTAGGCTTTCAAGACCAATATGTTGACTCTTCCGGGTTGAATGGCCATGGTCCAGTTTTGTTTAAACTTGACATTTTGTCTACTACTGCAGTAGACATCTTCAGCACTTCAGCAGATTCTCTATGCTCTCTGCAAACTCCTCAACTGTCGGCTGCAGACTGGCTGGGTGTTGGAAATGGTCTTCCTTTTTTTTTTTTAAATACAATAGGAAGTAACATTAAGAGGTTTGTTTAATAATTAAAACATTTTGTCTGTTCATTCTGTAATTGCTAACGATGGGGCTAAGAAGCTCTGAAACATATGTTCGACAAAAAAAACTCTAAGAGGTAAGAATGAACAGACAAAATGTTTTATTTAATGGTCTTCCTAATGACAGGTGGCTATGCCACTAACCAAGAGTTATCTATAAATAGGGAGACTGTTTCGAATGCCCATCCAGTCTACAGTCAACAGTTGAGGAGTTCACAGAGATCACACACAGAGAATCTCCTAAAGATGTCTACAGCAGTAGTAGACTAAACATCAAGTTTAAACAAAACTGGACCATGGCCATTCAGCCTGGAAGACCAACTCAACAAGAGTCAAACCGCTGACCTTCTGGCTTATAGCATATTGCCTTAATCAGCTATGCTACAGCATGTCCCTGGGCAATGTAAACCTCTTAAGTCTATTTCGAAAATTGTATTACAGGAGAAGAAAGGGTAATTAAAGAAGTTACACATGAATCTATTGAATTAAATTTCATTTCTATGCTAGATGGTGACAATTATAGAAGGAGTTATGGGTTTATGTAGATTACATGCAAATTATTTTACACTGGGTACAATTTAATGCAGGTGGCTCCATGGCACAAGCAGTTAGATGCTTGCCTCTCCCTGCTGGAGTCCCGAGATTGAGTCTCGGTCACTCCATGTGGGTTTCGTGGTGGACAAAACGGAGCTTGGGCAGGTTTATCTTGGGGTTTCTCCAGTTTTCCACCACCACAAATTTCATTCCACCATTTCTCCATACTCATCTCATCCATTTAATTTAATTTCATTCATCCTCCTCTGTGACGGTGCGTAAGGAGTGGTCAGCCAGCACCCTTGTAGTTAACAGACCTCTATAAATATTATGGCTTCATCTCATCTCATTCCTCAATTCAACCATGAGTTGGACATGAATTGAAGTTATATATATATATATATATGTTATATTGTAGATTTTCGCGGATATAAGTATGAATAAGAAAGTTTTCTGGGTTTTCCGCGTCTTGGATTCAAGTTTGGCCTCTGGCCACTGATTCCAACATTTCGGCATGATCCCACATGCCATTATCAAGGAATGCTAAGTTCAAGTCATAGGTTTAGGTCTTAAAACCTGTGACTCGAACTTATCATTCCTTGATAATGGCATGTATCATGCCGAAACGTCGGAATCAGTGGCCAGAGGCCAAACTTGAATCCAAGATGCCAGAAAACCCAAGAAAACTTTCTTATTCATATATATATATAATATATATATATATATATAAACAATTTAATGCACTTACTTTTTTTTCAAGATTCATGGAATTAAGAGGTTTTAATTGTCCACCAAAAATATGCTATATTTTCCTTACAGTTCAATACTATTTAATTCTTCATATACCAGTGTCCTGGCGTTCTAGATGTTACCATGCTTCCCTCTCATTTTGTGATTCACAGGTTCAAACCCAACAATGGTCAATTGATTTTAAGGGTGTAAAATCCTGAGCATGACTTCCTCTGGAAGGAAAAAAAGAGGGAATAGGAGTCGACATACAGGGCCGATAACATAAGAATCGCCAGTCTGGACAAACCGATGATAAAACAAAGATTTTTAAACTAATATGAAGTAAGATGATAATGGCTCAATTTATTTATTAATCAATCACTTCTTATTCTTCTCCATTGTAATTTAACCTTTAACATAATATGTACTTATATGTGCCCTTTGCCACTCAGGCCTTTCAGTGGCATGGCCTGTTGGGAGAGCTATTTAAACTTTGGATCACACATTTACTTTTTTGACCACATAAGGACATGGACCCCCCCCCCGAATGAGTAATCAGCTCAATCCAGGGCCTCCTCTGAAAAAACAAACTTCTATGATGAAACACATCATTGACTTACATATTAATACTAAACATGGCAAATATGATAACGTTGATTATGAAATCCAGATAATTTTGGAAACTGTTTGGGCCTTAAGTCCTGCGCTGTAGCCGAGTGGTTAAGGCAAGAAGCCTTGGTGCAGAGCTACAAGACTTGCGCTGGTTTGAGTCCCCATGGGGGAAGAAATTTTCTCATGGAATTTTGGCCAGTGCCCACCCAGCACTGTGAGGCATTCGGGTAGCTACAATAAGTAGCGACTCCAGGTTGAGAAAATCAGCTATAACGGCTAGGGAACCCGACATGCTAACCACATGTCACCCCTGTGATTAACACATGTGGATATGAGGCCAGCAGCCAGCTGGTAGACCAAGGGCCTTTTAGGCCTGTCGTGCTTGGAGTAGTTAGTTAGTTTGGGCCTTAAAGATTCCTGACATTAGTTCTACAGGTGAGGAAAAACCCTGAAAAAAACCATCACCCAGAAAACTTGTTCTGACTAGTGATCAAAGCTAAGCCCACTGCATGCAAGGCAGTGATGCTACCCCAATACCACAACAGTGATTAACAATATGTAAAGTACAGCATTCAAGATAATATTTTGAAACAGATAAAATAACTTATGACTCACCTTGTGTGCTTGTTGACGTGTTGTAACCTCACTAGCAATCATCAAAATTATATCCTGTACAAACTCTTCATCATCTATTTTTTCAAGCCTGCCAACACAAGTCATTATAATTTAAAACTATGGATGGAAAGGGAAATAAATGAGAAATTATGTTATCAACATCTACATAAGCACCTGAGTGATGCAGTTTAAACAGTAGAGAAAATGAAAGATAGTCAAAGAAAATTCATGTTAAAGATTCACTTTTAAGGAAAAGTTATTCTGTTTCTCTCTTTAAACTCAGGATATCTGTTTTATAGGAAATCTATCTTTTCAAATACCTTTAACTTAATCTTGTTTAATAATTTCAAACTTGAATTATGTGGTACACCCTTTTTGGCAGAATTTTATTCTAAGGATTTGATTTAAGAGATGATTTCATTAAATGTTAGATAGAGCTGAAGATGATACACAGGAATATCGAAACTAGTCTTGGAGAAATCTACTATTATAGGTGAGGTGTTAAATTCTATCTCAGTTATTAATTAAAATGAACTTCATAGTGTCACTTCTTTTAAATATGATGAATACTTAAATGTTTTTGGATTTTTTATTTTACTTTTCTACAGGGATAACTGTTTATTATTTGTTCCATTTATTTTATTATTTGTCCTGTAAAATAATGACTTAAATTTATATTTATGCAGTTTCTTAAATTATAGAGCAATTTCAAGCTTAGTATCTTTACTGTACCCATTATCTTTTTTATAAATTATTCGTTTAAAATATTTTACTTATTTCAGACATATAAAACTATTATATTAAATTAATGTTGGGAAGTAAACATTATGAGGTATAATCATTGAAATTCATAGGAGGACATTTTTTGACAACTCACATCATAGATTTCATGTTTTTCACGATATTGCAGTTTCAAACATAATCACGTTCATCCTCAGCCGGAGTCAGAGTTATGGCTGAGGATGAATGAGCACGTTTGAAACTGCAGTATTGTGAAAAAAACATGAAATCTGTGAGGTGAGTTGTCAAAAATGTTCTCCAATGAATTTCAATATAAAACACCATATTGCTTATAATTCTTTTTTTAATTTACAATTTGATAATTAAACATTAATATATATATATATATATATATATATATATATATATTGTATATATATTCATATGCCATAGTTGACTTGTTATTCAGTAAGGAGGTAAATTCATTTAATGTCATCAGTCTCATATATATCACAAATTACATTCATAAATAAATAAAGACAACAGCCATCTAAGATTATAAGAATAATATTTTTATCGCTACTGAGATTGAACCAACACACCTGAGTGACTCAACTGTCCTCAACTATAATTTTATATTGGCCTGAAAATTAAGGGGCCTTTCAGGCCAAAATAAAACTATAGTTGTGAACAACTGAGTCACTCAGATACATTTCTATAATTTAACTTTAACAACCATCCAGTACACATCAACAGAATCAAATAATTTTTTTCATAGTATCTGTCACAAGATAGTTGAAATGTCTAACCTGAAGATAGGCCTACAATGTGTTTTTCTGACAGATCTATTATTATTTACTATCCAAAATTTATAAACCCTGTTTCACTGAAGGTATATCAGGAATACAGTTTGTGTCAAAGTTGTTATACATTATATAATTTTATCTAAAATTAAAGTTTTTTATGAATCTTATTTATAAAGACTATAAAAAGTTTGTAGTTCTTTTCTGTCAAAAGCACTTTCATAATGGAGGGAGGTTCACTTAAACGGGCAGGGTTATTTAGAAGATAGGTTCATTCCAGAACAAAGGGCAATCAAAGATTATATGTTTAGGCTGCTAAAACCACAATAACAACTTGCATTCTCTCTGATGTTGAATCTCTGGAGGTACTGACTAAATTTTCCATGACCAGTGAGACAATTTTAATATGAAATATGGAACAATGTGTTTACATTTATTCTGACATATTCTGACGGATTTAAGAGCCAAGTGCCATGATACAAAACACCTGTATCCATTCATCACACCAGATTGAGAGAACACTCTGAATATGGTACTCTGATTCGGACACTAGATGTCACTAGAGTGAGAAAAATATGTTGTCCTTCAAAAACATAACAATTGTAATAACTAGGTTTGGAAGTTGAGGAAAAATATATATATTTTTTTAAATTTTATGTCTGAAGACGAGGTCCAACATAATATATATATATATATAACATTTTGGGTCTTTTAGGTAAAAAATGGTGTGTTTTATATGTGCTTTAGTCCTTTTTTATGTTTTTTTTTGTTATTGGTCCTTTTTTAGGTCTTTTTTATGCAACTTTACCTTATTTTTACTACATTTATACATTTTGTATACTTCAAAAATCTGCAAACTTCATTTAAAAACACTATTTAGTTTTACTTTCTAACAACTTTTCAAACACTTGTGTTCTGCGAGAAACTATTGAACCCTCACAAAATATCATGTTATTTTAACAACCAGCCTACTGACTGCCTGAACTATTTATTGTATTCCTATTTCATTTTTTTTAAGAAGTTGCCACTTTGTGAAAATTACCTAAAGCAAAGAGTGAAGGCAGCAAGGTTAACTTTATCCACTCATTAGCAACTGCAACACTTTTTACATTATATTTGAAGAGAAAAATTTTGCCTAGACCGAGACTCGAACCCGGGACCCTTGGCCCGGAAAGCCAAGGGTCCCGGGTTCGAGTCTCGGTCTAGGCGAAAATTTTTCTCTTCAAATATAATTTACCCTTCAATGAGAAGTGTTAAATTAATAATAAAAACGTCACTTTTTACATTCTTTTTTCCACTTTTTTAGGTCTTTTTTTAGGATTTCTTTAGGTTTTTTAAAGGCCTTTTATAGGCATTTTATAGGTCCTCAACTTCTCAGGCCTAGTAATAACTCACGAAGAAGTTGTGATATCATCATTGTGGTTAAAGTGACTATAAATAATAAAAAATAAAATGAAAACTCACCTATTGTTGTTAGATTCCTAAACAATTAGAAAAGTAGGTAGATAGTTAAGTTACAATATTGTACTTACACTAGAGGCATGTTTTCACTGAGAAAACTAAAGTAGCTTCAACTCCCTTCTGAGAATTGTGTAACACATTATACACAATTGATATTAAAGTTTCTCTTTCCACATTTCTAAAAGTGACATATTCAAATACCTGTAAAAAAATTTATGCTCTTTACCAATATTTCAAAACAAAATGTAAAAAATCTTTTTTAATTTATAAATGTGTTGGATAAAATTATTTTAAATTTTACCTTTTAAAGTTCCATATTTTCACAATATTAGTTTCAAAGGCCATTTTGTCTTCATCTTCAGTCAAACTTCAAATGTTGAATTTTTTTTAAAGTTGTCGGGAAAAAAAAACAACAGTTGGAGTTTGACGATAGAAGGCAAAATGGCCTTTGAAAATGGTATCATAAAAAGAACTTAACTTTATGAGGTGAGATGTCATTTATAAGTTGAAAATTACCTCATAGTGTTACTTTCCACTGCAATTTTGATTAAATGTAAAAATTATATTTGTATGTAATTGCAACTAATGTGGTATCTAAAATAATAACAAGAACTTCAAAACTCAACATTTTAAATGAATAAAAATTAATTAATGTCAATATGTACAGTGCATTTTGCTGTTGAGTCGCCTGATTGCATGGTGGCTGGCAGTTGCAGTCAATGATAGCCAGAGTCCCAGCATTGTGACCAACTTGAATCCCCTTTGTAGGAGCATGGGAATCTCACAACAGTTCTGTTTCAGCATGTTCCTGCTTTGAAGTGCTCACATAAAAAATTATTTCTGTATTATTACTACAAGTATTATTGTTCTTGTCACAGTGTTAAATATGTTTTCTGTTTTAGTGCTGTGCTATAGTTTACATAATGCCTTGACATACTTACACATTTCAACAAAGAATTTTTATCTATGATTTGTAAGTGTTAACAAATTCTTGCAGGGAAATTGTTGGTGATTTTTAACTGAACATCCAGCAACATTTCCAACATCTCATATGATAAGGTGTGATTACCTTATTTTTCATAAGTAATCCTAAGAGTAATTTCCAATTTATCTAGAGGATTTGGAAATCAACAGTGGCATTTGTTAGGACTATTTAACGAATAAAATTAAGCTGTTTACTCACAATCATTATTTAAATGTAGTTATTTAAAATATTTATATATTTAATGTAAATGGTGATGTTTGAAAGTAAATGAGAAATGTTTGGTTATGTTTCATTTGTTCATCACTGCAACTTGATCATATTATTTATTGTCAAATAGGATCACAATATTGTAAGAATGCACCCTAGTGGAGAAAAAATGAAACACATCAATATTATAACCTACATTATAGGTTATTAATTCATTTTTTTTGGAAACAACTCAGTAAAATCAGTATTTAAAACACAATTATTGAACACACAATTATCAAATGTGTAGGTAAAAGGAATCTGTTCATTATTTGCTACATTCAACGTATTTGTTAGAGAGTCAGTCACTGCAAAATAATGCTCTGACCTGTCCACAATATTAAAAAGGAGGAGCTTTCTTTATTTTGGTAATCAAAATTTGATAATTATCGAGGTGAAACATGACTGTGATTGGTTGTAAAACAAAATTAATTGAAACATGTTTAGTAATTGACTCCCATTTGGGGCATGAGTTAAATAATCTTTGTAATTTTACTCAAGGTGCATTGTACATTTGCACTGAATTGGGTGTGGTGGACATCATCGGTTGCTATTGCCAGTGGCTGAGCAGCAGGGTTGCTTTCGATTTTTCAAGAACTGGGCTATCATTGGCCATCCAACCAGGTGACTTGAAAGTGAAAAGCACTGTACTAGATGACCAGTAGTCTTATTATTTGCATCTAACAGAAGAATTAATACACCAAATCTTCTGTCCTAGATTGAAAATCTTAATGTTAAAACATACAACCCTGCAGGGTATCAAACCATATATACAGCAATTAGGCAGCAGACACACTATCACCTGAACCAGCATAGTGGACAGTAGATTATTACACCACTATGTTTGGAATACAAAATAATATTACTTTTAAATCTCAGATCTTGAAAACAAAATGGAAAGATCAAAAATAAGGTGGGAAAACTAAATTAGGAAAGACATTGTAGAGAAATAAGTCAATTGGAGAGAGATCATACGGGATAAGATGTGGGAAAGCAGAACCTAATGGAGAAATTGAATTGTTAACGAACCACAACAGTGGAAATAAGATAATAATAATTTCAGTCTTAGAATTTTTCTTAATATATGCATTAAAAATTAATTAATTACATTAGATTAAACTACTGGCACAAGTTTTCCTTGTGTTAAATTTGCAACAGACTTATTGAAGAATTATACTAGTAGAGTAAAAAATAAATTGAAGTGAATGACATGTGGTCTAAAGAAAGTGATCAAAATTGATTTTCTATTATTTATTTATTTCCCATTCTTTAATTATTTTACTATGTATGTTGTCACTGTTTGCTGTGGGGTCAATTTTCACATCATTTTCTTGTAAGAAAACAATACAGATGATGTCAAAAGACTCCATAATACCTTTATTTACTTCTATAAACTCTCCGTGACATTATACTCAGAAATTGCTGTGATAATAAATCTGATTTTAAAGTTTATCTATGATACAATTACTTTACAGTTTCTTGCAATCACAGTCACTGTATCACTTTGAAAACACAACTAACTTTCTCCCATCCCTGGCAATAGTTTATATAGGCTGGGGACAGAAATTTCTCAGCCTCTAATCAAGACCTGTCCAGTATGGAAGCTTCTGGCATTGATTTTCCTGACAGGGGAAGTAGAGGCTTAGAGAAATTTCTGGAATGGAAGTCAAGATGCATCGATGATCTGCACAGGTCTTTTGACTTACGAGTTGGCAACTTATGAATCTATTTCTACCAATGCAAGACCATTATTCTCACTGTCACCTGTGAAATTCGAATGCTGCTATATGATGTGTCACAATATGATAAAATACATTTGAAATAAGAGGAGCCAATTCTCTTGCTCTGCCACAGTTCATTTCTTTGTATCACCTATAATTCAGTCTGATTTATTTTAATTTTAATGCTGTAGTATATTACAAATTTATTGCCTGTAAGTTGACTAATCATTACCTTGTCAAGAGTGTTTCATCTTCAGTACAGCCAAGTGCATAATACTGATTCCATTGTTCATCATCATCTGATTCCACTTGATATTGTTTCCAGAGAAATTCCCACATCTTCCTGTTGTTGCGTGCAGCCGTGCAGTACACCACCTTCCTCAAATCCACAGGTATTCTATAAACATAGCAATATTATGAGCATTTTCTTAAGTATTGACTGGTTTAACAATCCATTTATGGCTTGCATTGTTTGGAGATTCTTAGAAATATTTTTATGGCGTCACATCAGATTCATGTTCAATTTCTAACATGGAGTTCTCTCAGTTTATATTTTTCCCCCTAGGTTTTAACAATAGGAGAACATTTTTACTATCACAAATTAATATATTGTTTCATAATATTTTTTTTATTCATTCAATGTCACCACATTGTCATTTCGACATTCTGGTATTCTCTCCTGGCATGGCATTATTGTAACCCACTTCTGAGGTTGGGGTGCCTGGAAGGCAGAGTTACACTGCCCTGATGATATATGATAGGTGATGATGGTAATGGTGCAGCAGGAGAGACCTTAATCCTAAATTTAATGAATATGTTAATGATGATAATGATGACCAGATGATGTTGTGGGAACTGTTTGGGCCTTAAAGTTTCCTGACATTTGTCTTACAGGTGAGGAAAAATCCCGAAAAAACCATCACCCAAGAAACTTTTCCTGATCAGAGATCAAACCTGGGCCTGCTGCATGACAAGGCAGCACTTTACCTTGAGACCAGAGCGGTGGACTTGTTTCATAATATTATTTAATGTTATTATATCTAGAACAAAATGGATTAATCAGTTAACTACATGTGTTAATAATAGGAGAAAATTTATAAAAAAATTTCATGGAATAACAGATATATATATTTGTCATCAATATTCTACAAAATAGAGGTCACAATAAGAGGCTGATGACAAGGATGTTGATAATTGTAAATTATAATTCTGATAAAAAACAAGTTGTTTTACATCCATCTAATACGAATGACAATTCTTTCCTAATTAGGCCTATAATTTTAATCTGTAAATCAATCAGAAATTATAGCTATATAAAATTCATATAATTGATTATTATTAGAACTTCCCTTTCAATAAAATAAATTAATATATTTGAAATAAACTTTATTATGGATTATTTTCTAAGTAAAATTAAAATTTATCACCTCACCTCATATTCTTCTTCTTCTTAGACCGGTTTCAGGACCTTATCTGGTTCCATCCTCAGTATTTTCATGACCGTTGTTAAGTTGTCTTGAAGAGCTGCCTCCTGCTCCCTCCGTTAGTAGGCTCAAAATCAAATAAGTTTCCCTAGGAATTTCATTAATTTCTCTTTTTTTTTATTGTAGATTTTCCCAAACCATGAACTCATTAGATTTTCCTATTTGTTTTATTAATTTAATCTTTCTTTTGATTTAATTTTTTTTTCTGACCATGCATGGGCTGCTACTGCAGATTTTACTACTCCCCATTCTTGACATTTCTGAGATGTTCTGCAGTAGCAGCCCATACTTGGTCAGAAAATTATCAAATCGAAAGAATGGCTAATAAAACAAATAGAAAAACCTAAAGAGCTCACGGTTTTGGAAAACATCTACATTCAATAAACAAAAAGAAGAAGTTAATGAGCATTGAAATTCCTGAGGAAAACAATTTGATTTCAAGGTTCATCAGTCTACCAGCAGAGATAGCAGAGACAACATAACAACCATTGTGAAAATACTGAGGATGGAACCAAATGAGATCCCTAAACTGGTCTAAGAAGAAGAAGAAGAATATGAGGAGAGGTGATTAAATTTTACTTAAATTAATAATACTTCATAGTTTTAAAAATAAAATAGGAAGTAACATTAAATGGTTATACATAATAATTAAGTTATTTGTTCTGTATATTCTTACTCCTTATGGTTGTTTTTATTGGACATTTGTTTCAAGGTCTGTTAGCTCCATCCTCAGCTATTACAGACTGATATTTCTCAAACTGTTGGCCCTGATTCTTGACTCCTGCTCCCTCTTCTTGTGGTCCAATGAACTTGCTAATTATAATTAGGTTTTTTTTCCACAGAAATTTCAAAATTCATAATTCTCTCCTTGTTCTTCTGTATGTAGATTTTTCCCATATGGTGAGTTCATTTGTGTTTTCTAACTGTTTTAATAATTTTGTGTTTACGTCTATTTCATGTTTTTCCGACCAAATGTGAGCAGCCACGGCAGATTTTTCGACTTCCCCCTTTTGTTTTTACATTTCTGATATGTTCTACTAACCATTATAGCGAAGAACACATAAGAAGGTTAAAAAAAAGGGGAAGTAGAAAAATCTGCAGCTGCTGCTCAAGTTTGATTAGAAAAACACAAATATAGGCGTAAACACAAAATTATAAAACAGTTAAAAAACACAAATGAATTCACCATATGGGAAAAAATCTACATACAGACGAACAAGGAGAGAATTATGAATTTTGAAATTTCTGTGGAAAGAAACCTAATTGTAATTAGAAAGTTCATTGGACCACAGGAGAGAGGGAGCAGGAGAGTCGAGAATCAGGGACAACAACTTGAGAAAAATCAGTCTATAATAGCTGAGGATGGGGCTAACAGGCCTTGAAACATATGTCCAAACAAAAAGAAATCATAAGAAGTAAGAATATACAGATCAAATAACTTAATATTAATACTTCATAGTGTTAATTCATAAAAAAATCTATTTTTTTATGGAATTTATGTATCTTCTTTAGAATATTTATTGAATCTTTCATGAAAATATTGCTGTCAAATATACGTTATTAACTTACATTTTTGAATTGACAGGTTTTGACATCCACTCTGAGAAGAACTGTATTGCCTTGGTTATGCAGTCCTTATGATCTAGTGTACATGCCCAATGTGTTACAAGTGGCTGAATTTTTTTCTTTTGTTGACTTAATCAGTTCTAAATCCAATTGTATCATACAGATTACTTATCAAAGCAAGTCCATATTTCTGCAATATTATAAGTATTTAGTTAAATAACATTTAAAAAATTAAGAATATTCATAGGAAAAAATGTAAGGCTAATATAACAATAATCCTACAAGACTGGACAAGAAATAAAATACCATAGATATTTGAATTAGGAACTACAAATCTCAAATTGAACTTTTATACGAGTCAACAAGAAAATTACTGATGATGAAGCTGCCCAGGCTTCGAAACTGGTCTAATTAGAAGACTGGATATGAGGTGAGGTATAAAGTATTTTAATTTAAATCTTAACTACAAATCTCATTTAATTTTAAGAGACTTATATCCAACTAAACATGTAACTTTATTTTTTTATATTTGAGTGTGAAGTATTATATTATTGTACTAATAAAAACATGATAACTTTTAATTTTTTTTTTTGTGCGATAGTACATTTTTCCTTAACTACCAACAATGGTGACCATTACTGAAAGTACAACTTCCTACATTTTGGGGTTGCCAACAATACTGTAATATTACATTTATACCCACGTGCAGGAAGTAAAACCACTGCCCTCTATGTATACTAGGTACAATGTATATACAGAAAATATCCAAAAGGTAGTGTTATTATACATTATACGAAACAAAATCACTGCATTTTAAATGAACTGAACTTTATTTGAAACAATATAAAACAATGAATACGTGCTTGCAGCCATGTTATAAATAATTGTTCTCAAGGCCTCCTGTTGTTACAACTAATAAACATTGCCCCACACTGTTAACGTTAGTCAATTGTTTATAATGAACACAAATATTTTCAACAAAGATATTATTATTTTAACTATTATTTATTATTTTGAAAACACCATCGTGCAAAAAAATAGTGTACAATGCACGTTTGTGAAGTGTTTTGCAGAATATTGTTTTTTAAACATTTTTCCTCGATTCTGTAAAAACCACTTCCCAAACTTGCATCGTAATATACTAATATTGAAGTAAAATATTATTCTCACCTCATATTCTTCTTATACTTCGGTTCCATCTTCAGAACAACATAACAATGGCTGTGAATATTCTGCTGATGGAACCGAAGAAGTATCCAAAACTAGTTTAAGAAGAAGAATATGAGGCGAGGTAATAAAATTTTACTAAAATAAAAATATACCTCAAACTATTAACCCCCTGCATGCTACTGGTAAAATCTCCTGTGTCAGAGATTTAAATCAGATCTGCTGATGTGATCGGCTCTGCAAGTAGTTTGAATATATTATCTGGCAGGTAATGGACAGAAGCATCAGAGCAGATCTAATCAGCTCACGGCACCTATAGGGTTAATCAATGATAACTTTAAATTTGAGTAAAAACCCCTTTATTTTAAAGATCTTCAGGTGTCTTAGTTTAACCAAAAATACTCTGTGCTTTGCTTCACATTTACGGATATAAATATTATATTAGTGTCCATGCTTCACTACCATAGGTAAGCAGAATAACGGCTTGTTGAAATGAGATTCATTAGCAGAACAGTGGGTTACACCAGATGGGATCGGGAAAGGAACACCGATATCTTAAAAGAATTGAAGACTACGCCAATTTTTGGAATATATTAAACAGTATCAACTAAATTGGAAACACCATCTAGAAAGAATGGGTTCAAATCGGATCCCCAGAGCTGTTTATAATTATATACCAAGAGGACGAAAATCTCTGGGCCGTCGTATGAAATGCTGGAGGGAAAATTTTCTATAGGATCATAACAGGCCTTGGCCTAATACTTGGAAGGAAGAAGAAAAAAGAAAGAAATATTATTTATATTATTTTTGGTCTGGACATCTTACCTCAATATTAATGTTGATTTGTTCTTGGACATGTTTCAAAACAATTCTGTTTATCGTCAGCTTTCCCAAACTGGTTTTATTTATGTTGCATTATGTTGCACCACCTGGATGTCGATGTCAGCTCCATCCTGTGGTTGGCCAAAGAACCTCCAAACAAGGTCACCCTCCATCGGAATATCAAAATTCATAACTCTGTTTCTGTTCTTCTGAATATAAATTTTTTCCCAAATAGTCAGCTCTTTTGTATTTTCTAACTGTTTTAATAATTTAGTGTCTGAATTTATATTATGTTTTTCAGACCAAACATGAGCAGCAACTGCAGATTTTTCAATTTCTCCATTTTTAATATTTCTTATGTGTTCTTTGGTTCTAATTTTTAGGTTTCTCTTTGTTTTCCCTATATATATCTTTTCACAACCCATGCATTCAATTTGATATATTTCTGACTTTTTATTTTTATCAGTTTTTTCATTTTTGTTGGTTTTATTAGTTTATTTAAACTGTAGTTATTTTTTGGTGCTAATTTAATATTAAACTTCTCAAATATATTTTGAAATTTATTATGTACCCAGGGGTGATATGTGAATTTCCTATATTTTTTCATAGGTGGTTCTTCTTTTTCAAGATTACTTCTGTTTATCATTCTTTGTTTTTTATACTTTTCTATCCTTTTATCCATAAAAGTATAAAAAAGGATAGAAAAGTATAAAAAACAAAGAATGATAAACAGAAGTAATCTTGAAAAAGAAGAACCACCTATGAAAAAAATATAGGAAATTCACATATCACCCCTGGGTACATAATAAATTTCAAAATATATTTGAGAAGTTTAATATTAAATTAGCACCAAAAAATAACTACAGTTTAAATAAACTAATAAAACCAACAAAAATGAAAAAAACTGATAAAAATAAAAGTCAGGAATATATCAAATTGAATGCATGGGTTGTGAAAAGATATATATAGGGAAAACAAAAAGAAACCTAAAAATTAGAACCAAAGAACACATAAGAAATATTAAAAATGGAGAAATTGAAAAATCTGCAGTTGCTGCTCATGTTTGGTCTGAAAAATATAATATAAATTCAGACACTAAATTATTAAAACAGTTAGAAAATACAAAAGAGCTGACTATTTGGGAAAAAATTTATATTCAGAAGAACAGAAACAGAGTTATGAATTTTGATATTCCGATGGAGGGTGACCTTGTTTGGAGGTTCTTTGGCCAACCACAGGATGGAGCTGACATCGACATCCAGGTGGTGCAACATAATGCAACATAAATAAAACCAGTCTGGGAAAGCTGACGATAAAACAGAATTGTTTTGAAACATGTCCAAGAACAAATCAACATTAATATTGAGGTAGATGTCCAGACCAAAAATAATATAATTAAAATAACCTCAAAATATAACTTCCTAAAATTAAATATTAAGAAATATTATATTATGTAGGTATCGGTGTATGGAATGCATATGGCAAGCATGTTTGTATTTCTCATATATTTTCTTAATATATTATCTAATTAAAATTGTAATTGGGGCTTGTTCTAAGAATTTTATTTATTTAATTAATCAATTTTTGCGGCTGTTCATTCCACAAGTTCTGGTGACTCATGTTGAGTTAATGGTTTATAGTGAACTATTATAGGAAATATCACTATGGGGCTTAATTTAAGATTTAAAATAAAATTCTTTTGCTCCTCACCTCATATCCAGTTTTCTAATAAAACCTTGCAGTTTCATCATCAGTAATTTCACAACTGATGTTCTTGTCATCCAGGAGAACCACTTCTTACTCCATCTGTTCATACATTGAACTAACAGATGGAGTAAGAATTTTGATGAAAGATCAGATCCCAAAGCAGATCATATATAATATTTTATAACATTTATAAGTCAACTCTCATTGCTATAAAAATAAAAGAAAAAATAACTCAGTGGAAAGAAATAAACTCAGGAGTCAGACAAGGTTGTGGCCTCTCCTCTCTACTTTTTAACATATATATGAACGCCATTGTAAAAGACTTTAGAGAAACAAAACATGGAAGTATCACTATCAATAGAAATTTAAAATTAGATATAATAATGTTTGCAGATGATCTTGTTTTACTAGCAACATCTGAAGATGATTTACAATGGTCAGTACATAATTTAAATTTGATAGCCCAGAAATATTCAATAGAAATATCTACCAATAAAACTAAAATAATGGCCTTTGTGGAAAATCCCCAATACCAAGCAAAATTTGTTTAAATTACAAACTTTTAGAGAGAGTTAATGAGTTTACTTATTTAGATATAAACTCTCTTTGTTGAAAATTCGGATTTACCAGAGAAAATTGTGAAATTCAACAAATCAATGGAATCATTAATAGATTTGGAAATTCTTCGGTCGGCCAACAGATGGCGCGGAGGTCAGTCTGCAGGATAGAAGGCCGTTGGACGTCAGTTGTGAACGTGACGCAGCATTGAGAATGTCACAAAAGATGTGAAGAAACCCAGGGTCTGCTATGAATTATGAAGTATAAGGTGAGTGAAATAATAAAAAATAAACAATAATAAAAAATAAACAATATCATTAATAGAGTTTTAAAACCTTCATTAGTGCAAAAATCAACTTGTACTCATCTTTATCAAATAATGGCTCAACCAGTCCTATGTTATGGGAGTGAAGCATGGACTATAAGGATGAGAGATGAAAGCAAACTAACAGCTTGTAAGATGAGATTTATGCGCCGAACAGCTGGCTACACCAAATGGGATCGAAAGAAAAATGTAGAAATCCTTCAAGAACTTAATGTGTCATCAATACTGGACTACATCTCCAGATATCAGCTAAACTGGAAGGAACATGTCTCCAGAATGGCTAGATCCAGGATCCCCAAGGCAATAATGAACTACTATCCAAATGGGAAACGCTCACTTGATTGACCTATGAAAAGAAGGCACGAAAACCGCTTTCTCAGGCCGTAACAGTTCTTCTAGGACTAATACCTGGCAGGATGATGATGTAAGAAGCAGTTCTCCTGGACTACAGAACAGTCATGAAATTACTGATGATGAAACACCTAGGCTTTGAAACCAGTTTAATTAGAAAACTGGATATGAGGTGAGGTGTAAAGAATTTATTTTAAATCTTAAATGATTTATAGGTTTGGAATATCCTATGATTTTTAATTCTCATTATGAAATAAAACATAACCTTGAAGTTGGTGTAACTGGCAGAAGCATATAGGTGTCTGTTAATAAACCGCACGCTGTTCACGTAGGTCTCCCAGGATATGGAGCTCCTCTCTTTGTCTAGATAAGTACTGAGATCGAGTGCTGTAGTGTAGTTTATAATCCCTGCTTTAGCCAGGCTGAATGCATCATCTAACAGCTGTGCTCGGTTCAGTATGTGAATCTGCTCATAATCTGATGACAGCATATGCTTTGTGATGTGCAACCAGGTTACTGGATCATAGTTCACTCTAAAGAAGCCTGCAATGTAAATAAATAGAATTTGTCTTTCACTAAGAAGTGATAAATAATAGGAGTTAGATATGCACGACTCACCTCATATTTGTAGATTTCTTGAAGACTTGAGTTTCAATGCTTTAAACATCATTATCAATTCTTTCTAACTGTCAATTGGCGGTTGGTGATCCTGTAGGTTGATTTCTGCTCCCTCTGTTGGCTGACTGATGAACTTACAAATCAATTTTTTTTTCTCCGGGAATTTCAAAGTTCATTGTTTTTTTTCTATTTTTGTGGATGTAAATTTTTTCCCAAATTGTGAGTTCCTTGAAATATGAGGTGAGTCGTGCATATCTAAACTCCCATTATTTAAAATAAACTTCTTAGTGTCACTTCCTTTAAATTTTAAATTAAAAAAATAAGCAATAAATTTAATACATAAAATAAAAAATAAATATACTCTTTAATTTTGTTTTATCCCTTAATATTTCACTTTAAAATATGTAGTTCATAAATATAAAATTTTAGAAAAAATATTACAGACACATCAAATAATTTATATTTGAATTTTAACTGTAACCTGCACTTCTGAATGTACATGACTTCCACCCCTCCTACAAGTAGCTTTGAACTAGCCCTTCAGAGATAATCACAGTCTCATTTGCATTCAATACTTTGAGTCTAGAAGACAACACTGAATGAATTACAGTGCTTTCCAGAAACATGACCATTTTTCTATAGAAATTAATATTTTTAATAATAATAATTAGAGCCTGGATTTGTACGCAAAATAAAGTATTAAATATGCATGCAAATATGCATGGAAAATGTAGAAAATATGCAACCTAAATATGCAAAGACAGATAGTAATAAAATCAAATAAATTATTTGCTTTGTTGGTAATCTTAGCCTATTCCTGACTATTACAGCAGATAAGGAAGGTTTTCATGAGGTTTTTTTTTTGTATGAAGCTCCTTCATCTATCAGTGAAGAAGGTTTTGTACAATGAAAATGTCCTTTCTACATCACATGATGTCACAGGTGCATGTGAAAAACACCACAGTTCTTCTTCAGTGAACTTCTCTTTGGTTACAGTTTTTTTTTCTCTATCACCAGAGAGCATTTTACAAATTTGAAAAATTCTATTGTAGCCAGGATTTTTTATTTAATACTTCACTAAGCTTACCAAATGAGATTTTAGCAATACTGTAATAATATTTCTCAAGACCCACGGGTATTCCCCTCTTACACAGATGTAAATATACACGTTACGCTTACCAATATATCCAATTGATTGCAGAGACTTTATTAAATTAAAAAAATATTAATTAGTAATTAATGAATTACTAGTAATTAACTGAAAGGTAAACTTGTAATTTAATAACACATTTAGGAGTAAAATATGCATTAAAAATTTAAAATAAGCATTTTTTCCCCAAAATATGCATATCTAGGCATTATCAAATACTGCTCAAATTTATTTAAAAATACAATAGGAAGTAACATTAAGAGGTGTGTTTAATAATTAAAACATTTTGTGTGTTCATTCTTACCTGTTATAGTTGTTTTTGTCGAACATATGTTTCAGGGCTTCTTAGCCCCATTGTCAGCGATTACAGACTGAATTTTCTCATAGGGCCGACAACATGAGAAAATTCAGTCTGTAATTGCTGACGATGGGGCTAAGAAGCCCTGAAACATGTGTTCGACAAAAACAACTATAACAGGTAAGAATGAATAAACAAAATGTTTTAATTATGTATTAATTTATTTAGAAGTTATAATATAGAGTTTAAGATTTATTTATTCATGTGTATCTCAGCTACCCTTTGAACATAATTCTCCCATTTTTAGCTCGGCGGAACTCAAGTACGTAAGTAACTCCCATGCTACCTACACCTCCGAAGAATCCCTTTAAATTCCATTTAAGCCCTTTGGTGGTACCAGTCCCCTAATTATAACAGCAATAATTAAAAAAAAAACAAAATTTCTCTACTAATCACTGGCAATAAAAATAATTGATTGCTTATAAAATTCAAAATGTTTCAAAATATATTTAAAACTCTTACCAATATTCTTTGACATTTTTTATCAATACATAGAAGTATGATGTTTTTTTTTTTTTTTATTATTAATTTAACATTTCTCAATGAAAGATAAATTAAATTTGAAGAGAAAAATTTTCGCCTAGACCGGGACTCGAACCCGGGACCCTTGGCTTTCCGGGCCAAGTGCTCTACCAACTGAGCTACCGAGGCGAGTTACGATCTAGACGCAAATTTTTCTCTTATATACGTTGTAATTCCCTATCGCCAAATGCTTTTGAAACCATTGTTTCTATCTTTGCAAATGGCGGCTTCTTAGTTAAGAAGACATTTATTGGAAATTTAACATTACTTTAAAAGCCAGTAAGGCCTCTAATGATGTTTTTTTTTTTTTTTTTTTTATTATTAATTTAACATTTCTCAATGAAAGATAAATTAAAAATCTAGGCGAAAATTTTTCTCTTCAAATTTAATTTATCTTTCATTGAGAAATGTTAAATTAATAATAAAAAAAAAAAAACATCATTAGAGGCCTTACTGGCTTTTAAAGTAATGTTAAATTTCCAATAAATGTCTTCTTAACTAAGAAGCCGCCATTTGCAAAGATAGAAACAATGGTTTCAAAAGCATTTGGCGATAGGGAATTACAACGTATATAAGAGAAAAATTTGCGTCTAGATCGTAACTCGCCTCGGTAGCTCAGTTGGTAGAGCACTTGGCCCGGAAAGCCAAGGGTCCCGGGTTCGAGTCCCGGTCTAGGCGAAAATTTTCTCTTCAAATTTAATTTATCTTTCATTGAAAATGTTAAATTAATAATAATAAAAAAAAAAAAAAAAACATCATTAGAGGCCTTACTGGCTTTTAAAGTAATGTTAAATTTCCAATAAATGTCTTCTTAACTAAGAAGCCGCAATTTGCAAAGATAGAAACAATGGTTTCAAAAGCATTTGGCGATAGGGAATTACAACGTATATAAGAGAAAAATTTGCGTCTAGATCGTAACTCGCCTCGGTAGCTCAGTTGGTAGAGCACTTGGCCCGGAAAGCCAAGGGTCCCGGGTTCGAGTCCCGGTCTAGGCGAAAATTTTTCTCTTCAAATTTAATTTATCTTTCATTGAGAAATGTTAAATTAATAATAAAAACATCATTAGAGGCCTTACTGGCTTTTAAAGTAATGTTAAATTTCCAATAAATGTCTTCTTAACTAAGAAGCCGCCATTTGCAAAGATAGAAACATGGTTTCAAAAGCATTTGGCGATAGGGAATTACAACGTATATAAGAGAAAATTTGCGTCTAGATCGTAACTCGCCTCGGTAGCTCAGTTGGTAGAGCACTTGGCCCGGAAAGCCAAGGGTCCCGGGTTCGAGTCCCGGTCTAGGCGAAAATTTTTCTCTTCAAATTTAACATAGAAGTATGTTTGAGGTGAGTCGATTAAAATATGTTCTCCACTCACTATTAATATAATTTTCTGTTTATACTTCTGCTCTATGTATAGAATAAGATGAATTATTTGTAAAGAAATTTCTATATTTATCAATTTGTAATGACAAAAACTATATTATAAAGTAAGCAAATTTTTTAGTCTTTAAAGAAAGATAAAATGACATAAACCAATTTAACAATTGTCTTTGTCTTCTTTGGAAACATTAAACATATTTGATACCACTTGCATTCAAACATAATGAAGTTTCCAAAGAAAGTAAAGATGACTGTTACACTGGTTTACATCTTTCTCTAATAATATTATAGACTTCTTAATTCCATGACACTTAAATATCTCAGTAACCAGAATAGAATACAAATAAGAATTGGAATTATATTATTTTTAGTCTGATCATCTTTCCTCAATATTAATGTTGATTTGTTCTTGAACATGTTTCAAAACAATTCTGTTTTATCGTCAGCTTGTCCAGACTAGTTTTATTTAATGTTGCACAACCTGATATCAATGTCAGCTCCATCCTGTGGTTGGCCAAAGAACCTCCAAACAAGGTCACACATAAATAAAACCAGTCTGGACAAGCTGACAATAAAACAGAATTGTTTTGAAACATGTTCAAGAACAAATCAACATTAATATTGAGGTAAGATGATCAGACTAAAAATAATTAAAATAACCTCAAAATATCATTTCCTAAAAATAATATAATGAATTGGAAACTTTACACCAAACCTCATAATAAGTGGTTTTTCTCACCTGGACATGTTTTGATGACCATAAAGTTTAGTTGTGGATGGAGATGATGATCTTCAAAACATGTCCAGATCAAAGAAGTATATTTTTTGAGGTGAGGTGTAAAGTTTTTTATTCATATTTTATTGTACTGATATTTCCTCATATTATCACTCCCTATGATTTTTTTATAAATCTCAGTGGTTACCTGTAGCCTGCAGGTTCAGGAAAATCCACTCATCAGCAGTGATATTAGCATTTAACACAATCTGTGGTTCTGCTTTTAACCACACTTTAGGCCGTGTGTCTGTGAAATTCATATCTTTACTCAATGTGTAACTTATTGGTACCCACCACAAACTCTCATTACTTGAATTATCTTTCCCTTTCTGCAGGAACCTTTCCTGAAAATAATGTTATACAATCACTTAAATATTATTTCTAACATTTATAGTAATCCATTTGCTTCATGTTTAAATGCTCAACGCATTTCCCAGAAACCAGATTTAAGTCACCATCTATTTTCAGACATCCAAAACAAAGAAAAGATAATGGTACTTGAGATCACAATAAGGGTGAAGGCCGAAACACATTCCTCTACTATTCATAAATGTGAACAAAAGATTACCTTGCCAAAGGATGTACAAAATATTGCATAATGTATAACAGGCAGAGTGTTAATCAAGAGCACCTCATCTTGTGAGTTGAAGGCCATATTTAACAGCTGGAGCATACCTCATCTTCTAAAACAATTTTTCTAAGTTCTAAAATAATATGATACACATGTATATTATTTTAAAAAAAATTGTATCTTCTCATCTCATATCCATCTTCTTATCAAACTGGTTTCAGTACCTTTATTCAGTTCCTCTTGCTCCCTATATTGGTAGACTGAAGAACCTCGAAATCAAATCACTTTCCTCATGAATTTAAAAATTCACAAATTTCTCCATTTTGTTTTTTTGAAATCTGCATAAAAAAGAGAAATTAATGAATTTTGAAATTCCCAGGGAAAGTTACTTAATTTCGAGATTCTTCAGTCTACCAACAGAGGGAGCAGGAGGCAGCTCTTCAAGACAACATAACAATGGTCATGAAATACTGAGGATGGAACCAATTGAGGGTTCCAAAGCCCGTCTAATAAGAAAAAGAATATGATTTTTCTTAAGAGCAACATCATCATCCATGCAAGTATTAGGCCGTGTGGCCTATTATGGTATCAAAGAGGAGTTTTCCATCCAGCACTTTTTTGGATGTCCCAGCGATCTTTTGCCTTGGGGGCAGTAATGAAGCATGGCTTTTGGAATTCTATGAGATGGCATTCGTTGAAGATGGGCTTTCCAGTTGTTCTGGTAGTTTTGTATATAGCGAAGAATGGGTTCTACATCCAACTCTTCCATAATTTCCTCATTTCTTTTTTGATCCCACTTTGTATAGGCACATAAATCACATCTCATTTGCTGTTATTCTGTTTTCATCTCTTCTTCATATTGACCATGCTTCACTACTAATATCTTAATACTGGTCTTGCGAGAACCTTATAAAGCCGTAATCTTGTGTTCTTCTGTACTAAAGATGGTTTCATTATACTGTTAATTATCCCCGTTGTTTTTGTGAAATTTGTGATTTTCTTTGATATATCAGCTTTGTTATAACCTAGATTATCAGAGGTCATAACGTAGCGTAAAAAAGGATTCAATATTTTAATTGACCTTGGCCCGAGCAGTTGGCCTTCAGTTAGCGGGAACATGACATTGTACATAGAAACATATGAAACCATAAAACAAAACACATTTATTATAAATGTCAACAATGCATAAAGCATATTAAAAAAACCAGTTGAAAACATCTTTGCTAAGGAAGCTAAAGTGGCCATATTGAATCGCGCCGAATTTGATTTAAATCTTAATATTTCTCGGAGGGAGTTCAACTAAATCAACTGTAGATTATTAATTTTTAATTATTGATTTAATTCGATCCTTTGGTCTTCTCATTTGATAATGATAATGAATAGTATTTAACAGTGAAAACAAATTAATCTCAAGTCATTAATGGTTCAAGAACCTTTTTGTTTTGAAGTTAAAATGATCCATCATGATGAAGATTATTATGACTTATGCTTACCCATGTAGAGGATTCACCGGTCCCAAGGGAGACTGAAGTGGACACTTCAGTCCCCGCCTCCAGACTGATTTTTTGTGTAAAAACCCTCAGTTTATATCTGATCGTTTTTCCCTTCTTCTTCTTCTTCCTTCCAAGTATTAGGCCAAGGCCTGTTACGATCCTATAGAAAATTTTCCCTCCAGCGTTTCATAGGACGGCCCAGTGATCTTCGTCCTCTTGGTATATAATTATAAACAGCTTTGGGGATCCGATTTGAACTCATTCTTTCAAGATGGTGTTTCCAATTTAGTTGGTACCGTTTAATATATTCCAAAATTGGCGTAGTCTTCAATTCTTTTAAGATATCGGTGTTCCTTTTCCGATCCCATCTGGTGTAACCCGCTGTTCTGCGCATGAATCTCATTTCACAAGCCGTTATTCTGCTTTCATGTTGTTTTCTTAGTGTCCATGCTTCACTACCATAGGTCAACACTGGTCTAGCCAAAGTGTTATATAAACGTAATCTGGTGTTTTTTTTGTACAAGGGATGGTTTCATAACTTGATTAATAATTCCTAAACTTTTATTATAACTAGTAACTTTTTCAGGGATATCCTTTTCATCCCAGATAGAGAGATAATATCCAAGATATTTAAATTGATTAGATCTCTCTAAAATTTTATTCTGGAGACAGATTTTACTTTGTATGGGGTCCTTCCCATGAAATGCCATAATTTTAGTTTTGTTAATTGATATTTCCATATTAAATTTGGCACCTATTTTTTGTAAATTATAAATTGATTGTTGCAAATCATTTTCGGAAAGTGCCAGAAGAGCTAAATCGTCTGCAAAAAGAATAGCATCGAGTTTGAGGTTCCAATTGATGGGTATATTTCCCTTCTCTACTCCCAAAATCTGTGGAAACCTCAGCTCTATGACCTAACCTTTGGAAATAATTCTGGTTCTGCCAGGGCCAAATTGTATAAGATGTTTGCTTATTTATATAATCGTGATAGTCAAAAGGTATAATTGTTTACTTGGTTATATAAGCTTTCGTAAGTGTGTCCCCATAGTTTTGAAAAAACATGTTGATATGAAATTACATCCTGGTGTGTTGTGACATGGTTTTGGTCCAGGATACTTTATTATAAAATATTATAACTTTTTACTAGTTTTTTAATTCCTAAAAAACCCTTGTACGAACTTTGAGTATGACTAATTAGTATTTAAAGGTGATTATTTATTTCCTATCTTCCGGTATAATAAATTGGCATATTTCATTTATACTTTTCCTTATGTGATTATTATATAATACTCTTTTATTATCATGTTCCTTTTAAATATGGCCTATATTGTTACAAGCTTAATCTTGAAATGTTAAATTATAACCCAAATTTGGGTTCTTAAGTACATAAGAGCGGTAGCCGTAGCCGAGTGGTTAAGGTAGGAAGCCTTGGCGCAGAGCTACGGGACTTGCGCTGGTTCGAGTCTCCATGGGGGAAGAAATTTTCTCATGGTATTTCGGCCAGTATGGGACCGGTGCCCACCCAGCATCGTGAGGCAATTGGGTAGCTACAATAAGTAGCGGCTCCAGGTTGAGGAACCAGCTATAACGGCTGGGGGACTCAAAATGCTAACCACATGTCACCCCTACACTGGCTGTTGATCATCTACCTGTGTGATTGACACATGTGGATGTGGAGGGCCAGCAGCCGGCTGGTAAAAGGGCAACCGCTGAAAAGTGGAAAGACCCTCAATCGGAAAGTACATAATACATCATAGTGCCAATTTCTAAAAATGTCAATTATATGTATAATGTTTATGAAGTCGCCAATAGATGCCTCTTCTATAAAATATAGTATTGGTAAAAATATTCACCTTTAAACCCTATTTTGTGGAATGTATACATCAGTAATATGCTTTTGAAGAAACATAGCTGATAACTGTTAGGTACAACAATAAATATTGGTGGTTATATCACTCTGGTAAAGATATGTTTATTCTCCCCCCCCCTTCATATTGATTTGTCTATCAATGCTAGACCTGCCAGTAGATAGGAAAGCTACAGTTGTCATAGATCTCAATTTCAAAATGGGCATACAATCTCCAAACATATAAATGCGCTATCAAAGACAGTGCAAGAGAGCAATGACTTCCAGCACCTTAACCTCAAAAGTGGGTTACAATTCTGTTAACCCATTCGCCTCAAAAGACGAGGTAGACTCGCCGGCTGTTTAAATGGCCTTTAACTCTGAAGACGAAGTACACTCGCTTAACTTTGCTGTTATATATTTTGTACATCCCTTGGCAGGATAATCTTTTGTTAACATATATATAAATAGTAGAGGAATGTGTTTTGGCCTTCACCCTTAATGTGATTTCAAGTACCATTATATTTTGCTTGTTTTGAATGTCTGAAAATAGAAACTATAATTTACGGTAACTTAATGCAGTTTATGGGGAAATGCATTGAGCATTTAAACCTGAAGCAAGTGGGTTAATGACAGGATAAAAGGCCAGAAACATCATAAAGAAGCCTGGTGTCATTAGATAAAATAATATCATAAATTACTCAAGTTAGATATCATCAAACCAATTTTAGTTATGAAAGAGAGATAAATTATACAAAATGTATTGTAATCTGCAAACCAATTTGACAGTGTAACAATATTATTTATTTGAATGTATGTGTGTGTGTGTGTGTGTGTGTTCCAATGCCATCCATTGCACATTTCTTACTTTGGGGTCTGCACCAGGTGAATGAATATCATTAATGCAGTCTATTTCAATATATGTACCACTTCAGCAGACCACTTCATTTAGATGATGTGTACATAGAGCAGAGTATGGTTGTGTATATTTTAAAGTATTTATATGTAGTGAGCTTTTAACAAGAAGAGAAGCATTTTCTGTGGACCTTTGGCAAAAGAATTACGGAAGAGGCTAGTGAAGTGCTTTGTGCGGAGTGTAGCATTGTATGGTGCAGAAACTTGGACATTACGACGGAATGAGGAAAAGTGACTGGAAGCTTTTGAGATGTGGATATGGAGAAGGATGGAACGTATAAAATGGACAGAAAAATAAAAAAATGAAGATGTGCTAGACAGAGTGGGTGAAGGAAGAACAATGCTGGAACTCATAAAGAAGAGGAAAAAAAATTGGATTGGCCACTGGCTAAGAAAAAACTGCCTGCTCACGGATGCCCTAGAAGGAATAGTCAACGGAAAGAAACTTAGAGACAGAAAAATACATCAGATGATGGACAATATTAAAATAAATGGTTTGTATGTGGATACAAAAAGGAAAGCTGAGTTAAGGAAAGAGTGGAGAATGCTGAGTTTGCAGTGAAACACCTGCTCTTGGGCAGAACACTATGTATGTATGTATATGTAGTGAAACTGGAAAACCATTTTTGGGCTCGTAAAAAACCTCAAGCCTAAATTAATACCTTTGAGTAAATTTAACCGGTTTTCCTCATCCAAATAATATCATAGTTGCCTACTAGATGTCTCAGTGAGGCAACTAAAATTATGCTTGGTGAAAAAATTCCTGCTGGGGAAGCATGCACATCCTATAGGATGTATACATAGAGATAATCATTTTTAATACAATTTATATAATAGTTTACCTGTGTAAGTTGTATTCCTCCATTATTAACCCTGGTGACTTCAATAACAGGATATCCAGTCTGTAACGTCCACGAATCCATTACAGTTTTTACATCCATATCATCAGGAAAAATTCCATCTGACTTCTGTTGTTCATCGAGAACTTGAAACAAATTGTCTGGTTCTGCTACACTGTGCGAACTAGACAACAAAAATATTACATAGTTTTAAAATCATTCCTACAGTTGATTGTATTGAATGGATTTAATAAAAATTACAGTGCAAAGTAATATTATGAGGTAATTTACAATTTATAAATTGAGTTGGATAAAATGTTTTTACATATCACATCATAAAGTTCCATGTTTTCATGATACTGGTTTCAAAGGTCTCAATGGGGTTTGATGAAGAAGGCAAAGGTCTTTGAAACCGGTATCATGAAAACACAGAACTTTATGAGGTGCGATGTAAAAGCATTTTATCCAACTCAATTTATAAACTGAATGGATTATTCACATTTGAAGAGTACAAGGAAAAAACTAGGTAAGTAACTTTTTATGTCGAAATGGAGTTTAAGGTCTCATTATATTCTCCATGGAAAGCACTATCATTTACGAGGGTCGCTAGATAAGTTTTGAGACATGGCAGTATGGTGACAGGAATGCAATAAACTAATATACCATTTGAAAGTCCAACTCTCGAACGTCAAAACTATAGCAGGTAGAAACGATTCCTTTCAGTTGTCTCTGAGCAGCACGTTTGTGAAGTAGTCTGTGCGTGGTAAAATCAAATGTGCCCTATGGAGCTTGAGAGGGAGTATTTTCTTGCTATGATTTTATATGATTATAAGTGTGGTTTAAATGAGTCGCAAACACTTGATCAACTCACACAAAACATTTGGGGACCTTGCTCCTTAACGTGCAACAGTTTTCCGCTGATTTCCTGAATTTAATAGGGAGAGAACATCCCTTAAAGATGAAGGGAGAAGTGGGAGGCCAACAACAGTAGTGACAGAGGAAAATGTCTCTGCAGTGGAGACTCTGATTAAGGAAGATCCACGACTGACCTATAAGGACATCGAGGGGGGCCTAGGGATTAGTTCGCCAAGTGTTTCCACCATCCTGCACCAATACTTAAGAGTGAGGAAAAATTCTTTTCGATGGGTGTCACACCACTTGTCAGAGGGGCATAAACGTACTAGGGTGGAATTGTGTAGAGAAATGCTGGCGAGATTCAACAACGGGGACTCCCGCCGGGTGTCAGACATAGTGATAGGTGACGAAACTTGGATCTAACAGTATGACCGTGAAACAAAGCACCAATCATAGGTGTGGGTCTTCCCAGATGAGCAGCCTCTGACCAAAGTCAAAAGGCCTAGGAGTGTGGGGAAGAAAATGGTGGCCACTTTCTTCTCAACAAGTGGTCATCTGGCTACAGTTGTGCTAGAGGATCAGAGGACAGTTACTGCTAAATTGTATGTAGAAGTCTGTCTCCCCAAAGTCTTCTCAAAGATCCAGGAGTAGTGGCCAAAGACTGGATTGCGGAGAATTCTGCTCCACCTCTTTGCACACAGCCAATGCAACAATTAGGTTTCTGGAAAAGACACCTGTGAAATTAATGTCTGATTGAGCCTACAGTCTGGACCTAGCCCCGTGCGACTATTTCCTGTTCCAGAATGTGAAGAACTGCATGCGCAGACACCAATTTCCTAGCCCAGAAGATGCTGTTGGAGGAGCTTAGTGCAATGTCTGAGATCGAGTGGCATGGCTGCTTCCAGAAGTGGTTCCAGAGGATGCAACGGTGTATAGAATGTGCTGGAGAGTTGTTTGAAAAGATATGATAGGTATGGAAACTATCATGGCCCATTGTTGCATATCTCAAAACTTATCTAGTGACCTACGTAGAAGTGAAAGAGTAAAATTTACATTTTAGTGATGGGTTTATTTACCTCCAAAGTTTGCAGTGCAGGTAAGGAAGTTTGAATGTTGTACAACTAAAAGTTTGTTTTCTAAGTTTCAAGGAAAAAAGTGACTTACCTGGTTTTTTCCCCTGTATCCTTCATGTATTAGTATAAATATGGATTCTTCAGTACTCACTATTGCTTCAGGTATTTTCCAAGACCTTTGCGCAAGGTCTCTTCTGTTAAGAAATGTTCCATTGATCGAATAACTGCACCAGCTACAACACAATTTTAGTTTCCTTAAAATAGTTCCTGTATTTGTAGAGGAAATAAGTATTTTGTGTATATTGAATAATTCATACATTTGAACGTTGGTAGTTGGTTGGTTAGTAATAGTGCCATTTACTCTCAAGCGCTCAAATATCCAGAATGAATACTAATTTTTACATTGATCCTTATTCTTATTAAGATTTGAAAAGTGGAAAACAGAAGATTCAGCTATACTGATATTATTCTTTACAGATATTTGTAGACATTTTAATTCATAAAATAAAAAATATAGAATAGAATGAAATGATTGGTTGTACAAATTAAACAAAACAACAAGAATTGCATTTTCAATAGACTGCATAAGTCAGACCTAAAATATCAAGATTTCTCTCCCCTTTATCTGTATTTCACAATTATTTTAGAGAAAAAAATATTTTTTAATTTTTTAATAAAACAGTAATTATGACTTATTAATTAAAATCTCAGCAACAGTAAAAAAAAACTAAACTAGCTTTCAAATTATATTGGATAGTTTAATTTATTTTATAAAAAGACAAATTAGGTAACCAAAAAAAATGAAAGGAAGTTTTAAACAAATTAATTGGTTTTTATTATTCATTTCATACAACTCATAGATGGATAAATATTGGAAGAGAAAAATTACACGCTCAGACAGGGTATCTCAGGGGAAGAGCATTGGCCTAGAAAGCCAAAGATCCTGGGTTCAAACCCTAGTCTGAGCGTATAATTTTTCTCTTCAAATATAAATTAATTGATATCTCACCAACAATAAATTTCAAAATAGGCCTATCATAATTGGAGAAAGGGGGATAGTAAAATCTGTTAACTCCAATTCTGTACTGTATCTCTTTCATTTAAAGTTCCATTTAAGGTTTAAAATAAAATATTTCTAAATATTCTGGTTTTTGGTTAATGAACAGAAGGAAATAGGAAGTCAAAATATGTGTCTAATGCCACCAGGTTGTCTTTTTACGACATTTCTGGTTTTCTCCCGTGGCATTGGCGTAATTGTAACCCACTTCTGAAGTTGGGGCACCAAGAAGGCGGAGTTACGTTACCTCGATGATATGATGAGTGATAAATGATAATGAAGCCCCAGGAGAGTTCTTAACCTAAATTCCAGACCATGAGCAACCACAGGAATAATTCCCTTTAAAGTAAAATTCCTACGGTTTGGCCGGGAATCGAACCCGGGACCTCATGAGTAGTAGTCAGAAACGTTGGCCACTAGCCCATGAGGCTGGTCAGAAGTCAAAATATTCAAATACAGATTTTGGTAACTTTTCAAACTTTCAAATCTGTTTATCTCAAAATCAACTTTTTGGAATTAACCCACTTTACCTATACACTCCCCAATTTACTAAATATGTAAGAACCATAATATATGCGAACAGGTACTGAATCTTGATTAAAATTTACATATTTTAAATATTTAATTAATATTCATTTCTGGTGTCTAAGAATTTAGCCACATACTTATAATACCATAATCATATATAAATGAGATCATGTAATATTTGGAATATTAGGAAGTATTTTTAAGAAAAAATAATCAATTCTTCAAATATTACAAATTAATTACTTTAATTATTATTTTGTGAGGAATCAAAAACAATTATCTTGAGTTAACATTCTATAAAATTTTGAAGATCTTGTATATACTGTATCTTAATTAAAAGCTATCTATCACATACTATCATTATGACAAAAATATGTATCCATCCACAGTAATTCTGCCCGAAGGCAGGTCCTTCACTGCAATCATAGCATTTCATGCTATGCTTGCAGCTTTACTAGGGAATTGTAGGTGTGGTAGCTTCCCATTGCTTCCCACACCGGTCAAAGATGATAATGATGATAATAACAATTGAGAATGATGATGATGATGGCCATATGATTTTGGGGACTGTTTGGGCCTTAAAGTTTTCCTGACATTTGTCTTACAGTTGAGGAAAAAACCCCAGAAAAACTGCCCCGACCGGGGATCGAACCCGGGCCCACTGCGTGACAAGGCAGCACACACTACCTCGAGATCACAGCGGTGGACAATATATATATATATATATATATATATATTATTTTAACATTTTGGTAGGAGATAGTGGAACTTGTTTATTTTAAGGGGCAAAAAAAAAAGTCTGGGAATGAATACAATATTCATTAATAAATAGAGTTATATTTAACACCTAACTAACAGATAGAACGGAAAATGGTACAAAGGAGTATCAAAACTATTCTTCAAAAAAGCTACAATTTTGAGGTGAGGTGTTCACTGATAGAACTGGAAATGATACAAAAAATGTATGGAAACTAGTCTTCGAGAAATCTACAATTGAATAGTTGCCCCAAAAAAGAGATCCAACAACAAAAATTCGAAAGTTGAGTTTTCAGTGGGTAGTGTGATCTATCTGGAGAATATCACGGCATGGTGGATGCAAAACTATCCCTACTCCTTTCCAGACCTGTTTTATTTATTTTTTAAATTTAGCTTTCAAGTGAATAGTGATCTATCTGTAACAAAATGGCAAAATCAGTTAGTCAAGTCATGAGTAGCAGCGCAGAAAAACAATTATTGCACATGTGTAAATTCATTCCATCACAGTTCCGTGAATTCTAAACAGAATCTTAGGGGAATTGACTGAAAATAAGAAAGACACAAAGAATGTAACAAAATAACATTAAATGGAAAATAAATATTGAGAACTGATTCAGTTAGAACTTTTTTCTAACTGAATTAATGTTCAATATGTATTTTATTTTATTTTAAAAGAAAAATATATGCATAGACTGGGGTTTGAATTCGGGACCTTTGACTCTCTATGTCAATGCCCTTCCAAATGAGCTACCTAGGCCTCCAATCTAAATGCATATTTTTTCTTTCTACACAGTTAATTCCCTAACCCCAAATGCTATGAGCCGTTGCTACGATTTTTGCAAATGGTGGCTTCTTTATTAAGAAGACTTTTTATTGGGAATTTAAACATTACTTATAAAGCCAGTAGTGCTTCTTTTTCTTATTGTAGCATTTTTAGTTAAATATGTATTAGATCACTCTATAGAGATAAATCATTTTTCCACTCAATTCTGTATTAAATTGTTAATATCTAGTTATTAGCATGTTATTTTGCATTCAAATTGCCTGTAGATGTTTCCAATAGGACGTGAGACTAAAATGCATATGATATAATAAAGGTAACAGCATCAAAATAAACATGCCTTTTTTTTTTGTTTTCCCAACAATTTGTAGTTTATGGATTAGATCTGTGAGATGAGGTGTTAAATCTAACTCTATTTATTAATTAAATTAAACCTCATAATGTCACTTCCTTTAAATATTAATAAAAGTATCCATAGTCATTAGTCCTGCACCTTAGCTGAGTGGTTAGGGCAAGAAGCCTTGGCACAGAGCTTCAGGACTTGCGCTGGTTCGAGTCCCCATGTGGGAAGAATTTTTTTCATGGAATTTCGGTCAGTAAGGGACCAGTGTCCACCCAGCATCGCGAGGCATTTGGGGAGCTACAATAAGTAGCGAATCCAGGTTGAGAAGACCAGTTATAACGGCTGGGGGACCCGACATGCTGACCACATGTCACCCCTACACTGGCTTATGATCGTCTACCTCTGTGATTAACACATGTGGACGTGAGGCCAGCAGCCGGCTGGTAGGCCAAGGGCCTTCAAGGCCTGTTGCTCTTGGAGAAAAAAAAAAGAAAGAAGCTGATGAATCAGGAAACATTTTAAACAATACACCAGTAATTTTGTGATATATATAGAAGCTTCAAATGCAATTTCTAAACAATATTTGTCTGCACGAAATTTTATTTATTTCATAATAAAAATGATAGTAATTTCATAGTTGGTAACTAAAATATTGGAAAATCTTACATCTTTCTCTACTTCTAAATTTTTATGACAGAATAAAACTCACCTTTATTATAAGAGATGTAATCAAAGATCTTATTGATTTCTGTCGGAGTGCTGACAGAGTATGTAATGGGTGTGATGAATTGTAAGAATCTTCAAACAGAGCTGATTGGTGCATGTCAACTAGAAACTGCTTTTCTATCTCCCATTTTGGTTCAATCTGCACTTACATAAATTGTTACAGTTATAAAACAATCTTGTCATTCAGTATTATTTTACAGAAATATATTATTTATTTTTTTATGTTTGCCAAAAAGATCTGATATTTATATATTCTTTCACATAATTTTGGAACTTGGTAAAATTAATTCTTCTCAGGCCAAAAATCTGACTTGTCATTTTAGGGAAATAACTATAATTCTCTCTTCTTACACACTTTATATTAGCTTGACCTGTATTCATGTACTGGAATCTTTCAACGTGATTTTCCACCCACTTAAAATCATTGGATCGACTTGAAACTTTGTATTTTTGTAAAGGACCAATGACAATACATATATTTTTTTAAATCCTAGCCAGAATCATCAGAAATTTAAAAAAAAGTGTCTGTGTAATTATGTAACGGAATCTTTCACACAATTTCACCCACTTAAAATCATTGGATCGACTTGAAACTTTGTATACTTGTAAAGGACCAATGACAATACAATAATTTCATAAATGTTTCTAAAATCCTGGCCAGAATCAACAGAAAATCAAAATAATAAAAACCAATATAATAGGTTGCGGACTTATCAACTTCTTACTCAGCTTGGTATATAATTTCAGTAATCCATAGGTCGCTGGTTCAAATCCGGCCCGGAGGATTTTTTTAGTAGAGCATTACTTTTAGCTCATACTACAATAGTATCAAATTTAAAGATATTTACATTTTTATCTTATTCTGTAAAATATTAAAACTAAAAAAAAATAATAGTTTAAAAAACTAAAACAACACACTTTATTAGAAAACTGAACTAAATAGCAATAGTTTAAAAACTAAGAAACACGCTTTATTAGAAAACCAAACTAAAAAATAAATAATAGTTTTAAAAAACTAAAACAAACATGGTTATTAGAAAACCGAACTAAAAATGAAAAATAATTTAAATTTCCAACACACTTGGGATAAAATTAATGTGGTCAATAAAAAAATAATCACCAACACATTTAGAATAAAACTAGAGTTATCTACAAAAAAAACTTACCATCAAAACGCGGGGTGCTTTATATCAATTAATATATTTGATAATAAACATATATTGGTAAAAGTAAAGTCTCTAAGAAGAAAATGTAAAAACCATAAAAAGCACCCCGTGCTTTTGATTGTACAATTATTTTATTGTAGATAACTCTAGTTTTATTCGAAATGTGTTGGAGATTATTTTTTAAGCAATATATTTGAAGACATGAGCATTGTTTTCAATGAAAATTAAAAAAAAAATAGGATAGATAGGAAACACTGCCTCTTGTATGCGATACATCGAGGATCATGTATTTGATTCTCAACAATCATATAATAAAAACATTCTTGGGATACAGTACAACTTCAACTAGTTGCCCTTAGAGAAGAAACCCAGTGTCCTAATAATTCCAACCAGTTATTTTCACTATCTATTGGTATATTTGATTACAATACTTCAATAATTATAAGAAGGCATAGTGCCTATCAAAATCTAAAAGTCTACACTCAAGTTGCAACTGTTATGTCTAAAATGTAGAATACTACTACTGAAGACAGTCCTACTACCATAAGAGTTTATTGTTTTCAGAATAAAATAAAATAAATTTAACATATCTCTCTATAAGTGAAAATGACAATTAATATTCTTTTATTCCTTGGAAATGCAAGCATTTGTTTTCTTTTAGAAATACATTTTTCTCTCCTTAGAATGTTCTTCAGAAAAATGTTATTTGTAACAAATTGTCTATATTAATATGAAAATACATTAGGAAGTAACATTATGAGGTTGCACTTAATAAATAAGTTTGGTCTGCCTTCATCTTACCTCATAATTTCATTATTTCTTATAGGACATGTTTCAAAGCATCTTTGCTTCATCTTCAGACTGATGATCCATAAGTTGTCTGCCCTGAATCTTGACTCCTGCCTCCTTCTTTTTGTGGTAGAAAGACCTTGCATTAATAAGCAATAGTTTCTCTCCCCGGGAATTTCAAAATTCATTATTCTCTCCTTGTTCTTTATGTATGTAGATTTTTTCCCATATGGTGAGTTTGTTTGTGTTTTCTCTTTTAATAATTTTGAGTTTAACATCTATATTATGTTTTTCTGACCAAATGTGTGGAGCTACTGCAGATTTTTCTACTTCTCCTTTTTCACTTTTCTTATGTATTCTTTAGTTCTTCTTCTTCTTCTTCCTTCCAAGTATTAGGTCAAGGCCCATTACGATCCTATAGAAAATTTATAGTTAAATTCCTCTTTATCTTCATCAGATATTTCTTCTTCTTCACTTCCTGGTTTAGGCAAGAGTTGCCTGTTCCGTCTTCACTAATAGATCTAAGACCATCTCTTCCGAGGACGTCCGACATCTCTTCTTCCTCTTGGAAAATAATGGAAGATTTTATTTGGTAATCTTCTCTCTTCCATTCTTTCTACATGTTCTTTCCACTGTATCTTGTTGTTAAATATCTTTTCTTTTATGGAGTAGAACTGCAGTTCTTCACGGATATCCTCGTTTCTTATCTGGTCCATTCTAGTGCAGCCTTTTACTCTTCTTAAAAATTTCATCTCGGCTGCTTGGATTTTACTTTCTTGTTTGGTAGTGGTAACCCAAGATTCACTCCCATACAAAAGGACAGGGACATCCATTGTTTTATAAAATTTTAATTTCATCAGATATTTTCAGAATCTTTTTCTGGACTTTCACACAGATTCACACACAGAAAGTGTAAAAAGATAATGAAATATGACCTGGAATATAGGAAAAGGGCATATCGCAAAATCATAACCTATATATCATACTTAGGTGTATGCATGTAAAGGCTTGGTTATTGAGTCTACTGTCATTAGCTAGAAGCTATGATGACATAGGCTGTCATGGTGACCTAACGTCAGCAGTGTAGGCAGCCTGGATACACATATAGTTTACAAGATAGATGTCCAGAGGATTTGGCCTCTGCCAAATAGTTGCAAGTTAAGACAGTCAGAAGGCAGAAATATGAAATGAAATGCTTAGTCTAATGTGTAGCATTATGGGCATAGGCCATGTATACAAGATATACTTGTTGCTTGGGATTCTTCATTGGTTCACTTGCACTTGTTTTGAGTTTGTGCTTAATTATTTGATGGTCACTGTTTGCTTGTCTTCTTCAATCTTTCCAGTTCTTTCCTGGCTTCCTACACATTCTTTGTAGAGATCTGCCATATTCAACTTGGTCTTTTGCAGGATCTCTTCCCAATATCTTATGATGATTGAATAACAGTTTCAGATATATTTCAATTAATATTAAATAAATTGCATGATTAACCATGGCTTTACAATAAAATTTATAAATAAGAATTATTTAATGATTAATAAAAAATAATAAAATTCATCGTATCTCACCTCATACTTCATGTTCTTCAAGTTACGGAAACTTGTCATTTTCAAGAGGAATCCAACTCATCTTCAGCCTTCATGTGATGGCTCTTGAAAATTGCAGTTTCTGTGCTTGAAGAACACAAGTATGGGGTGGGATGGGGCTCATTTTATTAATTTTTACCAATTATTAATTGAAAACCTCATAATGTTATTTCCATAATTAATTCATGAAGAATTATTAAATTAGTTATTCCTCTATATCAAGCAGTGCTCAAGTTGTACTTGTAGTTTTTGAATGAACTGCATATCACTACTAATAAAATTCATTGTTAAAACCGTTGAGGTGGAGTGTCATAAAATAAAATAAGTTAAAATATACCTTCTTAGGTAAGATCTGTCATCCTCAACTTATAAAATATGTATTCTTTATGCCTGTAGACCTTTTAGAACATCCGTTCCATCTTCAGCAGGTCCTTCTTCGCTACAATATCTAGTATGATGGTTGATGCTGCTTGTCCTAATGTGGTGTTGTCGTGACACCACATTAGGACCAGCAGCATCAACAATCATACTAGATATTGTAGCGAAGAAGGACCTGCTGAAGATGGAACAGATGTTCTAACAGGCCTACAGGCATAAAGAATACATATTTATATGTTGAGGACAACTGATCTTACCTAAGAAGGTATATTTTAACTTATTTTTTTTATGCATATCACTGAATGAACTAATTAGTAATGTCCTTGGGAAATATAATCTACATGTCTATAAATTAACTAGAAGTTCCTCATTGGCTAATAATTGGTTAAATTTTTAATTTAAAAAGTTCCAGCCTCTAACTCTGAGTCATCTTAAGAGTACCAGAAATGGCCACATACTAACCTGTGAGGAGATTTTGTATTCAAAGTAAGTAGCAAAGCCTTCATTGAGCCAGAGGATAGTTCCACCACTTGGGGCTCACAAGGTCACCAAACCAGAGATGTGCAAACTCATGAGCTACAACACTAATAGTGTTTCCTGCTTTATCTGTGCAGTAGAAGTTCCATCCTTCTGTGTGATATGTCCCTCCCTGTAATATGACAAATATCTAACTCTGCTTGGTATCAAATCTGGCTACAGACTGGAACAGAAAATCACTTAGCCACAATAATAAAGAGTATTAAGTTTTCAGAATGTCAATAAGAGACTGGACACAAGTATGTTGCTTACAAGGCAGCAACTCTATCTTGAGACCACAGAGTTGGAACATTTAAAGTATCAACAAATAAATATTGTTGGCACAGTAAAAGCTCCTTACCCATGGTTCCATTATTCTTGTTTTCATTACTTGCGGGCTAAAAATTGCGACACTGTTCCTATAATGGCGGCTAAAAATTTATTTATTCGCGGATCCAGTCGGTATATTACAAGGATTTGGTATCCTTTATTAACGCATTGGCAACTTTTTTTACTGCAGGCACGTGCCAAGCCAGTTTTTACGAAGAGTGATTAAAACCAAATGGAGAAATAAATATCAAAGTAAAACAAACCGTATTGTCACTAAGCCTAAAGTTCGTTGTTAAAAGGGGCTGCTGCCATATTTTATGTGCCGCTATGTCCTTTGGTAAATTCTGCCCTCGCCACGATCAGTATTTTATTGTTTCAACTTGTCATTCGTAGCAATAATTTTGATTGAATAACACATGTCTCTCTGTTTTTGTTTCTAGTTTATAATGTCAAGTAAAAAGAAAGAAAAATTAGTTCTGAAGCGGAAAAAGTAGTCTTGCCACTTAAAATAAAAATAGAAATGATTGACAACTTACTCGATGGCAAGTCGATTCCATACATATCATACTGTTTCAATGTTAAAGAATCAATTGTACGATTCATCAAGAAATCTGAAGACAAAATAAGGAATTCTGTTAATAGAAATTGTTTAAAATATTTCATTAAATTGATTTTATTTTAATAATTTTTATTTTATTTTGGAGCCTTGGAACATATCCCCTATATACCCATACAAATTACTATTCAATATTCACAATTTCTGTATTCGCAGCACGTTTACGGAACATATCCCCCGCGAATAAGTAGCTTTTACTGTATAACCCAAACTTATTTTTATTGCCGTAAATGCACTCAGAAAATAATTTTTTTTTATTGATTTGTCAATTTTTTCCAGAATTTGTTTTTCATAGTTTCACCAACAACAAAAGACATGTACTATCTTTCCTCTTGGCTCTCTCATGTCTTAGAAACCAAAAAATTGATACCAGGAGGTTCATAAAGGGAAAGCAACTTAGCACTTATAGAGTTTGTCTTCACAAAGTCTCCATAGTATAATTACATGATTGATTCAAGCTATCTGAGTATTTAAGGAACTTGATAACGCAGGGCAAAATTACTCATTCTACAACTATTCACTATTTTTTATCAATTGGATTATTATTAATTAATAACAGAGTTAGATTTAATACCTCACCTCGTAATTGTAGATTTCTTTGTACCATTTTCAGCTCTATCTAACTCACAGCTAGAATTGAAGATGGTACGAGTACAAAGAAGTATCAAATCTAGTCTTAATATTTAAAGAAAGTGACACTATGAGATTTATTTTAATTAACAGAGAGTTGGAATTTTAACGACTCACCACATAATTGTAGATTTATTGAAGACTATAGTTTTGATACGCTACATAGCATTATTAATTCTTTCTAGAGTTAGAAGTAACTGATAATGATGATACGTAACATATCAAAACTGTAATCTTTAAGAAATCTACAATTATGAAGTAAGTAATTAAAATTCTAACTCTCTATTATTAATCAAAACTAGTCTTGGAGAAATCTATAATTATGAGGTAAGGTGTTAAATTATCCTCTATTATTAATTAAAATAAACCTTATAGTGTCACTTACTTTAAATATTAATGGATTATTATTGTTAGCGGGTTCAGGGAATCATTGCAAATATAGGATCTGCTGCCCCTGGTAGTTAAATTAGAATTCTAGTAGAACAAAATTATAATTTTGTTAAACATTACAAATAACTTACCACAATGTGACAAGACCCCAATTTTCCATGGCCCAGAAGAACATGTCTGGGACGGCTACTTGATCCAATTTGGGTAGTTCATATTGGATCCCTGTGTACTGCTCCATGGCCTGTATGATGTTTGGAGCAATGGACAGTGCATACTTCCCTTGTGATATCACTTCCTCTCTCATCCACACACTGTATTTCCCATCTTTAGTGGTCAAGTTCTTCAAATCAGACACCACAAAAGCTACCAGGTAAGTTGACATAAGTGGTGTTTCCTCAAATGAGTCCCACACTCTACCTTCTATACTTGCACTGTAAATACATAATAATAATAATAATAATAATAATAATAATAATAATAATAATAATAATAATAATAATAATAATAATAATAATAATAATAATGTTTTTATTTATTTATATTCAGATCTTCAATGTTTACACATCTTTCTGTACCTAAAGTTTTTCTTCCTCTAACCTTTATCAAATCAATGACGAACTGCAAGGCAGCAGTAACTGTACCCTAGATAAGGGGCCCTCACAAGGTACTATCAGCTGGGCATACTGAAAACCCTGGTTTTTAACGAGGTTGTTATTCCTCCCCCTAATCCTTTTCCAACCTGGCTTGGAACAGACTTTGGCGGGTTTATAATAATAATAATAATAATAATAATAATAATAATAATAATAATAATAAAACAATGAAGAATAATCATACAACAATAGTGATAAATTATCAAATTATGGAAATTAAATATTTTTCAGAACACATTTCTCTGAGATCAAGTGTTTTAGTCATTACTTTCTCACAAAATTAGCCTGTTAGTTGTGTATATGATATTTTCATTACCAGTTTCCTCAGGCGTCTAACTGTATAATAAAGTTCATTTAGGAGAAGAAATTATTCAGAAAAAAATTTAATCTTCTCTCATTTTATTCTGAGAACATAAACTGTTTTCATGTGACTAACTGGTGATAAATAAAAATGTTTTTTTTAAAATTTATATCATGGAATTATGGTCAATTTTGTTTTCTTTTTCCATATGGTGAGGTTAGAAGTGCTGACCTCCAAGACCAGAGCCGAGCACCCAAGTCTAAAAAAAATTAGGTTGTCGCGGACCACTGGTTTGGAACCACAATCTTGTAAACACGCAAAAGTAACGCATGATCGTTCTTCATAACATGTAAGGTGTCCAGGGTCATCGTATATTTTCAATTACAGATTTTTTTTTAAAGTAGCCATTAGTTAGTGAGGTAGGCCTACGGAAATTTTCAAGACGAGTCTGAAACCAGTTTCTTTCCTTGCAAAAGTAATAGTTATCTGGAACTGGCGAAAAAACTGGTCATAATTATAATATAGATATAATCTGTTTACACGAATGAACTCTTCCTTAAAACAAACACTAATGTGTTGCGCTCTTATACTCGCATTCAAATCATCATGTATTTAAAGCACATACACGTTTGTGGACTTAACGCTGCACGCACACACACACACACACACACATATATATATATATATATATATATATATATATATATATATAATAATTTACAATTTTAGAAGAATGATAGAGGAAACGAATTTTTGCGAATCATTTTATTTTATAGATCTGTGTTTTTCAGAGTCTGTTAGAAATTTAATTAAACATAGTTTTCACGAAAAGGAACATTTTTACACCTTCCATTTAGAAACGTTCAAAGAGTTCGTCAGAGGCGCGGTGTGAAATTTTAGATAGCTGTTACCAACCAAATACATGCAACTCGGTCATTCTAACAGTAACACAACAGGGGCGATATTTTATATCCCGTACACAAATATTTTCCGGTAACGTCGACAACGCAACGTATTATAAAGAAACAAATAAATTATTTTACGAGAGGGTATAACGGTATTAGAAGATGGAATTAAATGCAAAATAACATAAATTCTGTCTTGTATGAAAGTAGTCTTCTTTTCTTCTTTCTTCCAAGTATTAGGCCAAGGCCTGTTACAATCCTATAGAACATTTTCCCTCCAGCGTTTCATAGGACGGCCCAGTGATCTTCGTCCTCTGGTATATAATTATAAACAGCTTTGGGGATCCGATTTGAACTCATTCTTTCAAGATGGTGTTTCCAATTTAGTTGGCACTGTTTAATATATTCAAAAATTGGCGTAGTCTTCAATTCTTTTAAGATATCGGTGTTCCTTTTCCGATCCCATCTGGTGTAACCCGTTGTTCTGCGCATGAATCTCATTTCACAAGCCGTTATTCTGGTTTCATGTTGTCTTTTTAGTGTCCATGCTTCACTACCATAGGTCAACACTGGTCTAGCCAAAGTGTTATATAAACATAATCTGGTGCTTTTTGTACAAGGGATGGTTTCATAACTTGATTACTAATTCCCAAACTTTTATTATAACTAGTAATTTTTTCAGGGATATCCTTTTCATCCCAGATAGAGAGATAATATCCAAGATATTTAAATTGATTAGATCTCTCTAAAATTTTATTCTGGAGACAGATTTTACTTTGTATGGGATCCTTCCCATGAAATGCCATAATTTTAGTTTTGTTAATTGATATTTACATATTAAATTTGGCACCTATTTTTTGTAAATTATAAATTGATCGTTGCAAATCATTTTCGGAAAGTGCCAGAAGAGCTAAATCGTCTGCAAAAAGAATAACATCGAGTTTGAGGTTCCTGTTGATGGGTATATATCCCGTTGTGTTTATTATTCTATTCATATATATATATATATATATATATATATATATATAATGAAAAGCACCGGTGAAAGTCCAGATCACTGTCTTACTCCAGTGTTGATCTTTTCCCAAGAAGATAATTTGCCATCTTGTTTAACAGAGATTTCATTATCTTTATGGATGTATGCAAATAATAATCTATTTAAAATAAAAATTCTCGAAAGTAGTTAAAAATTAACATTGTTTAATATTTTAACAAAATCGTGAAACGTATTTTCAGAAATAATATATGAAAACAAAATTAACATTTTCAGTGGAAAGCTCTATGAGGGGAAAATTTGACATACTAAAACATCAGGGATATTAGAACAAATAAATAGTGTATTAATAATATAATAAATGCGCACAAGTTGTGCAGACAATGCTACACAAGTTTTGTCATTAATTTGATTTTGTTATTTGCAGAATTCTACGAGGGATATCCCTCGTTTTTTGCAGGTGGTTACATGGTAACGGTCGCATGGTTTCTCGCACAGTTCACACACACAGTTGTTCCCGGGATCGTGGAAACACTTGGTCTTGCATATCTTGAGGTGGTATCCATGCACTGCTATTGAGTTCACCAGGTGTCGGAGTTCTTGATTGGTGTTGGTCCAGGATGTTTGTCATGGCTTCTGTTGTATAAAAGTCCAGCCATATCTCTTGTCTCTTCTTCTCCGTTTCCTGAAGTAGTTTATTTGAGCTGTCTGTGAATGGTAGCCTCATACGCAGTTCTTCTGTGAAGAAGGGTTCCATGGCGAGTTCATATGCTAGCCTCGACTTTGTGTTCTTATCATTTGTACGACATCGTGTGTGGTGATATTGAACAGTAGGGGACTCAGTGGATCCCCCTGTAGTACTTCGTTGGTTTGTGTTATTTTTTTCGATGTGGTTACGTCGTATGTGATCTGGATGAATAAATAGTGTATTGGATAATAGTAATAATAAAGAATAGTGATGTAAAAATAAATTAAGTCAAGAAGAATTGCGTGCTTGACATACTAGGTCGGAACAACGAAGAACGAGTAAAAGTAAATAATGAGTGATTTCATATATCGAACCTGAAGAAAGACCAAAACTAAAAACAGAAAGCTATTTAAAAATCTAAGAAATTAATGCAAATTAATTGTTACAAAAGAGAAATACAGGAGGGGGCTTGCTGGAAGAAAGTCTTAAATGAAGCTTTACCAATACCACCTACAGTAACGAAGTATTTTTTTTTAAATTATGATTTATTAATGGGACTCGCCGTAGCGTACGTTATTAAAGTAATACGCTACAAGATCGCGGGATTGATTTCCGTTTGAGTCCGAATTTTAAAACTGAAATAAAATGTATGGTTGCACGATGCCTCGACTCGTTTTCTAACGGAAATAAATACAAGATAGAATTTCTGGGAATAAAGGCGACTCTCACATGAAACAGGCTGACAACTCGGCTGATATTTCGTGTCAACTGTCTACAAAGATTTGAACCCGAAGGGTATAATAGGACCATGTTCCATAATGCGATCAATTTACTTATTTATTAATGCAACGTTCATCATGATCATCATCTTCTTCACTTCAAGGTTTAGGCGATTCGCCTGTTCCGAATTCACAATGATTCCTTCCATCTCTTCCCAAGTCTTCCTACATCCCTTAATCCCTTTGATTTATAATTATATGCTATCTTGTTTCTTCCATTCTCTGAACTTGCTCTTCCCAGCTGACGTGTGTTGTTCAATTATATTATTTATTGAACATATTTCTAATTCACTTCTTATTTCTTCATTTCTTATGTAGTCCAATTTTGTGCATCCTTTGGCCCTTCTTAGAAAAGTCATTTCTGCACTTTGTATTCTATTCGAACTCCTATTATTTCTTACACAGGACTCACTACCGTATAAAAGTACCGGTTGCCGCCATTGTTTTGTAGAACTTCAATCTTTTCAATCGTGTATCCTTCCTTGTTTATGTTTTAGTGTTCTATGAATGGTGCCACATATCAATGAAATTTTGATACCCCTATCGGGCGCATCCCCCGGGTGGCGGATGGGGGATCCCACCAGTTATGGTCCGAATAGCTTCGATAATAAGGACCCATGGACCAACAAGGAGCCCAATTCCTAGGGGCTTAAAAATTCTGGGACACCCTCTTTCCGAGGGTTATAAATATGGAGGGCCCATGCCCGGGGTAACAAGGGTGAAGACTCCAACGGTCAAAGACAGAGCGCAAGGAGCATCCCTTCATGTAGGGCTAATTTACATGATGGCTAAATGGTTTAAGCCATAAGACAGCATTTCTGTCACCATTAACTCCACAAGAGGCTAGTAACCTCTTTGGTGTAATAATTACTCAAAGTATTTACAATGAACAGCCAGACAGATCTAATGCAAAGTTAACCATACAAATTGAAATAAAGGTCTACAAATTTTGTAATGAACAGACCAAGATTCACAAATAATTATATTGCTATGTGCTATGCTATCCAAAAAAAAAAAAAATAATAAGAAGTGAGAATTCAATCCGAAAATATGGTTAGGGCGCTTACGTCTGTAGCATAGATTACCTAGTAAACATTTCAGTTGAGAGAGGTTACTTATCCCGCGCTGCGGTCTGATTGACCCGCCGGATTCAAACACACAAAAGACAATCAACGTTCCAAATTAAACATAAAACATTAAAAACAGATAATAAACACACAATATTAACATTAACATACAAGTAAAAATAAATCAAATACACAAATTTGTTAAATTCATCGGCTGATGGATAGGTTACCATCCATCACCGACACACACGCACGCACACACACACACAACAAGTTAACTTCAACCAGCAACTTGAGAAAAAACAGCTGCTCATCAGAATATATAGCGAAAAACATTTTCGAAACTTAAACAAATAATGGAACTTAGCTCGTATTTGCTGCCACATATCACATGCTATTTTATACTTATACAGGGAGTTCTGAAACTATTCGTTCAAATTATTACAGGAGGTGCATGCTATTATGCATTACAGAGACTTTTGATGTCCCAACTCCTTTCAAAAAACGTTAAGCTGAAAATATATAAAACTATTATTCTACCAGTTATATTACATGGGTGCGAAACATGGACTCTTACTTTAAGGGAGGAAAGGAGATTACGAGTATTTGAGAATAAAGTTCTTAGGAAAATTTTTGGACCAAAGAGAGATGAACAGACAGGTGAATGGAGAAGACTATAAACAATGAACTACATGGTCTTTATAGGAAGCCAGATATAATAAGAACAGTTAAGTCTCGTAGACTGCGATGGGCAGGACATGTTGTGCGTATGAGGAATGAAAGACGTGCATGAAACTCTCTTGTAAGAAAGCCAGAACGAAAACGCCCAGTTGGTAGACCAAGAATGAGATGGGAGAACAACATTAACTATGATTTGAGGGAAGTAGATTATGCAGGGAATGATTGGAAAACAGCTCAGGATAGGGATGTATGGAGAGCTTATGTCCGCGCGGCCATGAACCTACGGGTTCGATAGTGCCAGTGAGTAAGAGTAAGTAAGTAAGTAAGGTACAGAACATCAATAACAAATATATTTCATATTTGTGCTGACATAAGTCGTTGTATCGGCCAAGGTGGTCCTGTGGCCTGGCCACCCAGGCCACCTGACCTCACGTGTCTGGATTTCTTGCTCTGGGAGCATATGAAGCAGCTGGTGTACGAAACCGCTGTGGAAACAGAAGAATACCTCGTCGCTAGAATTACCGTCGCTGCTGAAACCATTGCGGACATACCAGGAATCTTCGAACGAACACGACAATCAATGATGTACTGCATGCATACAGGCCAATGGTCGTGCATTCGAACAATTCCTGTGATGCTACTGCTGTAATTAATATGTCAAACTATGTTCCGTGTAAATCGTCCCTAACATTACAAATGGACTTCAGACATCACATGTATCTTGTATAAATATATTAGATTTTATGTTTTCAACCTCCTGTTTTAATTTCAACGAATAGTTTCGGAACACCCTGTATAGTAGATAGCTAAATTTCGTTAACGATACTAATTATCCGGGGTAAATTGACTCCTTCTTGGAACTCGGAGCCCACTTCACGCGGGTCACAGGGCAGTTCACTTTTTAGTTTGACTTTGAGGTGACTTACTGTTTAGTTTTAGCAAAGCTAATATACTTACTCTGGATAGGAGGTTTTTTCCAGCGGCATGTTGCTCACTGAATGATAGTCCAGAGTTCTTGCTATGTTCACTTGAAATCTAGCCTTCAATGCTGGTTCATCAAAACATGGAAAAGCCTTACGAGCGTAAGTGGCTTCGAACTGCGTCACTGCTAACCATCTGAAACAAAATTGAAATCCCTCTTCTGTTAGAAAACAAGATTTAATATTAAAACCATTCATGCTATATTTATGCCTATAAATATTCTCAAACACTCTCAAATCAGGCACATATCTAGGTAATTTGGACTGCCCAGAAATCAAGAAATAATATAAAAAACTACTAACACTACCTGATTATCACAAATTGCGCGAGCCTTTAAACTTTTACACATATTAATTTATAAGTCTTTTGCAATCTTTTACCTTGGGTGCGAAATATGAATACACTAAACATGGGATTCCTTAGAAACAGTTGATAATGTAAGTTATTTTTATGACTATTAATATTCTCAAACAGTCCACTGCTATGGTCTCGAGGTAGCGTGCTGCCTTGTCACACAGCGGGCCCGGGTTCGATCCCCGGTCGGGACAAGTTTCCTGGGTGAGGTTTTTTCGGGGTTTTTCCTCACCTGTAAGACAAATGTCAGGAAACGGTCCCCGAACATCATATGGCTATCGCATTTATCATCATCCATATTGATTTTAGATTAAGCCTAGGATTAAGGACTCTCCTGGCGCACTACTATCCATCATCATCATCATCCATCATATCATCGGGGCAACGTAACCCGCCTTCCAGGCGCCCCAATCTCAGAAGTAGGTTACAATTACGCCAATGCCAGGATAGGAACACCAGAAATGTCCAAAGAAAGGACAACCTGGGGCATTAAAAAATATATATATTCTCAAACATTCTCCAATCAGGCACAAATATCCAGGTAAATTTGACTGCTCAGAAATCAAGAAATAATATTTAAAAAACTACTAACACTACCCGATTATCACAAATTGCGTAAGCCACTAAATTTGTACACATATTAATTTATAAGCCCTTTGCAATTTTTTACCTTAGGCGCGATATATGAATACACTAAGCACGGAATTCCTTAGGAACGTTGATATAATAAGCTGATTTTATAATATAACCGCAAGGAAATCTATAGGTATATTTTTTTATATATGGATTCTTGCAAATGACATTGTTTCTCTGTTCCCAATTTTCATTTATTTTTAGGCCAATTTAAGCAGTCCTATTCCAATCCTCTTTCTTTCATCGATTCCTGGATATAACTCTTTCAACTATGTTTACGTCATCGTACCGATCTCTTTTCGCTGGTGGTGCTATAATCCCAAATAGTATGTTATCATTTATTTACGTAGAACAGTGTGATGGAACAATATGCATGGACTAAACGAACACATATGCGGTTGTCAATTTACGATTTCTATCCGTATTTTTACCTTAAGCTCTCCCTTTTTAGATAGTTTTACGTTGATCACCCATCCCGGACCTTATAGGGACACGAACTGTCGAGAGAAGATTTTTAACTCTGGATCACGTACATCCTTTTCTGATCATACAAGAATGTGGAGGGCTTCCCTGAATAAGGGTTTAGCTGAGTGGTGAGGTCACCTCCGAGACAACGCCAATATTTAATACTTTCACTCATACCATACTAAATAAAGCGAAAATGACAAGATGGTGTCGGGTAACGTTTGGGCCTTTTTTTATATATTCTAATACAAACGAAGAAAAATCTTACCTAAGATACTTGTCCCGACCGAAGACCGAACCCAAACCCGCTGCGTCCAAGGTGCCGACGTTAACCCTAGAGGGAAACTAATATTTACAACCTGTACCCATTTAATAAACCTGCACACTTTGTTTTTTCTATTGTCCCTAGAATTTGAGCATTAAATTTCATTAAACTCTGTATGTATATGTAATGGGTTCTAAAACTGTTCATTATTGAACATTTGTATTAAAAAATAATGTTACGGTCAACCGTACTCCTACGGTATAGGAGTAACTTCGTTGTCTCGGAAGCAGTGGGTCCGAGAAAGATTCTCGGTCAGGACGTATTTTCCGACTGTGGTTTTCTCTACGAATTTTCTTCATCTGTGAGATAGACGTTATTAAACTTTAAGGACTATTTAATCTTTATCTGGCTATTATTAACACCTATGTCATATTCGTCTTAACCACCCACATGATAGAGACCCCATATGTATTGTGGATGTATGAGTGAATGGTGTATCTTGTCTTAAATGTTTGCGTTTTTCTCGTAGGTAGCATCGAGATGATCATGTATCCGAGAAGGCCGTTCATCTTCCTGTGTGATCACAAAAATATGCATCTGATCTAGAGTTGGAAACTTCTCTTTACAAGTCATGTCCCTATAGGGGCATGCGGCAAGTAAAAGTAATAAAATATGAGATTAAACTCATAATATACCAAAGCAAATATTATCACTCTGCAGGAAGAAGATCACGACGTCCACTCAAAAGACTTCTGGATGGTGTTTCTATTGAGGCCGAAACAGGTCAGCAAATTATGATGATGATGACGAAACTCGTAATAAGTCGGAGATATATATACAGTAAAACTTGCTCAAAGCAGAATCGCATGGGACCAATTTTTCTTCCACATTGGACAAAATTCCGCATTATAAAATAACTAAAACTTATGAATAATTTTAGATTATAGAGTACCAGTGTGATTCAGAAATATGGCTAAACGTTTGATCGCATTTTGTGAAAAAAAAATTATTAAAGGAAATATGATGTTATCATTGGAAAGGGAATCCTTCAAATTACAACAATAGAACAAAACAAAATCTTACAAATCACTTACAACAACACTAAGTAAGTCTCTTTGTTGCTTCAAACTGTTCGCCGTTTACATCCAAATATAAATGACAACGATTTGGGAAGTCATTCATTGCGTTATGATATATATTTTTAGAGGAATAGCTCTAATTTCTTCCTCAATCACTAATTTCAGCACGTCCACGTCTTGAGGTTTCCGGGAATAAACCTTCTCTTTCAAATAACCCCACAACCAATAATCACATGCTGTGAGGTCAGGGAAACCGGCTGGCCATTCAATGGGGCCACTTCTTCTCACCCACCAGTTTTGCAAATGATCATCCAAAATTTCCCTCACCGCAATTGCATAGTGAAGAGGCGCACTATCCTGCTGGAATAAACATTGTTCATGTTCAGCACTTTACATTACCGGCAGGATAATTTGTCTAAGGATATCACTATACCGATCACCATTAACAGTCTCGTCCAAAATTCGCATTCCTAACAGTACTTCCCATCCGATCATAACCCAAACAGTGACTTTGTCACATCTTAAACGTGTCCCTTCAATAACATTAGGATTCTCTTTATCACTTCCCCACAGTCGACGACTGCAATGCTACGTCAAACTCACGTCTTGCCCGTCTTGCGGCCTCACGATCATTAGCATACGTTATTGCCCATGCAGAAATTGTAATTTGCTTTGCATATTCAACGCCATTTTGACTAATGACGTAAGTTCTACACTGTTTTGTTTATTCCATTGTTGTAATTTGAATAGTTGTCTTTCCAACGATAATTTCATATTTCCTGTAATGGTAATATTTTCATCACACAACGCGATCAAACGTATAGCCATATTTATGAATCACCCCGTATATGTCTTTTTATGTACATTGGATTAATTGTAGTTCCGCTGCCGTTGAAAAGTGAAGTATAGTATGTATGAGCGACTTCGACGGTAACGCGAGAAAAAAACAGTCCCATTTCGTCAGCGTTAAAATTGTCTCTTAGGCGCGTATCCTGAAATTCAAGTATGCAGTTTCGGTTTTCGCTCACTAACTACACTTTCGTCCACATTCTTTGATTCCCCGCAAATTTCATTCCACACTACATTGTGTCGTCTTTTAAAACTGTCCAGCCAACCTGAAGATTCCTTGAAATCGTTCTTTCCTTAGGGATTTAACAAGAGCTAGAACTTGATTTTGGATCATCGGTCCGGATATGTTTGGAGATTTATCTTCAATCACTTTCACTTTTTCGCTTAATGAGAATGATACATACGTTTCAGCCATCTTTATCTCGTAAATTCAGAACGCTACCCGTGAAAGATCGGTCTCAGAACTTAACTAACTTAAGATTTTACAGCGCAATTGTTATTTGCAAGACAGGCACCTGTGTTTTTCATAACGGGTGTGCGATTAGGCTGAATCTATACAGGGAGAATCTATACAGCAAAAGCTCCTTATTCGCGGGGATATGTTTCCGCAAATATGATGCGAATACAGAAACCGCAAATATGAAATGGTGATTTGTATGGGTATATAGGGGATACGTTCCAAGGTTACGGAATAAAATAGAAATTATCAAGATAAAATTAATGAATGAGAGATTTTGAACAATTTCCATTAATTATTAGTCAGGTTTAGGCAAGGACTTAAAGAACATAGTAATTTCTTTCTTGTTTTGCCGCTTTTAAAAGGGCTTTCAATTAAGATTCATATTCAGCTGTGAATTCTGCGACATAATTCCTCATTTTGTCTTCGGATTTCTTGATTCATTAACATTGAAACAGCATGATATAGACGCAAACGATTCGCCAACGCGTATAAACGGCCAAGCATTTTTATTTTTACTTTGAGCGGCAACACTATTTTTTTATCTTCGGTAGTAATTATTTTTGTTTCCTTTTACCTCGACATTATAAACTGGGAACAAAGCACAAGATACGCGTGTTATTCAATCAAAATTATTGCAACGAGCAAGTTGAAACAATAATGTACCGATTGTGGCGATGGAGGCATTTATCAAAGTACATAATATACCGATTGTGGCGATGGAGGCATTTATCAAAGTACATATCGGCACGTGAAATACAACGAGCAAGTTGAAACAATAATATACCGATTGTGGCGATGGAGGCATTTATCAAAGTACATATCGGCACTTGAAATACAACGACAGCTTTTAACAACGAACTTTAAGGTCAGTGACAATTAGGTTTGTTTTGTTTTCATATTTATTTGCTCATTTGGTTTGAATCACTATTTGTAAAAGCCGGCATCTGCCTTCAGTAAAAAAAAAAAAAACTGCTGATGGTTAGTAAGTATTATACATATTTTTTTTCATGAATTGTGTAGAAATATTCTTCCGTTTCCGCGTTGGACAGATTCCGTTTTATGCGAAATAAATGCATGTAAAATTACTATTTTGCCGGGACCAATACATTTGTTCACATTGGACAGATTTCTGCATTATTCACGTTCCGGATTAAATAAGTTTTACTGTATATATATATATATATATATATATATATATATATAGGGGGCACGCCGTAGCTTAGTGGTTAAGGCACTGAGCTACAAGCCGGAGGGTCGAGGGTTCAAGTCCCGTTGGGGTCAGGATTTTAAACTGACCCAAACCCTCTGGCGGCACTATGGCCCTGGGGTCGACTCAGCCTCTAACGGAAATGAGTACCGGACGCTTGTTCTGGGGTAAAGGCGGCCGTCACGCAGGGCTGACAACCCGGCTGACATAAAGTGCCGATTGTCTAGAAAAAGTGGGAGTCTTAACCTGCTACTACCCCAAGGACCTCCGGGTCTGTTGTGGATTACTGTACTTTTACTTTACACACACACACACACACACACACACACACACACACACACACATATATATATATATATATATATATATATATAGAGAGAGAGAGAGAGAGAGAGGAGAGAGAGAAAGAGAGAAATTCATCTTACTTGTCAGTGAACAATTTTTAAACTTACATTACAGTGAAACAATTACAGTGATTTTGACATATTTAATACAGTTGGGACCAAAGTTAAGCTGAAGGGACCATAATGATACTTTATGGCTACGTTACATCATTCAGTTACAGTAAATAATAGCTTAGGGCTAGCTTTATTAGTCTCGCATCACTTGTTTGGTTCCATCATAGGATGTCGCGTGATTTTTGCCTTCAAATTACATTCTATAATAGGTTATATGTGAAGGTTATATTCGATAATGAAAAAAAAAAACATTCACCATAATAATATAAAAACATTGCTGTCTCTAAGTGGACTAGAATTCTATTAACGAAAGATTACGTCACAAAAACCACAATACTTCATGCTTTACCAACCGAATTAATAAACCCCAACTCATCAGATTCACAGAATTAAGTATTCTAAAATATTCAGTTCTTGTGGACAAGTAAATACAATCAATACGAATAACATTCATATCAAATTATGTTGAAGTGAACAGTTATAACCTCATAAGATAAAAACTAAAAATATGTACCTTTTGGCAAGTGCCGTCGTCCTCAACTGTGTTAAAATATAATATTTAAAATGTTATCTGGAGGACTTTCAGAAGTTAACTTCCATCATTAGGAGGATGAGCTTCTGCTACTAGTTGTTGTTGTGTACGACGATGTAGACTCAAAGTGTCTGTAGCAGCAACTCAAGAGTAAGAGTAAAGAGAGAAAGTAAAACAAATAATATTTTAAGGGAACTGAAATTACAGAAAATGTAAATTTGAAATGGTATGAAAATAGAATGAATGATCAAAAAATTAAATACACAGATCTAGGAAGGGAGAACGGGGGGAAAAAAACGGCGAGAAGACCAAGAAAGGAATGGTGAGAGAGCAAGAAGAAGAGAAATAGATTTACTATCAATTAAGAAGTTGATTCAAGAATAGCATGGGACACAAGGAAAGTAGGAGGTGGAAGAAGAAGAAGAATAAGGAGAAGACGAAGAAGAAGAAGAAGAAATTTCACTCTTTTATCTCAATATTTGCAGTTTATTTATAAAAAATCATAACTCTATAGGATGGTTTAGAATTCATTTTTACACAGTTTTGGTGTTTCTAGAGAAACTATCTTTACAAAATGTCTACTTCATAGAATATACTTTATAGAATTACAATTTGAAATTTTTAAATGTATTCACAAAATGTATTACATCAATTTCGAAAATAAATTAATTGTCTGTATCACTTTGTCCTTGTGGCAATCCTCTAATGAGGACAGTTTCATATGATAAAATAATAGTTTTAAAGAGGAACACAGGTCTGTAAATGGAGCTACAGTGATATAAGAACAAATCGCCTGCTTCACTTAGGTCAATGACCAAGATAGTGTCTTACCTTTACCTGTTCAATTTTCTTCAAATGTTTAAAATGTATTTTATTGGAAAACAAATAAATAAATAAATAATAGTTTAAAAAACTAAAACAACACGCTTTATTAGAATAATAAAATAAATAAATAAATAATAGTTTAAAAACTAAAACAACACGCTGTATTAGAAATCCAAACTAAAAATAAAAATAAATAATAGTTTAAAAAACTAAAACAACATGCTTTATTAGAAACCGAACTAAAAAAATGAAAAATAATTTTAATTTCCAACACTCTTGAGATAAAATTAAAGTAGTCAACAAAAAATCATTTCCAACACATCTAGAATAAAACTAGTGTTATCTACAAAAAAAATATTTCACCATCAAAAGCACGTGGTGCTCTATATCAATTAATATATTTGATAATAAACAGATATTGCTAAAAGTAAAGTATCTAAGAAGAAGACGTAAAAACCATAAAAAGCAACCCACGCTTTTGATGGTAAAATTATTTTTTTTTTGTAGATAACTCTAGTTTTATTCTAGATGTGTTGGATAAGATTTTTTGTTGACCACTTTAATTTTATTCCAAGCGTGTTGGAAATTAAAATTATTTTTTTTCATTTTTTAGTTCGGGTTTCTAATAAAGCATGCTGTTTTAGTTTCTTTAAACTATTATTTATTATTTTAATTTTTAGTTTAACTGATTGTTATAAACCGGAATCCCATGAAAATTTAATTGCTTAATACTCTTCCAAAAGAAAATCCTCTAGGCCGGATTTGAACCAGCGACCTATGAATTACTGAAATTATATACTACTACAGTCCACCGCTCTACAAACTGAGTTCTTACAACGATTGACTAAAAAGTCGATAAGACCGCAACCTATTATACAGGTTTTAATTTTTTTTGATTTTCTGATGATTCTAGCCAGGATTTTAGAAAAACAATAATGAAATTATTGTAGTGTCATGGGTCCTTTACAAGTATACAAAGTTTCAAGTCAATCCAATGTTTTTAAGTGGGTGAAAATCGTGTTCAACGATTCCGTTACATATATACCGGTCCGTTACATTGATACAGGTCAAGCTAATATAAAGCGTGTAAAAAGTGTACCGGTGTAATCAGACTTCCTCAGGAATGTTAAAATAATGTCTTTTAAACTCCCACGCCTACCGGGAATGCATGTCGTCCTTAAATAGTTCTTCTATTCTCACAAATAGACACAAGGGCAGGACACATACCCAGACCCAAGGCGGATATTTAAAATCCCCTACCCCGTCGGGAATCAAACCCGGGTCGCCGGAGTGGAAGGTAGGGACTCTACCGACTACGCCACGGCGACGGACAATGTTTAAATCTCAATTGTTGTGATTTTATGACATGAAAATAGTGATTTTTCATCAAATGATTATCTACTAAATCCCCTGTACAAGCCCCAAAAGTGTGTAATGGGAATTCTATATCTACTTATACATATAGGTATGTTATGTGATAATAACTCCTCTCCATGGCGCGACAGGCCTAGAAGGCTATGGCCTACCATCCGGCTGCTGGCCTCACATCCACGTGTTAATCACAAAGGTAGACGGTCATCCAACTAGTGTACGGGTGACATGTGGAGGGCATTTTGAGTCCCCAACCGTTATAGCTTGTTTTCTCAACCTTGCCGCTACTCATGCCTCACGATACTAGGTAGGCATAGGTCCCATACTGGCCGAAATGCCATGAGAAAATTTCACTCCCCATGGGGGGACTTGAACCAGCGCAAGTCCCGTAGCACTGCGCCAGGGCATCTCGGCTACGGCGCGGGACATGTGATAGTAACAGTAATCGTAAAATTTTATTTAATGATATTCTTTAACATCCCAAGTCATTAATGTGGCGATTCAAAGCCGAGACTCAAAGCTCTGACAAATTTAAGATTTGAGGTCCTTTTTATGATCAATAATCTATGACGCGGATCAAAATCCTTCCTTCTCTACCAAATATGTTATTTCAGGATTTTTACGCCATGAAAAAATATATTGACTCCGATTGAGTTTGAACTCGCGTACAGCATAATCTGAGGCGAGTATAGTAACCATTAGATCACCGAGATCGCATATCAGTATCACGATATAATAATAATAATAATAATAATAATAATAACAATAATAATTTACATGGTCTTTATAGGAAGCCAGATATAGTGAGAACAGTTAAGTCTCGTAGACTGCGATGGGCAAGACATGTGGTACGAATGGGGAATAAAAGACGTGCATGGAAGCTTCTTGTAGGAAAACCAGAGGGAAAACGCCCAGTTGGTAGACCAAAAATGAGGTGACAGAATAACATTAACTATGATTTGAGGGAAGTAGATTATACAGAGGATGATTCGAACACATTGGCTCAGGATAGGGATATATGGAAAGCTTATGTCCGCGCGGCCGTGAACCTATGCGTTCGATAGTTCCAGTGAGTTAGTTAGTAAGTTATAATAATAATAATAATAATAATAATAATAATAATAATAATGATGATACTTCTACTTCAGGTGACAGAGTATTTTTTTGAGATGGATCCATAATATTATAATGACATAATATGATCCATTATTGGAACTGTTAAAATAACAATATTGGAAAGTGTGAAATAACGGATCCAGAATACGTGATTTTATCCTATATGAAACATAATATTAATTTTATTGCTTGTATAATAATAATAATAAATAATAATAATAATAATAATGATGATACTTCTACTTCAGGAGACAGAGTATTTTTTTGAGATGGATCCATAATATTATAATGACATAATATGATCCATTATTGGAACTGTTAAAATAACAATATTGGAAAGTGTGAAATAACGGATCCAGAATACGTGATTTTATCCTATATGAAACATAATATTAATTTTATTGCTTGTATAATAATAATAATAATAATAATAATAATAATAATAATAATAATAATAATAATAATAATGATGATACTTCTACTTCAGGTGACAGAGTATTTTTTTGAGATGGATCCATAATATTATAATGACATAATATGATCCATTATTGGAACTGTTAAAATAACAATATTGGAAAGTGTGAAATAACGGATCCAGAATACGTGATTTTATCCTATATGAAACATAATATTAATTTTATTGCTTGTATAATAATAATAATAATAATATAATAATAATAATAATAATAATAATAATAATAATAATAATAATAATAATAATAATAATAATAATAATAATAATAATAATAATGATGATACTTCTACTTCAGGTGACAGAGTATTTTTTTGAGATGGATCCATAATATTATAATGACATAATATGATCCATTATTGGAACTGTTAAAATAACAATATTGGAAAGTGTGAAATAACGGATCCAGAATACGTGATTTTATCCTATATGAAACATAATATTAATTTTATTGCTTGTATAATAATAATAATAATAATATATAATAATAATATATAATAATAATAATAATAATAATAATAATAATACGATTAAGAAGAATCAATTGAATTGGCGTTTACTTGATGAAAATCCATAACTTACTTAATTAAATAAAAATAAAACTTAAAGTTTTATGTGATTTTCATATTTATTAAAATATAAATTAGTTACAGCTGTTTCGTTACTTTGTACCTTCTTCAGACATGATAACAAATTAATGAACTTAAGTTTTATTTTTATTTAAATAAGTATAATAATATTAGATGAATAAAGATAGATTGCCAGATAGGAGTATGAGATGGGTTTCAAATGGGAGGTAAAGAAGAGGTAGATCTAATAAGACATATTTAGAGGGAATTGTGAATTTGATGAAGGCCAGCGTACTGCAGGACTGTGATTGGAAGGATATAGAGATGAATGGAGGAAGAGAATCGAAACTTAATATTGAGCACAGGAATATGTTGTATACATTTAAAACCTGTTGAATTAAATATAATAATAATAATAATAATAATAATAATAATAATAATAATAATAATAATAATAATAATAATGGTGTATTGAGCAACATGAAGGAAAAAGGACTGGACGATGAAGATTGGAATGACCGAGAGTTGTGGAGGAGAATGAGAGTAGATTAATTGAGTGCAGAAACATGTTGTGAAATCTGCTAAATAAATAAATAATAATAAAATACTACTACTACTACTACTACTACTACTACTACTACTACTACTACTACTATACTACTACTACTACTAATAATAATAATAATAATAATAATAAAATAATCAATTGAGTTGGTGTTTACTTGATGAAAATCCATATTTATTAATTAAATAAAAATAAAACGTAGTTTTATTTGATTTTCATATTAATTATATAATTCAGTGAAAGCTGTTTCGGTACACTGTACCTTCTTCAGACATGTTAACAAATTATGAATTGTGTTCCAACTGATCTAAGCAACAATACAACAATATTTATTTAAATTTTTAAATTTAACAAAGGGGATTCATTCAAATCAAGTTGAGAATTTAACAGTTTTTTACTACTTTTAAACTTATTAATTTCTACAGCCTCCAAAAGATCTAACTTCTTACCCTTATCACAAATATGTAAAATTTCAAAATTTGGATCGAAACACCTATTCCAATGTAATCATTGTTTCGATCCAAATTTTGAAATTTTACATAATTGTGATAAGGGTAACAAGTTAGATCTTTTGGAGGCTGTAGAAATTAATAAGTTTAAAAGTAGTAAAAAACTGTTAAATTCTCAACTTGATTTGAATGAATCCCCTTTGTTAAATTAAAAAATTTAAATAAATATTGTTGTATTGTTGCTTAGATCAGTTGGAACACAATTCATAATTTGTTAACATGTCTGAAGAAGGTACAGTGTACCGAAACAGCTGTCACTGAATTATATAATAAATATGAAAATCAAATAAAACTACGTTTTATTTTTATTTAATTAATAATAACAAAACTTTATTTTACTTGGCACAGTTCTTATTACTTAGACCGATCCATGAGTCGTGCGTTGACCTTACATGGAACATGATATTCATTTTATTGTTTAATTTGATTTTTTAATACATTTATTGACTATAATTATTGCCAATTGACTGATGATTATTGTAAAAAAACAATATTTGGCAAATCGAAAAAAAAAACACCAATATAGCCATAACAAATCTTAGGGAAGAGTAGGATTCCCGACATGAGAATGTTGCCTAAAAGAGAATCATCTGTATGGACAACGTGTTATAGAAAAAAAAAAGAACTGTAACTGGATCTGGTCATGATTTTTGGAACGAGTTCAAGTTTGTTTCTTCCTTGTGTGACAGTGAACCTGCTGGTGACAACGTCCTCCGCAGAAAAAAAGCGCCCTCGGCCTAGTTCATTCATTGCTGCTGATAATAATAATAATAATAATAATAATAATAATAATAATAATATTAATAATAATACAATAAAATAATATAATAGAAATAATAATAGAAATGTAATATCTAATAATAGTAGTAGTAATATATAATAATTTTAATGATAATATAATAATAATAATAATAATAATAATAATAATAATAATAATAATAAATCTTTAATAATAAAATAACAATAAAAAATAATAAATCTCTATAGACGATCTCATTCCTGTTTAACAAACGTATTTAAAATTTGTAGGCAAAGGTAAACTGATCCTACTATAGATCTTAGGAGTCTTTGGGGTAGTAGGAGATTAGGCCTCGCACCTTTCTGAACAATCTGCACGAGATGTCAGCCGGGTTGTACAGCCCCTGCCCGATGGGTCGCCTTTCCCCACCCCAGAACAAGCATCTGATACTCATTTTTTAGGGACTGAGCTTACGCCAATGAGGCCATGGTGGCCCACTAAGATTAATTAGTTTTCGGCCAATTAAAAATCCTGACCCTTCTGGGACTTGAACCCCTGATCTTCCGAAAATTTTTAGGCATGTCTACTTAACCAGATAGTGAAACTGATTGTCGAGTCCCGTACCTGCTATTATTTCTCATAATCCGAGTTTTTTTACATACCTTCTTCTTCTACTTCATAAAATACTGTTTTCACATCAAGTGGGATTTAATGAATCTTCCCATCTAGTAAATGGGCGACCAACACTTCTATGCTGTATTGGTTTGTACTTTAGTAACAGCTGAGGGATTCTATCTGTAGGCATTCTTTTAACATGTTCATACCAGTCGTTTCTCATATTGTCAATTCTACTTGTTAAATTAAAAATATGTAAGTCTTTTCTAATATCTTCAATTCTTTTTTCTGTTCAAAATTGTCACACCTGCTACTCAACGTACATACAGTACGTACCAATTTTCTTTATTTTAGTGTCACTTTTATTCTTTTTTTAATACTTGTTTTATTATTTTACTGAAATTTTCTAAATTTTAACTGCATACTCACGTACCTATTTTACCCACAATAAATGCCTAATTTTCAGGGCTCTACGCATGAAAATTATGTCACTTGCAAATAATGGTTTATATTAGCCATTATAGCAGTCTATTGATATTAATATGCATATATATATATATTTATTTACATTAATTTTGCATTTTATATTTTAGGCCTATGTATTATCATATTAACTCTGTATCCTATACGTACAGAAGTCCGATCGTCTTGACCTTATAGGTAAATAAAATATTAAACATAATTTGCTTGGTAGTAACATAAATATCTTAACACATCTATTTGTAGTTTTACTTTTTATTACGATAAGAATAACTTTTTATAGGCTACTATTAATTTATGTTTCATTAATCCAATTATTTTGATTAAAAGACAACATTACCTTAGTATAGGCCTATTAAGTTTCCCGCGTGATGTGGGGCACATAAAGTATCTAAAAGAATGGTTAATCTAAGAATAAGTAATAAATAATTACTTAAACTGTAACCCGAATTTCCCTCCAAATTGAATTAGTTTCAAATATAAACTAAATATTTGATTAAATCTAAATTATTTAAATATAGGCCCATAATTCGAGATAAAGATATAATATATATGAACATATCGAGTTTGGACTTAAATTACTCAGAAATTTATTTGCAATCCAATGATCATATTAATGAATCAATTTTATTAATGATATAAAACTTGATTTATTTTTTTATAAGTGACTAAGACAATTCCTTTTGTTAAATTTCGGTTAGTCCAATATAGACGGCGCCAGAAAATCTAGAAGACGTATGGCATAACAAAGGTACACATGAAATTACCTTAGTATATTAAGTTGCCCGCATGATGTGGGGCACATAAAGTATCTAAAAGAACGGTTAATCTTAGAATAAGAAATAAATCATTACTTAAACATATTTTACATTAGCATATCTTTTATTTCTAATTATTGTAATTGCATTTTATATTTTAGGCCTGTAGATTAAGAGAGGAGGCTGATCGCCTTAACTTAACAGGTAGGCCTAAATAAATATATTAGTACTAGCTAATACCCGGTGTGCGCTGCTACACCTAAATAAATTATAATTGGGTTGATTTCTCAACCGAAGTCTAAATCACGACCGCGGTTTTCCGATTATTTATTGTTTCCATAACACCTATAAAAATGACTGAAAATTCACAGAAATTGTTATGCAACCATAGACATGATTCAGACATTTGTTTTAGGAATTAACAGCCGTAGATTTTCAGTTTTTATGGAAACAATAAAAAAATCGGAAAACCGCGGTCGTGGTTTAGACTTCGGTTGAGAAATCCACCCTATGTGTTTTTACCACCAGCCGTGCGCTGTTATACTTGCCCGGGAATCTGCTTATCCCGATCTTCTTGTCATCAATGAAAGATAAAAATGGTTATTGTGAGTTATCCGTAAAAGATAAAGATATGCTGTCGCGGACTTTTTTGTAGAGTTTTGTGAGATATTTAATTCTGTGTACATTAATTTGGTGTATTTGTTTTGGTTTAGGTAGCGTAAGCCATTTAAGCGTCAAAACAGGGATTTTATTTCACGTTTTTCACTATAAAGGGTGATTTTTAGGGGTGAAGTGATTGAATATCACAACTCTCTTATAGACTATGTTCATCCCGGGAATCTCCTGAACATTTTGCAAAAACCCCCATCAAAATCGGATCAATCGTGCATAGAACACGAACAAACCAACAAACAAACATTGATTTTTATATGTTAGATTTCCATTTAATCCATTGCGTCACTTTAACTGAAATTCTTCATCGTGTATAAATTACGATTTTATTGTCATTATTAGCGTATTATTTTGTATTTTTTTATATTATTATTCCAAATTTATATTTCTTGTTCCAACAACATATTACTTCGTTGATAGATCGCAAAGAGTGTTGGGGAGAAGACCAGGACTGTACTCAAAATATTTTTGGATGGTGTTTCTATTGAGGTCAAAATAGGTCAACAAATGGCCTAAATTTGTGAATGGACTACGATGATGATATTAATATATCATTGTTATTGTTATTATTATCATCCAATTTATTTAATAACTGCGATGGGCAGGACATGTGGCACGATTGGGGAATGGAATCTTCTTGTAGGAAAACCAGAAAGAAAACCCCCAGTTGGTAATCCAAGAATGAGGTGGGAGAATAACATTAACTATGATTTGAGGGAAGTAGATTATACAGGGAATGATTGGAAAACTTGATCTTGGGATAGGGATATATGGAGACCTTATGTCCGCGCGGCTTAGAACCTACGAGTTCGATAGAGCCAGTGAGTTAGTTAGCTAATTGCCAATACACATTTTTAATTAAATTTATATAATTTTGAAAAAATCTAGGCCTATATTGAACAAAAAATTTCCGCATAAGGAAAAAACACCAAAAGTCTTGCATTTGATTGTTTTTATTCAAGATCTCAAGTATCGATAAAATATCTTTTTTAGTCAGTACTATGTGAATAATCCGCAGATAATGGCATTGACATTATGTAAGAGTGTAATAAAACACACCAGACTTTCCTACAATTTTTTTTCTTTATTCTAATGTTAGAATACATTGTTTCTTTCATGTTCATGAGCATAGCTGAACGATTATAAAAGAGAATATACAATGCACAACAGAATTTGAAAATCGCGAAGTACAGTCTGAAGAACCTTGAGATAGGAGTCTGTTCACATGAAGAGTCTAACTATGTGCGAGTGGAAATTTATAAATACTAAATCCCTAAATAATTATTTTATATACAGAATTTTAATGTTTACACATCTTTCTGTGCCTAAAGTTTTATTTTTCTTCTCCACTCGTCTCTTTCCATCCAATCCATGTCCTCCAGTCCTCTTGCTCTCATTCCAGTTCTTATTTCCTGCATCCACGAGTTTCGAGGTCTTCCTCTCCTCCTTCTTCCAGGTGGACACCATTCCAATGTTTTCCTGGGTAATCTTTCTTCTTGCATTCGTCGTACGAGCCCATACCAATTTAATTGCTTATACCGTATATAATCTACTATTGAATAACCAATATTAATTTTTTCTCTTATGACAGTATTTCTTATTTTGTCTAATTTTGAACATCTTACTGCTCTCCTCAAAAAAACCATTTACATCGACATAAGTTTTTGTTGAATTTCCAAACTTCAGCTCCATATGTGACAGTACTTCTCACTATTGAATTATATAGTTGTAACTTAAAATCCCTGGTTATATATCTGTTCCATAAGACTCCATTCATCATTGCTGTTATTGCTCTACCTTTATTTATTCTGTTCTTAATATCACTTTCTTGTTTATCCTCTTTATCTAATTTTACTCCCACATACTCAAATTCTTCACATCCTCTAATATACCCATTTTCATCTTCTAATATCAAATCTTGGGTTTCGGCTCCACATCCCATATAAAATATTTTTTTTCTAAATTTATTTTCAAACCCTAGTTATCGTATTCATCCAATAATTTTCTGAACATAAACTCCATGTCTTCATATTCTTGATAAATCCCTAAATAATTATTTTAATCTCTTTTTAGGAACTAATCACAATGTTGAAGGAATTAACATTAATCCTAAGAATGTTCTAATTCAGTTTAATGATAGGTATATATCTTTCTTTCTCTTTTATCTCGGTTTAACCTCTTCCTTTGTAGGTACTTTTACATGCCCCACGCCACTCTGGCACGACCTGTCAGAAACTATTTTAACTTGATAACACTCATACTTTTTTGAAAACGCAATGACATGGAGGGCCTCCCTGGATGAATTATTAGCTCAATGTAAAGATCAACTTCGAGAGAACATAAACATTAGAAACAAGACAAACTATTCACTCATTCATTAATACAGGGCTATTCAGAAAGAAGGAACAGACTTCAAACCTTTATTTCTTCAAAACTGCAAAACATAGAAACACAATTTCAACGTCCTGGAAAAAGAAAAGTTCAAAGTTCCGATCACGGCCGCATTGGCGCTGTTACTTATCATGTTGATGGTTTTTAATAAAATGGCTACACTGCAGGGCATTGGATTTGAAGAGGAGGAGCAGAAGATCATCTTCATTATCGGTGGCCTCCCAGGTCACCCAACTTAACCCCGTGTGATTTTATCTGCGAGGTTACGTAAAAGACCGTGCTTTTATCCCCCCTACATGTGACACTCTTGAAAATCTGCGACATCGAATTTTTGAAGCTAAGCATTCGATTACTGGAGATCACCTGATTCATGTGTGGCAAGAAATGAGCCACCGTTTTGATATTTGTCGTGTGCTCATATTGAATGCATAAAATAGTGAAATTTGAACTTTTCTCTTTCCAGGAACGTTGGAATTGTGTTTCTATTTTTTGTAGTTTGGTGGAAATAAATGTTTGAAGTCTGTTCCTTCTTTCTGAATAGCCCTGTATTAAATAGGACGAATATGATATGGATGATTTTGATGAACAGCTGGTGTTCGGGAACTATTTGGATCTTAATATTTCCTGACATTTGTCTTAGAGGTTAGGGTAAAAATGTGAAAGAACCCTCACCCAAGAAACTTGTCCCGATCAGAATCGAATCCAGTGTCACTTCGTCCGAGTGCAACGACGTTACCACTAACCCATAGCGGTAGACTCATATTTAGACATCATAAAACAAAATTACATTGAACTAGCTAATATCCGGCGTGCGCGTACACACTTTGTCCATTTTTCTGATTTGAACGAATTTATGCGAGATATTTTCTAAATTCAAACCGCACACTTGCAAAGAATGCCTTTGCGCTTTATTGATAGTTGAAGCGAACGCAAGGTGTGTTGGAGATTGAAGTCGTTTTAACTCGAACACGTGCGTATTTGAATACAACACTGTGTCAAATTTTCATTTTACTATACAGTGTGATTCAGAAATATGGCTATACGTTTGATCGCATTTTGTGACGAAAATATTATTATTAAAGGAAATATGATGTTATCATTGGAAAGGGAATCCTTCAAATTACAAAAATGGAAGAAAACAAATCACTTACAACAACACTAAGCAAGTCACTTCATTTCTTCAAACTGTTCGCCGTTTACATCCAAGTATAATTGGCAACGCTTTGGGGAAGTCATTCATTACGTTATGATACATGTTTAGTGGAATAGCACTAATTTCTTCCTCAATCACTAATTTCAGCATGTCGACGTCTTGAGGTTTCCGGGCATAAACCTTCTCCTTCAAATAACCCCACAACCAATAGTCACACGCTGTGAGGTCAGGGGAACGGGCTGGCCATTAAATGGGGCCTCTTCTTCCCACCCACCTGTTTTGGTGGTACCTCTTACGTTTCAAAACACGACACACACTCGATTGACTGATATGAAGCTCATGTGCAGTTTGGCGGGTTGATTTTTTGTGGGCTAGCATCGAACGCCTTCACAATTCTCTTCGTTGTTTCTGCATCCGTGCTAATCCGAGGCCTTCCAGGAGGTTTGGTTTTCTGCATCCTTCCCGTTTCCAGCAGTCGTTTTCTCCACTTCCTCACAGTCTACGGCTGCAATGCTACGTTAAACTCACGTCTTGCCCGCCTTGCGGCCTCACGATCATTAGCACACGTTATTGCCCATGCATCAATTGTAATTTGCTGTTGCATATTCAACGCTATTTTGACTAATGACACAAGTTCTACACTGTTTTGTTTATTCCATTGCTGTAATTTGAATAATTGCCTTTCCAACGGTAATTTCATATTTCCTGTAATGGTAATATTTTCATCACACAACGCGATTAACCTATAGCCATATTTATGATTCACCCCGCACAAACATGCACATATTCGAATGCAACGTTGTGTCTAGTAAATCAACTGACTACTTTTCGAATTTTACGAGCAAAAACATACACAGTTGAATTTTTACATTCAATTTGAGCGTGAAATGTCCAATTTTTAAGAAATAAATTTAACCACTTGATACTAGTTAATTTTATTTATTTCTCTACTGTCATTTTTGAGTTAGAGATTTTTTATTTCTTCTCCATTCATGTTTTACGGATAGAAAGAAGAAGTGTGTTTATTCCATATCTAATTAACTCACTGGTTCTATCGAACTCGTAGGCTCATGGCCGCGCGGACGCAAACTCTCCATACATCCCTATCCTGAGCTAATATTTTCCAATCATTACCTGTATAATCGACTTACCTCAATTCATGAATAATGTTATTCTCCCATTTCATTCTTGGTCTACCAACTGGGCGTTTTCCTTCTGGTTTCAATGAATATCTTTCATTCCCCATACGTGCCACATGTCCTGCCCATCGCAGTCTACGATTGAGGTAAAGTTCTCGTGAGATTGTTATCGAGAAATCCAGTGTTCATTCCACCATTTCATCCATTTCGTTCATCTGCCCCCGTGATGGCGTCTACTTCAAAACTTGTCTCGAATTTCGAAATTTTCTCCTAAATTTACTCTGCTTTATATTGTTAGCTATGTATTGTATGATTTACTTTCACGATTTGGTATTTAATATTAATATATAAAACTTTCCTCATTAGAGAACTGACGCGTTTCAACAGCAATGATGTCATTCACAAGATGATTATGAAATTAAAAACATGACCAAATCTTTGCTCACGTAATGTAACTTGATAGGTTGATTGTTATTCCCATAATCGCAACCGTCTTTTCCTTTAACGAAGGAAAAGAGTGCGCTAATGAGAATAGGACCTTTGTCATTATTCTACGAAGCACGTATGTCAAAGTCAAAGTCAGAGTGAAAAGCCCTGCGACCAGCAGGTGGTGAACATTTCTTCGGCCCACTGTGTGCGAACCCCGGGTTCCAAGACAGGGCCCCGCAACTTGTAGTTAGTAATGTGTAAATGATATGATATGAGAAGGCTGATGACCAGCAGCAGCGAGTCCCCGGCTCCGTTCCTTGTGATTTTTTATTTATTTTTTAATGTTTTTCTTTTAATAATATTTTTCTTCGCGTTGGTGAGCAGCTATTTTCCGTCAAGTAGCTATGTGAGTGTAACTTGAGAGGTGATTGGCCTAGGAAGGTGGCCGGTCCTTCCATGTTTAAATTCGCGATATTGATGTATATGTTTTTATATTTACGTTTATTATTATTACAGTTAATTTATTTTGTAATTTAATATATTAAATGTTATTAGTATTGTTATTTTTTAAGTTTTAGTGAAGTATCCTGTGAGCCAATCAGAGGGCTTGTTTGGTCTCACCGCGGGTTTGGATACTGGATTGACAAAGCACGTAACTGACTGATTCTTGTTATTGTCATCCTTGTTGGTGTACCAGATCCAACACAACAACATTCTCCACTCCACAATAACACCTCAGTAATTACTTATATTCATCGAATGATACTTTCACCGCCAAGTTCATTTATAAACACAGGAAGAACGATGAATGTGTTGTATTTCTGTCTCATTTCGTTGCTGAGAAATAACGTTTCAAATCTAATATATAAAAATGTTTGTTTGTTAGTTTGTTTGTTCGTACTTTATGCGCGGCCATACCGTTGATCCGATTGTGATGGGTTTTTTTGTAAAATGTTTAGGAGATTCCCGGGATGAACATAAGCTATAAGAGAGTTGTGATACTCAACTCCTACACCCTTAAAAACACGATAAAAGTCCCTTTTTTGACGCTTAAATGGTTTACAGTGCCTAAACCATAACAAATACACAAAATTAATGTACACAGAATTGAATATCTCAAAAAATTCTACAAAAAAGTCCGCGACAGCGTAAGTTTATCTTTCACGGATAACTTACAATAACCATTTTTGTCTTTCATTGGTGCCAAGAAGGTCGGAATAAGTAGATTCCCGGGAAAGCGTAGCAGCGCTCAGAGGTTATTCTTTTACGGATAACTCAAAATAACGAATTTAGTCTTTCAGCTCATTTATACCAAGTACATCGGAGTAGTAGATTTCCTGCCAACGCCGGGTAAACAGCACGGGGTATCTAAACATAATTATGATATAAATTTATGTTTTTTTTCCTTTTACTTATTCAACTAAAGGTAAAAACACATTATGATTTATTTAGGCGTAGCAGCGTACGCCGGGTATTAGCTAGTACTTTATATGATACACCAATTTGAGACACTCTGTAAAACATTTATTTGTATTTATGACATTCAAATATGAAGATACAGTGTATTGAAACAACTGTTACGAATGTTAAATAAAATATGTATTTATGAAAATCATATAAAACTGTGACAGTTTTATCAAATGCTGTATAACTGAGTTAGTGCAAGTAATGTGAACAATTTGTCTGGATTGGGATTTGAACTCAAGATCTCCAGCTTAATGCGCGGACGCACTAACTAATTGTGTTAGATAATTCTGGAGCAGATACAAATTTCTCTCCATTTGAATTCTTCATACACCTATAGTAGCGAACTTGTATTCACATTACAACAGATTGCTTCTAATGACGTTATAATGGGATTTATTCCGTGCCATATCAGCGTAATTACAAACGTAATTTTTGAATTAATGTTCTCAGTTCAACTGTTCCCATGCAATACAACTACAGAAAAAAATGTCAGGACCGGGATTTTAACCCAAGATATCCAACTGTACGCGCGTTTTCATATTGCTAGTTAACGAACTTTACTTTACTTTTTAAATTTATTCCCATATGCCAAGTTTGGTTCTGATAAAACAAAAATTGCAGCTGTTAGAACGAACACACACACATATATATAGATAGATAGATAGATAGGGAGAGAGAGAGAGAGAGAGAGAGAGAGAGAGAGAGAGGAGAGAGAGAGAGAGAGAGAGAGATTCATAATTCCTATTACAAACTTCTGGGCGTTGTAGAGGGAACTTCGTAGATAAAATTTTGATAAGGAACCCATGTCCGGAAACGTACCATTTTGATGTAAAATAAGTTTGAAGATCGAAACACATGGGCTCTTTTTGACACCCTCTGGTTTTCTTCTCAGTGTGTGACTGATCCATTTCCATTTACAATATTTAATATTTAATCTCCTTTCTGATTTCATTTTGTGATGTTATCTTACATAATTCATGTGATATGGTTTTTTAGCCACCAGATTTTCAAAATAAATTTTAGGGCATCTGTCTATATATTCCTGCAATTTTTTTTATATAATGCAGTTATCCCTCATATGGTAATTAGCCACAGTATATACTTTAATTTGAAAAGATTTATAGGGATTGTTCTGTAACTTTTTTCTTTGCTAATAAAATGAATCAAGGATATTTTAAAATTAAAATTATGCTTAAAAATAAATTAATCATATACTTAAATTGCATTCCCAACTATCCAACAAGTTGTTTTCAAATGCATTTACAACGTATTTATTCTGATATCGTATGTCACAAATTGCGGCCGCTTGAACGTTAAATGACACTCATGCACACTAAAACACGCACACACGCCACACACATAACTTGATATATATATATATATATATATATATATATATTGTGACGCATTGTATACTATAGTTTAAATTGCGCGAGCAACGACGAGAGTAGGGTTGTCGCATTATTGATAGATGGAAAAATCGCGAGTTAAAAGACCCGCGCAAAAAGTTCGATATGCGTCTGGCCTTCCATTTCGGAAGGTTCTCTACGCCTCTACCTTCCATGTCAGGAAAGTTCGATGCCAGAAGCTTCCATACTAGAAAATTCTCAATTGATAGCCGAGGGATGTACTTCCTCAGCCCATATAAACTGTAACCAAGGTGGGAGCGAGTTAGATGTGATGTGACAGCGATACAGTTAACTGACATTGGAAGAAATCGCGCCAAGTGGAATCATAAGTGAATGGAAATTTGTGCGACAAATAAACTGTGAAACAAGATTAATTATTGCAACAAGATGTATGCAAGTGTCACTAAAGGATTATGTGAATCAAATAAAGTTATTGTGAAAGTTTTACAAGAACATCTGTTGTTTTTATTGAATGGACGACCTCTCGATAGCGCGCCATAATATAAATTTTGGTTACAGTCATTTTCGATGTCTACTAGATAGGATCGGCGAAGATATGTAAAAAAATAATTTAATGAGAACAACATAAATAGCTTAATTCCTTCGGAATTCGTTAAAAGGAGAAAAGTGGGGGACAACTTTTTTTTTGCCTCACTTTTCTTTCAGCAACCAACGACCATTCATTTTACATGATTACTAACAAGAATGAAGCTTGTTTACATGATGTAGTAACCGTTTTAAATGCACGGGGTATTTTTATAGTAAGTTAATGATATAATTACTTAATTATTATAATTAGGAGTTCAGTGCTTGGGTCATTGTTCCTAAATATACGGCACATGCCTTTTTTTAGAACTTTGGCATCTGTAATTACTTCAGTGTGAGTCATTAAATGTTCACTGGCCATTTTTTTATTTTTAAGAAACAGTTATTATAAATAGTCTTGTTTCCTTTCCATCTGATTTAAATTTGTAAAATTTATTTACACATGTTTTTCTGCCTTTTTCTTCCAGGCAACCTCTCAAGAGGAAAATATTTCAGATAAAGTAAAAAATACAATGTAATTAATTATATTTAAATATTATATAAACTGTTTTATTTATAGTGCAATCACAACGTCTCTGCAATTTGTTTCTTTGTATAGCAACCGGAGAACGAAACAAAATAGGCCTTAACTTACTGTTTAGGTAACGATGTTCAATATTTTCCTATAAGTTAAATATTTACTTATCAAACAAGTATATTGGATATTCAGATTTAAGAAAATGTATTTAAGTGATGATAGTTCAAAAATAGTAGGGTAAAGTGGGGGAATTACGATAATGCAGGTGTTTCCGAACACGTTTTCATTCAGAAACCATTTTTAGAACCGTATACCGCATATTTCTGGCAGCTTTTGCAAAATGTTTCAATAATTGTGCATAATGTCAATGCTAGTTGAGCAGCATCTTTGCAGTGTGGTGAACATTTTGTGTTTCGTATACTTTTCTTGTAGGGAAGCTAACCTGTTTATGCCAGGCAAGTTAGGTATTTCTCATAAGTAATGCCACGAGTGATTTCCAATTTATCTAGAGAATTTGGAAATCAAGAGTGGCATTTGTTAGGACTATTTAACGAATAAAACTAAGCTGTTTACTCACAAATCGTTATTTAAACATAGTTATTTTAAATATTGACATATTTAATGTAAACGGCGATGTTTGAAAACAAATGAGAAACGTTCGTTATGTTTCATTTGTTATCCACTGCATTCAGATCATATTATTTATTGTCAAATAGGATCACAATATTGTAAGAATGCACCCTAGTGGAGAAAAATTGAAACACATCTATATGCATATTATAATCAACATTATAGGCTATTGATTAATTTCTGATGACCTATGGTATAAATATGTCAATGAATTTTCTGGAATATAAATACCTGGGAAATAATACGTTTAAGAAATTGCAAACAGTGGTTTCTTTTTATTGTGGTATAATCTATTGTACAATTTTTTCTATTATATCCCGCAAGCGATAACTGGTTACATTCGTACACTATATATACAATCTGGGAGCCACATGCATTCTACAATTCTTAAATCTTAATATATAAATTGCTATATTCAACGTATTTCTTAGAGAGTCAGTCAATGCAAAATAATGCTCTGAACTGTTCAGAATATTAAAAAAGGAGGAGCTATCTATAATATGATGAACTTAAGTTGATAAATATCGAGGTGAAACATGACTGTGATTGGTTGTAAAACAAAATTCATTGAAACGTGAGACTCAATACATGACTATACTGTCACATCCATATCGAGTTATTAAAATATTTACCTCCCATCTCACTGCAGAGCGAACATCGACCGTGTAGTGATTGGTGCACACGTTCAAATACGCCTGGCATCGTTTGAATTGTTTCTGAGACAGCGTGGATTCGGTCTATAAGATCCATACGCGACTCTACTAGAGTCAGATAAATACACTGTTTCATGACGTCCCACAAAAAGTAGTTAAAAGTGTTAAGATCAGGTGATCTCGGGACTCTCCCCCCTCGACCTGGATACGTGGTATCCAAATGTCTCCTCACATTGTCATCGAAGTGACTGGAGCTCTATCGTGTTGCAGCCACATTCTATTGCGAAGCCACGTATCAGAGTTCCGTACATGTCAGTGGTTGTCAAGTAACGAGTCTTCAAATCCTTTGAACTAACACTGGTCTTGAGACATAATTAACTAGTCATAGCGTGAAACACATCATTTCAGGACATTAGTACCTTGTTAAAAATTATCAACATATATCAATATACTACCTCACCTCCGTTGTCGGTGTGTTTTTGCAAACTTTGTACATATATATATATATATATATATATATATACCGGTATATACACGGTGTAAATGAATTATACCGAACAAATTTAACTACGTATAGGGGGGTATTATATAAGCAATTTGAGATAATGAACTAATGGTCTACGAATAAAAATGTCCAAGTTATGATTCAATTTGTAAAATGGTTGGCACGCTACTGATTATTTCAAATTAAAATGGAAGTAATATGATACAGAGACTGTAACTTGCAACAAGTATGCGCCTTTAGCTCAGTGGTTATATCAGTCTTATTACCGACGCAAATGTAAGATTGATGCATCACGTTCGAAACTACGTACAGTATGTGTATACTTTTTTCTCCCTATCTTCCTTTATTATGCATGTCCTGTAAATTAGTTGCGTACGTATATTTACTTCTGGTTTAATTGTTTGTCCATTATTTTACAGAATACGATATTGGAATGTCGGCACAGTACATCAGTTACAAAACTATCTACGTACGTATTGTACAGACAGTTGTTTGAAAGGTTGTAGTAATAATGCACATACTTTAGAGTACAATAGGTTTCGTAAATAAAATGTGCAATTGTACTGTACGGTACCTACGTACTTAAATAAATGATAGTGCAGCGATCGCAAGAAGTAATAATATGAAGAGGTACATATATAATGTAATTAGGGAATAAGAAACAATACATTTGAGTAAAGGGGACGCGCCGTAGCGTAGTGGTTAAGGCACTGCGCTACAAACCGGAAGGTCGAGAGTTCGAGTCTCGGGGTCAGGATTTTTAAATTGACCCAAACCCTCTGGCGGCACTATGGTCCTGAGGTCGACTCAGCCTCTAACGGAAATGAGTACCAGACGCTTGTTCTGGGGTAAATGCGACCGATCACGCAGAACTGACAACCCGGCTGACATAAAATGTCTAGAACAAGTGGGAGGCTTAACCTCCTACAACCCCAAGGGCCTCCTGAGGCCTGTCGTGGGATCACTTTACTTTACTTTACATTTGAGTAAACCAGAAAAAAAAGTAAAGCAACTGCAGACTTATTAGATAAATTGTTCAAATTGGCCACCTCCATTCTCACAACACAGACGACATCGGCGACTAAAGGATTCTCGTGCCCCGTTTAAGATACTAGGTGTCTCGCGGATCACATCAGATGCTGCGATTATGCGTGCGACTAACAGTTCATCTGTATCCATGGGGTCACATACCCCACAAAAATAACCAAGTGGACAGAGATCTAGAAAGCGAGCTGGCCACACTTACAGTTTAACTACCTCTTCCTATATCCAGCGTCCAGGATGCACTTCATCCAAATGATTTCGCACATTCCGACAGAAATGGACAGGAGCCTAATCTAGGTAGTACGTGCTCTGAAAAGTCTTATAAATGACACCATTAAATCTCTGGTGAAGAAGGTAGGGGCCAATGATGTGGTCAGAAATTACGCCTACTCATACGTTCACGAAAATCTCTGCTCGTGACCCGTCTCAAAGATGGCATGAGGGTTTTCATAATCCCACATATGACTGTTCCATGAGTTCAAAACCGCCTATCCGTATTTAGTATTGCCTCATCAATGAATAACACCGAGGAAAGAAGAGCGGTGACTGAAGCAAAGTCCAATTACAAAATTGGACCCGTTGAGCGAAGTCCACTGGCTGTAAGGCTTGTACTTTTTTCAGATGAAAGGGATAGAGCTGGCTTTCGTGCAGGACTTTCCATATGGTTTGATGGTTCGTGGCCATTACACATGCGATAGCACGAGTACTAGTATAAGGATCATCTTTCACGCTATGAATAACTTTTTCTTCGAACTCTGCAGTGCGGCGCATACTACGTCTTTCACCGGCGTATTCTCTGTTTATCTTGAACGTTCCAAGCTCCCGCAAACGCCTATCAACAGATCCGAAGGTAGTTCGGTGAGGATGGCGTCTATTCGGATACCGCTCTGCATACGTGGCAGCAGCCCTTGCACCATTGCCTTGTGCTGTACCACAAAACAGATGCATTTCGGCAAGTTCAGCATAACTGTAAAGATGTTTCATGATGTTTTCATGTAATGCGACTGATGCCGAAGCAAACTTTTAATCAGATGTTAATATTATAACCAATACGGGAATAGGTATTTTTGCGCAAGCTTATACTGAATAAATTTCAGTGTCAATATATCACAGTACACACGCAGGGGTGAAAAAGTGGCCTGCCGTGATTTGAACCATCAATTTTCGAATCACAAACCCATCGCGTTAACCATTAAGCCACACGTTAACTACACAAATGTTGCGTGTTTCACATTGTACCGATTTTGCTGTAACCAGTGCAGTGGCGTGCAATCATCTACTAAGTTCGACATTTTAAGGAATTTCATAATCCAATATTTCATAAACGTTGTTGATGAATTATTAGAAATCAGAATCTCGGAATTAATACAAAGGTCTGAAGTTATTCTAGTATAATTTTCTCTCCTACTTTGCTCTCCTGTCATTTATCTGTATTAATTTTCGATTAATTTGATTCCCTATTACTCGCCCATTTTCCCTCGTAGACCATTGGTTCCCTATCTCAAATTACTTGTATAATACCCCTCTGAAAGCAGTTAAATTTGTGCGGTATAATGCATTTACACTCTGTATATATACACTAGTGTCCAACATTAAAGCAACAAACTGAAATTTCATCTTTGTGGGTTTATTTTGCCAGAAAATAGTATAAACAAGTGATAAGAAAGTATAAACAACCAGAATAATAAAGAAAGTAAACAACTGCAACATTCCTACATACCAGTAAAACAAAATGTCCTTTTTTTTCAAAATTAGTGAATATCAAACACATCCAGAAAACAGGTTAGTGTGTTCAGTATTGGGTGTGACCACGTCTGGCAGCAATACAGGCTTCACACGACATGGCATGCTGCGAATAATGCCATCAATCTCATTTTGAGACAATAACGCCCATTCTTCCTGCAGAGCAACTCGCAAGGCCTGGTGGATGTTCACGTGAAGCAACTCGTCTCCCTTGTGCATCAAAGACATGCTCTATAGGAAATATTGTTATTCATGATATAAATAATAATTTATGTACTTTGTAATACTAAATTAATGCGTTCTGAATTATAAAATATTCATGCCTTGATCAAGTAGATCCTTAATAAATTTCGAGAAACAAAACTATTAATAATATTCGATTTCGAGGATAATTAAAATTCTTCCACAACTTTTGTGAAAAGGAGTATGTAGTACAACATAAAAAATGAAATAAAAATTGCTCACAAGTTTCAAAGGATTTGAAAAACACTAATCCTTCTTCTTGTAACATTTCGTCCAATATTCATTTTAAAACCTAATGAAGTGCTCGGCTGTAAAACATGGTAACTGACAATTCTTGAAAATTGAGTTGTAGCATATAAACTGTGATATGGGACCTCCCTGAAATATTTTGTGCATGTAGTTTTATTTACTGTGACAATACATATGCTATCTATTGACAGATGTAAAAACTACATGCACCAAATGCTTCAAGAGGTCAATATCACAGTTTATATGCTACAACTCATTTTTCAAGAATTTGTCAGTTACGATGTTTTACAGCATAGTATCTACTATGCGAGTACAAAATATGATAGTTTCATATATTCTTTTCAACTAAAACACAACATAATTCTGCCATCTGACGACAATGTCTGTAAATGATCTATCCCTATTCTCTATCCTACATCAAATCTCCTTTAGGTGTTCAGTAATAACGTAGTCAATGACTGAATTAGATTTAAAAATACCACACACACAGTAATAGAAAAACACAGAAACTGAATACAACCATAGTAAAGGAACTCGAACTGTAGGTTCTACGTCGTTGACTAATGACGTGTAAAAGAAAATCAAGTCTGATTAAAGTGGTCTCTGAAAAAAAAAGTCCAACACTTTCACGCCCAGATATCAATTGCGACGCCAATAATATTGGTTGTTAAAGAGCCTCATTAAATAAAATAATAATTGAATACAATTATTTTTTTCTAGATGCGATAAGATGTATCCGAATTTTATGTGACATGACAGACTACATAAATTAAAAAAAAACGTAATGATTATTCTTGCAGTATGTGAATAATTACTTGAGGAATATAGGCCTACAGGGTGATCCAAAATGTTGCGCACTAATTTTGGGAGCTTGTAGAGGGGTCGAAATTCAACTACTTTCGGTTAGTAACTTATGGTCTGGAAAGTAATCCTGGGTCAGTACAAGCCTGGGAAAGTTGGAACTTCAATGCGGGTCTAAGCTTACTTTTCAGAGAGGCACTGAGTTCGATATACAACTTTATGAATTTATGAAGACACTCCGTCTATTGCTATACCGTTTAGTGCAGTACAGTACTTGTGTACTATTCTGTTCACATCTGATAGTCATTCGTGCGCTCTGTAAGTTGTTTTCATTTCAGTACAGTATCTTGCAGTGTATTGTAGAGGTCCACTACAGCATTACTTTGAAGATTTGTGATTTTTGTGAAATGGAATACACATTGTCAGAACTTCTAGACATACATTTCATATATGGCAAATCAAATGGTAATGCACGAGTAGCTCAAGGCCTGTGTAGCGCACAATATCCGAACAGACGTCAACCACATCCTCGAACGTTTCAAAACGTTCACCACCGACTCAGGAGACAGGTTCCTTGCGTTCATGGCATCGTGTAGACGGCCACGTACGATTCGAACAGTCGCTATGAAGGAGGAAGTTTCCTTACCTCGCGGTGGAAGAACATGGTTGTATTCAATGGGGTGGTAGGGCATTTTGAACACCTAGTGTTGCAAAATCAAATTTAGTGGAATGAATGTACATTTGTTTAAAATAAGTAAGCTAAGCGTGTGCACAAAACAATTTCTTGTCCACGCAGGCATTCCAGGGCTTGGTACTGATCCAGGATTACTTTCCAGACCATAAGTTACCTATATAAAGTTGTATTTCGACCCCTATACAAGCTCCTGAAATTTATGCGCAACCTTTTGAAACACCCTGTATATATAGTGGCTAGTACCTGGCGTGCGCTGCTACGCCTAAATGAATTAAATATTGAGGGTTAATTCATTATATAGTATACACTGTGCGAATCAAACATGGCGGTTGCTAGAGTAAATTTTTAATTTCAAATTTCAGGTAAACTCCCACTTCTAAAAGGCCGGATTTCGCTGATTTGGGATAATAAAATTTCGGTTTATTTTAATACGATATTCAGAGTTTTGTTGTGAAACATCGAAAACTGCGATTGCTAGAGCTATTTTTAAATGTTCGTTTCAGGTGAACCCCTACACCTAATGATTTTAGAACGTAATAGATAATAACTAACCCTCGCCGAATCTGAAACCCAGTATATACAAATTTTCACGAAGGTCGATTGAACGGTTTAGAAGTCTATAAAGGACAATTCGCTTTTATACTATGTTAGTGTACCCGGCAGACGTTGTTCTGCCCGAACGTTCAATTGTCGTGTCATGGTTAGACGATAAAAATATGTTACTTTTTAACATAAAATTTACTAATTAAGACATAGTTATATATTAAATAAGTTCGCAATAAAACCTCTCACAGCCATCTGTTGTGGCTCATGAAGTGTTCATGACGACGTCGCATTGTTGTCGCGCGCAATATGTCGATAATGCAGTTAACTATAATCTGACATAAAAAATCCTATAACATGATCGCAGCGCCTGCTACCGAGTCCAATTGTGAATCTAAACCATCCAGGAACCCACTCAAAAACACACCAAAACTATTATCAAAATCGGTCTAGTCGTTTAGCTAGTTTTTTAAATTCGAATATCAAGTAAAGCTCCAGTTATCATTATTAGATTTCACTCATTTTTTGGACTATCTACATCGGTTTATTTTATTACGACATACTGAGTTCCGTTGTGAAACATCGAAAAATGTGACCGCTGGAACGATTTTTCAATTTTAACTTCAGGTGAACTCCCACTCCTAATGGTTTTCGAGGGTACAATTGTGAATCTAAATGCTCGAATGATCCAATCAAACACAAGCAAGAAATTTCATCAAAATCGGTCCAGTGGTTTAGGAGGAGGTCAGTGACAAAACATGCGTACATAAGAATTATATCCATATATTAATAGCTTACGCGAAGAAAAAACTTTGTACCCCTTTTTAAGCACATTGCGCACACGCAGGAGTGTGATATTTGGTATAATTAAAGTTAATATAGAGAATTTATGTATAATATGTGTTACAAATTAATTAAATTAAACAAAATAAAATATTCATAGCAAAGAGTAGAAATTGCCTCTAAGGAATTTATTTGTATTACTCATTAATTTGTTTACATTCAAACTGAACGTACATTGTTTACTTTGTACTTACTTGTATATTTTTTCTAATAGGTACTTATAAATCATATTATATATATATATATATATGTATAGGCCTAGTTTATATTATACTTTGTACATACATTGTTATATTTTGTGTAATAGGTATAGTAAAACGTGTTTAATCCGGAACTTGAATAATGCGGAAATCTGTCCAATGTGAACAAATTTATTAGTCCCGGCGAAACAATAGTAATTTTATGTGTATTTATTTTGCATAAAACGGAATCTGTCCAACGCGGAAACGGAAGGATATTTATACACAATTCAAGAAAAAATGTTTATAAAATGTAAAGACAGAGTAATAAATTAGTTTCCACTTCAGTGAATTTCCGTTATCTCAAAAAACAATAAGGAATGATTCCTGCCGCTGGGTGTAGTATAGATTCTACCTGTACCTGAAACTTTATTTCGGCCTCACTGCACACACGTTATGCGAAATGCAGCCACCTGTCTTTCAAATAACCATTGCACTGTAAAATCGGGATGACATGAGTTGCGTCTAATATGGTCTGTTTACCTTTTTAAGTACGTGAGTTGCAGTCCGGCGTGCGTTTTTAAGTACGTGATTTGCGGCCCAGCGTGCTTTTTGGAGTACGTGAGTTGCGGCCAGAATAAAATGTTCTATCGTTAGGAGTCTACAAGACACATTACTGTTTTGTCTCATCTGTTGATATGTATCGATATTTCAAATGACGTAGATGCTGTGTTGTCTCATCTGTTCATAAGTATCGATATTCCAAATGACGTAGATGTTGTGTTGTCTCATCTGTTGATATGTATCGATATTACAAATGACGTAGATGTTGTGTTGTCTCACATGTTGATATGTATCGATTATTACCAATGACGTAGAGGGTGTGTTGTCTCATCTGTTGATATGTATCGATATTACAAATGACGTAGATGTTGTGTTGTCTCATCTGTTGGTAGTTATCGATATTACAAATGACGTAGATGTTGTGTTGTCTCATCTGTTGATACGTATCGATATTACAATGACGTAGATGTTGTGTTGTCTCACATGTTGATATGTATCGATATTAAAAATGACGTAGATGTTTGTTGTCTCATCTGTTGATATGCATCGATATTACAGATGTTGTGTTGTCTCACCTGTTGGTATGTATCGATATTACAAATGACGTAGATGCTGTGTTGTCTCACATGTTGATATGTATCGATATTACAAATGACGTAGATGTTGTGTTGTCTCATCTGTTGATATGTATCGATATTACAAATGACGTAGATGTTGTGTTGTCTCACATGTTGATATGTATCGATATTACAAATGACGTAGATGTTGTGTTGTCTCATCTGTTGATATGTATCGATATTACAAATGACGTAGATGTTGTGTTGTCTCACATGTTGATATGTATCGATATTAAAAATGACGTAGATGTTGTGTTGTCTCATCTGTTGATATGTATCGATATTACAAATGACGTCTGATGTTGTGTTGTCTCATCTGTTGGTATGTATCGATATTACAATGAAGTAGATGTTGTGTTGTCTCACATTTTGATATGTATCGATATTACAAATGACGTAGATGTTGTGTTGTCTCATCTGTTGATATGTATCGATATTACAAATGAAGTAGATGTTGTGTTGTCTCACATGTTGATATGTATCGATATTACAAATGACGTAGATGTTGTGTTGTCTCATCTGTTGATATGTATCGATATTACAAATGACGTAGATGTTGTGTTGTCTCATCTGTTGGTATGTATCGATATTACAAATGACGTAGATGTTGTGTTGTCTCATCTGTTGATATGTATCGATATTACAAATGACGTAGATGTTGTGTTGTCTCATCTGTTGATATGTATCGATATTACAAATGACGTAGATGTTGTGTTTTCTCATCTGTTGATATGTATCGATATTACAAATGACGTAGATGTTGTGTTGTCTCACCTGTTGATATGTATCGATATTTAAAATGACGCAGATGTGTTTGTTTTTCTCACCTGTTGATATGTATCGATATTACAAATGACGTAGATGTTGTGTTGTCTCATCTGTTGATATGTATCGATATTACAAATGACGTAGATGTTGTGTTGTCTCATCTGTTGATATGTATCGATATTACAAATGACGCAGATGCTGTGTTGTCTCACCTGTTGATATGTATCGATATTACAAATGACGTAGATGCTGTGTTGTCTCACCTGTTGATATGTATCGATATTACAAATGACGTAGATGCTGTGTTGTCTCATCTGTTGATATGTATCGATATTACAAATGACGTAGATGTTGTGTTGTCTCACCTGTTGATATGTATCGATATTACAAATGAAGTAGATGCTGTGTTCTCTCACATGTTGATATGTATCGATATTACAAATGACGTTGATGTTGTGTTGTCTCACCTGTTGATATGTATCGATATTACAAATGACGTAGATGTTGTGTTGTCTCATCTGTTGATATGTATCGATATTACAAATGACGTAGATGTTGTGTTGTCTCATCTGTTGGTATGTATCGATATTACAAATGACGTAGATGTTGTGTTTTCTCATCTGTTGATATGTATCGATATTACAAATGACGTGATGTTGTTTGTCTCACATGTTGAGTATGTACCGATATTAAAAATGAAGTAGATGCTGTGTTGTCTCACATGTTGATATGTATCGATATTTCAAATGACGTAGATGTTGTGTTGTCTCACCTGTTGATATGTATCGATATTACAAATGACGTAGATGTTGTGTTGTCTCACCTGTTGATATGTATCGATATTACAAATGACGTAGATGACTGTGTTGTCTCACATGTTGATATGTATCGATATTTCAAATGACGTTGATGTTGTGTTGTCTCACCTGTTGATATGTATCGATATTACAAATGACGTAGATGTTGTGTTGTCTCATCTGTTGATATGTATCGATATTACAAATGACGTAGATGTTGTGTTGTCTCATCTGTTGGTATGTATCGATATTACAAATGACGTAGATGTTGTGTTTTCTCATCTGTTGATATGTATCGATATTACAAGTGACGTAGATGTTGTGTTGTCTCACATGTTGATATGTATCGATATTAAAAATGACGCAGATGCTGTGTTTTCTCACCTGTTGATATGTATCGATATTACAAATGACGTAGATGTTGTGTTGTCTCATCTGTTGATATGTATCGATATTACAAATGACGTAGATGTTGTGTTGTCTCATCTGTTGATATGTATCGATATTACAAATGACGCAGATGCTGTGTTTTCTCACCTGTTGATATGTATCGATATTACAAATGACGTAGATGCTGTGTTGTCTCACCTGTTGATATGTATCGATATTACAAATGACGTAGATGTTGTGTTGTCTCATCTGTTGATATGTATCGATATTACAAATGACGTAGATGTTGTGTTCTCTCACCTGTTGATATGTACCGATATTAAAAATGAAGTAGATGCTGTGTTGTCTCACATGTTGATATGTATCGATATTTCAAATGACGTTGATGTTGTGTTGTCTCACCTGTTGATATGTATCGGTATTACAAATGACGAAGCTGTTGTGTTGTCTGGCTAATGGATTGCAGCGATGGACCTGCAGCATTAAAACGTGCAAGTGCTTTCTAAAACTTGATGGTAGCAACAGTGTAGTAGAGAAGATGACAAATCATAACCATGAAAAAGCGAGAAAATGCTTCAGCGACAGAAGATTAGGAATGCAGTGAAACGAAAGGCAATGGAAGATGTGTGCACAAGACCAACAAAATTAATACATAAAGAACTTAGTGCTGGGATAGAGAAAGTATTGACAGCTGTGCCATTGAACTGATCAGACGGATTATTCAATATGCTAGAACATCTGTGCGACCGAATTTGCCTCGTACATTGGAAGAGTGTCATAACGCCGTGGAAAATATTCACCTGAAGACAAACAAAGATGAAGACTTCTTACTTATTAATGACAAAATTTCAAATATAATAGGGTTTCGACAAAATCGAAACATCACTTTCCTGTGTGACATGGACTCTTTATATATGGATGTGACTTTCAAAAGTGTTCCTAAGCTTTTTAATCAGCTATTTACCATCCATGGTGTAATAAACGATACATACGTACCACTGGTGTTTTTCCTACTTCCAAAAAAATCACCGTCTATTTATTGTGAAGCACTGAAACATTTGAATGAGTTATGCAGCAAGTTTGGTCTGATTTTACATGTCACCCAAATATATACAGTCTTTGAAATAGGAATCCACAGCGCAGTGAAATCAGCCTGGTCTAATGTAACAATTAAGGGTTGCAGATTTCATCTTGGGCAAAATGGTACAAGAAAATTCAGCAACTTGGATTAGTTCAAACATGGCTCCAGAAGAATGAAAGAAGTGATTTCTTGAAATTGGTTTTTGGACTTCCATTTTTAGATCCGAATAAAGTACATGCCTGTTTTATTGCAGATCTGATGCCTATTCTACCTTATGACGGAAAGGTAAGGGAATTCTTGAATTACATTCTCGAAAACTACATTGTTGACGATGCTACTTTTCCGCCGAAAATATGAGCTGAATTTTCTTATTCAACAAGACGAACAACAAACAGTTGTGAATCATTTCACAAGAAACTGAATAGCCTTTTCTCAAGCAGTCATTTCAACATATTTCAATTAGTTAACACTTTATTGGATATACAGTCTGAAACATATATATTTATTTAAGGAGCAAAGGAAAACGAACGAAATCCATCCTGGAAAAATAAATTTTTTACAAGAACAAATGCTTGCTCTGGAAGAAAAAACTGTGACTAGACTTCAGTACATAAAGTCAGTTTCTTTTAAATTTTTGCCCGTTTCCAATTAATGAATGTAAAATAGCATGACAATAATTAATAAATGGCTGTTTTTAATAACATACAAACCAACATTTTAACCATGGCGCCAACAGTCTTAAGCCTGTAAATGGGAAGGGAATGCTGGCTTGTCTTTGAGATGGATTTGGTCACCCTTAAATTCTCTAAAAAAACCTACGTATCTAACACCACCCATGGGCCGCAACTTATGTACCCAGCGAACTTACCTGAGCCGCAACTCACTTACCCAGCGAACTCACCTGGGCCGCAACTAGCGAGATTTTCTGGTTCTGGGACGCAACTCACCGTTCCCGGTAAAATCTTAAGTTAGTCTGAGACCGATCTTTCACAGGTACCGTTCTGAATTTACGGAATAAAGATGGCTAAAACATATATATCATTGTCATTAAACGAAAGTGAAAGTAATTGAAGATAAATCTCCAAATTTACGGATCGATGCTCCAAAGTAAAGCTCTAGCTGTTGCTAAATTCCTAGGGAATGACGATTTCAAGGCATCTTATGGTTGGCTGGACTGTTTTAAAAGACGACACAATGCAATGTGGAATGAAATTTGCGGAAATCAAATGATGTCCCGCTATTTATTGTAGCTACCCAAACTCCTCACGATGTTGGGTACTAATTTAGAATACTATGACCCCATCATCAGTTACATTCCAACATAAATAAAGCCTACATATTTCGTGAGGTATAAAAATTTCTGATTCAATTATTGTCGAATTTCGACCACTTGGTGAACACTTTTTTTTGTTTCAATATATGACCAGCCTCATGGGCTAGTGATCAGCGTTCCTGACTACTGTTCATGAGGTTCCAGGTTCTATTCCCGGTCAAACCATAGGAATTTTTCCTTAAAGGAAATTATTCCTGTGGTTGCCCATGGTCTGGAATTTAGGTTAAGTTTAGGTTAAAAACTCTCCTGGCGCTTCATTATCATTTATCACCCATTATATCATCGGGGTAACGTAACTCCGCCTTCCAGGTACCCCAACCTAAGAAATGGATTACAATTCTGCCAATTCTAGGGAAGAAAGCCAGAAATGTCATAAAAGACAACCTGGTGGCATTAGACAAAAAATAAAAGATATATAAAAATACGAAACACGTATTCTTTATTTCATTTTTTGTATTAATTTTTTATTTAAATTTTATATAACTTGAAAAATATAGGCAAATTATATGATATATTTTTTTTCCGAATGCCCCAGGTTGTCTTTCGACATTCCTGGTTTCTCCTGGCATGGCGTACTTGTAACCCACTTCTGAAGTTGGGGCGCCTGGAAGGCGGGGTTACGTTGTCCCGATGATATGATGGGTGATGATGATGATAATGGTGCGCCAGGAGAGTCCCTAACCATACGCTTAACCTAAGATGAATATGAATGATGAGATTGCGATGGCCATATGATTTCGGGGACCGTTTGGGCCTTAAAGTTTTCCTGACATTTGTCTTACAGGTGAGGAAAAACACCGATAAAAACCTCACCCAGAAAAACTGTCCCGACCGGGATCGAACCCGGGCCCGCTGCGTGACAAGGCAACACGCTACCCCGAGACCACAGCGGTGGACATTATATGCTATATAAATACAGTAAAACTTGTTCAGTATAGCAATAAAAACCCCAAGGAAATGTCAAAAGACGCGTTATTGTTTTTAAATATGGCTTAGCCAAGCTATACCACATAATTTCCTATTGTTCGTATTTTTAAAATAAATCGAAAATTAATGCATAATGACGTATTTGTAACAAACTTAAAAATTTAACGAATTGTAGTCGAATTTCGACCACTGGGCGACTACAAGTATATATGAAGATAGATAAAACAATAGAAAAATAATTGAGTAGAAATTACTTACATTTGTATCAAATTACATAATAATGTACAGTAATAACTTAGAGTTTTTATATGATCTTGTTTTCTTTGCCGTCCGGAACATATAAATAACTGACAGGATAAATTATTATTCCGCCAATTTATGATTAGGGTAATGTTGTTGTTGTTGTTAAGAATCAGTTAATTGAACAAGACTGTTTTTGTTTTGTTACAATTGACACTCTCAGCAAGTTCCAAACAGTAACATTGACATTACTTCAATAACTGATTAATTTATGGATTCTGTTTAAAGGGGCTATTCATCCATAGTAATTCTGCCCGAGGACAGGTCTTTCACTGCAATCATGGCATTTTCATGCTATGTTTTGCAGCTTTACTAGGCAATTATAGGTGTGGCAGCTTCCCGTTGTTTTCCACACCGGTGAAGGATCCATCCATAGTAATTCTGCTCGAGGGCAGGTCCTTCACTGCAATCATAGCATTTTCATGCTATGCTTGCAGCTTTACTAGGGAATAGTAGGTGTCGTAGCTTCCCGTTGGTTTCCATAGCGGTGAAGGATTATGATGATGACGATGATAATGATGGCCTAAATGATTTCGGAGACCGTTTGGGCCTTAAAGTTTTCCTGACATTTGTCTTACAGGTGAGGAAAAACCCGGATAAAAACCTCACCCAAAAAAACTGCCCCGACCGGGAATCGAACCCGGGCCCGCTGCGTGACAAGGCAGCACGCTACCTCTAGACCTCAGCGGTGGACAAAGGGACTATATAAACATAATAATATCCCGGAAGAAATAAATTAAATAATACAAAATGCTGAGAAATATTATTTTTCAATAAATAAGGTATTTAAATTCAAAATATTCGACACAAGACACATAAACCATATTGTAGAGGCCGTTTCATCAAGGTTAAAGCATGTCCTCAGAAGACCAGTTTCATTCCTTGACAGCGGGTAGTCTAACGTACAGGCATACGCATTCAATTCCAAAATATTAGTTTTCGTCACCTTACTTCTGAAACCTCGTAAGATTCTTGATCTACCAACTGACCGTTTTCCATCTGGCTTTCTTACAAGAAGCTTCCATAGCCGACAACTCTTTCATTCCCTATTTGTGCCACATGTCCTACCTATTTTAAAATTATTTTATTTTTTTTATTTTTGTTACATTAGGTTTGGAAATTTACTATAGGCCTAATGGAGTTCTCGTATCCAATATAATTAATATAAGTGATGAGTTTGATTTAAAAATAATAATATTAATACTAACATGAATAATATTTGATAAATTATTTGTTTGCAATAATTTTATTCTCCTTTTCTTCCAGTTTTAAGGACACCCAGTACTTATTTCGGTTAAAAAATATTTCTTTTTTTTTTGCTTCAAAAATCCAGTAAGGTCTATTTTATCGATGTCTGATATTAGTTTGTCGATTTTGGACATTTAAACCAATACAAAATTGATTTTTAAAAATGGCGTCTCTGTGTTCTCTTAATGTGCACTTTTTTTTGCATTTTCCCGTAACTTGTATTTTTTAATATTTTGGTACACTTTTCTCTGAAACTATGAAAGATAAGAGAATTATTTTTGGCATGGATATGCAGTTTAAAGAGATCTATAATAATAAGTTACATTTATCTTTGTGCTATTGGTAGTGTTTGAAATAAAAAAAAAGTTATGCAACATTTTCAACAAAAAAATTGGTCTTTGAATGTTTTAAAATAAATTACAATCCATATCAAGCAAACCTTATTACTGTCAAATGAACCATGGACAATAACATAATAAATTTTGGAAACAATTGAATAAGTAGTTTGTGAAAAAATTGTACCAAGACAATACTTTTAACATAATGGGTTTGTTTTTGTATTTTAAATTACTCTAAAGAAATATGTCTAAAAAGTTAACCAAAGTGTCCTTATATTCAGGAAGACTTGTTTAATTAGTGGACATACACATCACTTAAACATAAGCTGAAAAAATAATTATTTTCGTATGTCATATTTTAAAACCAAATTGCAAGAAAATAGTACCGGGTGTCCTTAAGGAATTTGACGTGATACATAGTTATTATAATCATTTCCTATTCAGGGTTAATATTTTCATTTCGACCAGTAATTATGCTTTTGCATATACGGACAAAGCCTGCTGATAGGGATCGTTTCCCCAAGACCCTATGTTTACCTGCGCGAGTTTTATAGGTCAATCTTCTTCGTTAGTGGAGCGGTCTCTACACAACACTAGCTAACACCCGGCGTGCACTGCTAGGCCTAAAGAAATGAAAATTAATGTGTTCTTATGTTTAGATGAATAAATGAAGGGAAACATATATTTTTTTGCGCTACAGTGCATTTTGTCGTTCTTACAGCAATGGTGATCATGATTCAAAGTTCGACTTCCTATATTTCGGGGTTGCCAACCTAAATAACCATACTGTAATATTACATATTACAAATCACGTGTGGGAAGTAAAATCACTGCCCTCTATATATACTACGTGCAATGTGTAAATTATCGTCTCACTATGATGGTTGTCTGTTTATATAAAAGCGGGTGCCGCTTGACAATGATTAACATATGGAATTATTATAGTGGCGGTGGTCGGTATCTTTCTATTTAATTATATATGAACAGCTGCGGGGAAACAAAGCGAACCGCTGGACAACTGTCATAGTGTGGCTATAATACAAAAATATATCCGAAAGGTAGTGTTAACATACATTATACGAAACAAATCACTGCATTTTAAATGGATATGCGTGTGAGTGTTTGCCTCCAAAACAGTTCAAAATACCTCAAAAATTGAATGAAAAGTTGAGGTAGAAATAGCCTAAATAGGCTATGCCATATTAACAATGGGAGTTGTGTATGAATAATTGATGAACAGAATAGCAAACTTATGAAAAAACCTAACAAAAAAATGATCGTCGAGCATCAATTTGATCTAATCTAATCTAATCTAACATAATCTCCCTAATCTAAACACTACCTAACCTGAATAAACATTTTGGCGATTAACTATAGCGGAAACATGAATAAATATGTTGAAAAACAAGTCGCTAGCTGAATGTTATCCGATAACTATCGACCTAACAAATATTGTATGTGACAGAGCTCGTTGGACGTGGAAGGAATGTGGGGTGTACTGTACTGAGATGTGGCAATGACCAGCATTGCCCAGTGTGCCGCTTCTTTGGGAACCAGTTGAGGTACCATTGTGTTATTCATTAATGGGTTTAGTTTTTTAGTCGTTGCGTGTCTCGCGGCTTAAGTGTCCAGCCGGAATTACCGTGGCAGGTATTGATGACATGAGGATGGTTCCTCGCCAGAGCAGGATCATCATAAGTCACGTCGCCGGACAAGCAGAGAGTCGGAAAGCCGGCGGCGTGGAGTGAGCCACACTACTCTAGCTGGAATCCAGCACACATATCATGGTGATGGACCATCATCGGGGGTCTGGTAAATACGTTCCGGTGTACAGCACGTCGCTATAGCATTCGCCCTATATTGCGAACAATTGGATTGTCATGATTGGTGATATGATGAAGCATATCATTGACTCTATGTCCAATTGTGTCAGCAATATAGGACATCTGTGCCAGATTGTGAAGCGCTGTGATCCTCGTGCGTATCGGTGCCGAAAAGATGATTTTTAAACATTTGTTTCGTAGAATTTGCACTTTCTTTTTATGGCCAGCGGCGAGGATACTCCAGGCTTCACATCCATACAGCAACATGCTGCGGATCACAGCTTGATATAGCGTTAGCTTGATATAGCGTTAGCTTGATCCTGGTAGATAGCGTAGGCGACTTGAAAAATGGATATAAAAGTGCAATAGCAGCGTTAGTTTTATGTTTTCGATGCCCAATGTGAATTTTGAACGTAAGCTTTAAATCCAAATGGATTCCAAGATACTTGACTGAAGTCTCAGGTCGGAGTCGATGAGCTCCCAAGGTGAGTCGGGCAGGAGTGCGCCTGTGGGTTTTAGCAAACACAACAAATTGCGTTTTGTTTGCATTTAGCTTGATGTTCCACAGGCGCAAATAGGATTGGACAGTGTTAAGGGCGGATTTGACCACACGAATGTGGAACGGAACAGCACGAAAACGTGTCTGATAAAACAGACACGTATCGTCAGCAAAGGATGCGATATTCACGCGAGGAAAGGTGGGGAAGTTGGATACCTAAAAGGATGTACAGGATAGGTGAGAGTACTACACCTTGTGGAACTCCCGCCAAAAGGGACTTGCAGTCAGATTTATACCCACTAACCGACACATAAAATTGCCGGTTAGTTAGGTATTTAGCAATTAATTTATTCAAACTAGCCGAAATATTTGATAAGTTTGTAAATAAGTCCATTTATCCAAACCATATCAAAAGCTTTTTCAATGTCAAGGAATACTGCCTCAGTACTTCTTCTAGAGTTGAAGCCCGTAACAACACGGTCAACCAGTCTTGCAAGCTGCAGCGGAGTGCTATGTGCTTTTCTAAATCCAAACTGGTGAGTAGGAATAAGGTTTCTCTCCGAAACTTCAATTTTGAATCGAGCCAAAATAATCTTCTCCATAATTTTGCCCAGCACTGGTAGCAGACTGATTGGACGCAAGTTGTCCGGTATGGGCGGGTTTTTACCGGGTTTAGGAATAGTGATGACCTTTGTTTTCTTCCACACTTCCGGGAAGTAGTGGAACTGAAAGCAAAGTTTCACTATTTGTAGGAGTAGGGCTTTGGATGGTAGGTTTTTGACCGCCAGATTAGAAATCTGGTCATGGCCAGCGGCTCGGTGAGATGGGAGATTTTGTACTATGGTTTTGAGTTCACAAAACCGTACATCAGGACGGGTCATAGGGATAGGAGTCTCTAGAAAAGTACTGACTGTATGATGCACCTCAGTTTCATGAATCGGTGTTGTGACCTCATGAGGTCGAAACCGGTTCGCGAGATTTTCAGCTAGGACTTGGGCCTTCTCCCTAGGGAGATATGCCCAAGTCCCAGCTGACTATAGCTGAAGGAGGAGGCGGGGCTCGACTCATTTTGGTACGTTTTAAAATATCCCAAGATGGAGTTTTATTGTCTGAGAATTGCTGAAGGGAAGAATCCAGTCAGCAATTCTCAGCTCTTTTAGGCGGTTTTTGACCAAATGAGCATAATGACTGTATTGATGTTTGTGGTGGCGGGCTCCGAAATCGCGGTACCATTTTAAGATTAAATTAATTTTGAAGTGTGGGATCGTTATATTTTGTTCGCGTAGTAGTATGATTTGTTCGCGTTGTAGCAAGTGTAATGGCCGTTTTAATAGTGGCCTGTAAATTAAGGACAGCGTGTTCTAATTGTTCCGTAGGCTCGACAGAGAGTGTTGGCTTAAACCCATTGGTTAAACATGTCAGTGTAACTCTGCCAGTCTTTGTGATGATGTTGTACATTAAGTGGCGAGGACAATAAAAATGTTGAAGAAATTTAAAAAAAGTATTGGAGTGTGGTCAGAGTCGAGTGCGTCTGTAACAGTAGTGATAATGTGGGGTGGGGGTTATTGAGCGACACTACTGAAAGAGAAAATTAGGAATTATAATATATCATACGTTACAAAAACACTGACTCACCCATATCGCACTACTTTATAATGGAGTAGCAAATTCAGAATCACTGAGATAAATGATTTTGGAACGAAAATAGTGTGTTATTAAGAACCGCGTCCATTAAGCCTGAATGTACCACTACACTCATTCCCACTGAAAAACCACTCCTCCATTTCTCCAAGCTTCACGCTGGACGAGCTTTGTCACATAAAATAGAGACCATTACAAGATTATTTAACTGGAATCTCGCACATATTAGCAAAAGCATCTGCAAATAAGAATGAAGGGCTCAACAGTACATTACCTTTCCCTTGATTTTGCAGTTTATTCTTGTAATCTGCAGTTCTTCTTGTGTATTTACTAACATTTTGTAATATTTTAAATATTTTTATAACACTATTTTACAATTTTTAAGTATTTATTTAAATACGCAACATTATGGCGCTATTAGACAATATTTTCTTCACAGAATATATTACTTAGTCTATTATTTTCTCTCCTCTTCCAATGTTGCACCAGTGGGTTATCGCTGCTTGGCACAATCAACGACTCAATTACACGATTATTATTTTTATACAATTGAAATATATGAATCAACTTCTCATTGTTTTTAATGTACATACATTTTTAATAAACGTTTGGGAATTTATTTCGAAGGTATACAATTGAAATATACGGAGTGACCCACTTCAATGAAATGGATTACTCTACAGTAAATTATATTCATGTAATTTATTTTGTTACGTTAGGAAGAGAAAAGTTAGTGTATTGTACACCCATTTTAATAAATGTTTAGGAATTTATTTCGAAGGTAGATAATTGAAATATTGTTACGATAGGAAGAGAGGAGTTAATGCACATCCATTTTTAATAAACGTTTGGGATTTATTTTGAAGGATTACAATTGAAATATACGGAGTAACACACTTCAATAAAATTAACTATTCTACAGTAAATAATATGCATGTAATTAATTTTATTACGTTAGGAAGAGAGGAGTTAGCGCTGCCGTCTAGTGACAGCTGTAATAAATTCAGTTCGGCTTCAAAGATATGTGACAAGCAGCGATAACCCACTAGGCAAGGGTAATAATTGATATGTGGCAAGCAGCGGTAACCCACGTGGCAAGCAGCGATAACCCACAAGGCGAGGCCAATAGATAAATGGATCGATGATAGGTTATCGCTGGTTCCATGTACGGGCAGTTCTATAAATTCTTGCGCACGCGCACTGTTGTTCTATAGGACTTAGAATATATATTGGGAAAGGTAAAGTACTGTTTCTCCAGAATGAAGTAAGGCACAACTTACCTTGTTTCATTATTTGTCGTGTTATAAGAAGACTTATAAAAGCCAGACATGTCTTGCTCCAAATCTCCGATGTATTTTATCCCTATCACATATTCCTGTTGAGGTACCAGAGTATCATTGAAGTATAACGTGTAGAAATTGGTATCATTGTCATAGTTGGTCTCCACGACTTCCAGCGCCTGGAGATTGTCAGGTGAGATGACAGACGGAGTCTCCAGGATCTCCAGATCGTCATAATGAAGAGTTATATTATTGCTATCTGTGATAGCAGTCACAGTTATCTCTACTTCTCCGTCAAAAGTGAAATTCCTTTCCTGGAAGTATGGCACCAAGTTTAATGTAGTAGTGATGCGGAACAACCGTCAAAGGGAGTCTGTAGTTGTCACCCATCACTACTGTGGCCATCAGCAGCAACAGAAACATGCTGCGTCAATCTCTGTAAAGAAAATACATAGGCCTATAAGTAATATGCCCCATCGGCTACCGTCACAAAATGCGTCCCTTGAAATTTTGTTAGATTAGAGTTGACATATAATAAAATAATACTCATCCCTGGGGAAAAACAGATATTCCAAATCTGGCACAAACAAGATGGCCCAGGAAGAATAACATCACAACTCAAAAAACTTCATTTTTCAGTACAGAAAAAAGAAAGTTAACTTTTATAAGATTCATGATGTGTTCCGTTGAGGTATTATTCAAAATTAAAATATAAAATTATGGAATATTCACCTGAAAGGTCCGTCTCCTCAACTTAATTAATTATTTAACTGTAGCGTTTCGGGATTTGTCCCATCATCGGTAGGATTCAAAACTGGTGTTTCACTGAAGATCTGGTAGAGGGGGTTACATGTATTGGGTTCGTATTCGTTTATCAGATTGTCGTTGTTGTGAGCTGCTTTCATGATTTCCATCTCTTCGAGTACGTTTATCTTCGCTGGATTATTTTCTCTGTGCATTACTGTTAGGGTGTTTTCAATATTTAACATGCGATGTCCTTCATGGATAACGTGTTTTGCATAGCTTGATTTTCCTTCTACGTGAATAAAGTCTCGAAAATGTTCTTTAAATCTGATGTTAAAACTCCTGTTTGTTCTTCCTATATAACATTTGTTGCAGTCCTTACATATCAATTTATATACTCCTTTACTGTTGAAAATGTTATTTTCTTCAATGTTATTGTTTATTATGTTGTTTAATTTGTTATTATTTCTGTATGCTATTTTTACGTTTTTATCGGTTTTCTTTAGTGTATTGGCTAATTTTGTCGTTTCTTTTCCTGTGTATGTAAGTGTTATCCATGTTATCTTGTTGTTGTCAGATTCTTTTTCTAGTTTAGTTATGTTGGTTATATTGTTCTTCCTTTTTTGTTTATTTACGAGTTTATCTATGATTTCTTCATTATAGCCATTGGTTTTTGCCATATATTTAATGTAGTTGAGTTCTTGGATATAATTGTCTTTGCTTAATGGAAGTTTCAACATTCTACTGATTAAGGTATTAAATTTACTAATTTTCTGTTCAAAAGGGTGTGTAGATTTTTTGTTTATGGCCAGAGCATTGTTTGTAGGTTTCCGGTGGATGCCGATTTATAGTTTATTGTTGTGTAGATTTTTGGTTATAGACAAATCTAAGTAGTTTATACTATTATTAACTTCTATTTCTTCGGTGAAAGTGATTTTTTCATGCATGTTATTTAAGCATTGTAATATTTCTTTTTCTTTTCTGTTTTCATTGTCGTATATTACTAGTACGTCATCGATATATCGTACTATTAGTTTTATGTTAAATTTGCGTATATGTTTATTTTCCAGTTCTTGTAGGAAGATTTCGGCCATGTAAGGACTATAACAAATTTTATATAGGAAAAATAAACAGGAGTTTTAACATCAGATGTAAAGAACATTTTCGAGACTTTATTCACGCAGAAGGAAAATCAAGCTATGCAAATCACGTTATCCATGAAGGACATCGCATGTTAAATATTGAAAACACCCTAACAGTAATGCACAGAGAAAATAATCCAGCGAAGATAAACGTACTCGAAGAGATGGAAATCATGAAAGCAGCTTACAACAACGACAATCTGATAAACGAAAACGAACCCAATACATGTAACCCCCTCTATCAGATCTTCAGTGAAACACCAGTTTTGAATCCTGCCGATGATGGGACAAGTCCCGAAAGCGCTACAGTTAAATAATCAATTAAGTTGAGGAGACGACCTTTCAGGTGAATATTCCATAATTTTATATTTTAATTTTAAAAAGAAAGTTCACTTACATCACAGTTCAAATGGTTTAGGTATAGCTATACGTGCAAATTGTACCTTGATTAGTTAGGAATTCAGTTACCGACTCATTTTATACAGTTTAAACAAAGTGTGTTGTTTTTTAATTGGGGAATAACTCAAATTCGTCCATTTTTGAGTTGTGACGTTATTCTTGATGGGCTGCTAATCTGCCTTTTCCCAGTGAACTTTCTTCATTTTATCTAATACAAAAATTGTCTATTATAGCTAATAGAATGAAGAATAAACGTATCTATTTTTTACTATATTAAGCGGCATAAGGAACAGGATGCATATATATATATATATATATATATATATATATATAAAGAAAATAAAGAAACTTTGGAAACAATGGACTTTTCTGGTTTTTCCCGGGAATGAGTGTAATTTACTTCAGTGAATCATGAATGTACGGTATTGTTCACTTTAGGTCTACACGAGCAAACTGTTATTATTAACTAACCAACTCATTAGTACTATCGAACCCATAGGTTCATGGCCGCACCGTCATTAGCTCATCCAGTGCTAATGTTTTTAATCATCCCCTGTATACTGGTAATCTACTTCCCTCAAATCAATGCTAATATTTTCTCCCACCTCATTCTTGGTCTACCTACTGGGCGTTTTCCTACAAGAAGCTTCCATGCCCTTCTTTCATTCCCCATTCATGCCATATGTCCTGTCCATCGTAGTCTATGAGACTTAACTATTCTTATTATATCTGATTTCCTATAAAGATCATATAGCTCACTGTTATGCAGTCTTCTCCATTCGCCTGTCTGTTCATCTCTCTTTGGTCCAAAAACTTTCCTGAAAACTTGATTCTCAAATACTCGTAATATTTTCTCCTCTCTTATAGTAGATGTTTCGCATCCATATAATGTTCACCCTTCGACAAAAAAAAATGAGTCATCTCTTGAACGCACATTTCTTCTAAGTCATACTCGGCACAGCGCTGGGTTCAAACTAGGAAACTAGTCATAATTGTGCAGTCCCTGAGCTACTGTGTTATGTGGCATGAACTGAAGACTCTTCTACGTGTCCCGATAGCTCAGCGGTAAAGCATGCGGTCACTGTTTCTGTTAATGAAGATCGCAGGTTCGCGTCTTCAATTACGCAGTTTTTTTCGTGATATTTGTATTAAAACGTTTTATGAATTAAATACATTTTATTTCGACATTTGAATTATTAATCTATACTTTTTAAGTTCATAATTTCTTTATACCGTTGAGGTTATAACTATGTTAAATTATATATTTTTTACACGCTTTATATTACCTTGACCTGTATCTGTCTATGTAACGGACCTGTATCTATGTAACGGAATCTTTGAACACGGTTTTCATCCACTTACAAACATTGGATCGACTTGAAACTTTGTATACTTGTAAAAGACCCATGACAATACAATAATTTCATAGTTTTTTTCTAAAATCCTGGCCAGAATCATCGAAAAAAAAATAAAAACCTGTGTAATAGGTTGCGGACTTATGGACTTTTTAGTCAATCGTTGTAAGAGCTCAGTTAGTAGAACGGTGGACTGTAGTGGTATATAATTTCAGCAATCAATAGGTCGCTGGTTCAAATCCGGGCCGGATGTTTTTTCTTAGAAAAGTATTAAGCAATTAAATTTTCATGGGATTCCGATTTATGACAATCAATTAAACTAAAAATTAAAAAAAAATAATAGTTTAAAAACTGAAACAACACGCTTTATTAGATAACCAAACTAAAAAATAAAAAAATAATAGTTTAAAAAACTAAAACAACACGCTTTATTAGAAAACCGAACAAAAAAATAAAAAAATAATTTTAATTTCCAACACGCTTGGGGAAAAAAATTAAAGTGGTCAACAAAAAAATCATCTCTAACACATCTAGAATAAAACTACAGTTATCTCCAAAAAAATATTTTACCATCAAAAGCGTTGGGTGCTTTTTATGGTTTTTACGTTTTCTTCTTAGAGACTTTACTATTACCAATATCTGTTTATTATCAAATATAAGTATTAATTGATATAGAGCACCCCACGCTTTTGATATTAAAATTATTTTTTTTGTAGATAACTCTAGTTTTATTCTAGATGTGTTGGAGATTATTTTTTTGTTGACCACTTTAATTTTATCCCAAGCGTTTTGGAAAATAAAATTATTTTTCATTTTTTAGTTCGGTTTTCTAATAAAGCGTGTTGTTTTAGTTTGTTTAAACTATTATTCATTTTTACCTTTATACTACCGTCTTCCTCAACTATCTAAAATTTTCGTTGATTTCACTCTAGGCCTTTCGATGCATGCTTCATCTTCTGGAGTTGTTATAGTAGTATTGAATTAACTGTATGTCTAATAGAGGGTTTTGCTTATTAGGCACATTTTCTTTAAGAATGTTTGTATTCTTGGCCTTCTTGATGATTTCGATTTCTTGTAAAATGTTAATTTTGTGTCTGTTGTTTTCTCTGTGTATAATTTACATTGTATTATCGATATTGTTGAAACTGTGGCCGCTTTCTGAAATATGTTTAGCGAAATTTGATTTCATTGTTAAAGGAGAAGACAAATCAAATTTCGCTGTTCACCAGGTTGAATCCAATCGAAAATGTATGGGCTAAGGTGAAAATAGAGATGAACTCTAATTGGCCTGCAGATGCACGAAAAACGAAGGATGGCTTATGGGCACAAATTCAAGACGCCTGGAATGCTCTAGCCGATCGTCCACGTGCCTGTAGAAATTTGATTGCATCAATGTCCCGCAGATTGAGGGCGGCAATAGATGCTGAGGATTCATACACCCGATATTGATTTTGTTTTTGTTAAAGTTTAATTTTAGAAGATATTATTTTTTTCTTCATTTAATTAGGGCCTATTAGAAGGTTTTCATTTATATGTTTTGTGTGTGCATTAAAGCCATAAAACTCAAATATAAAATTAAATATGAAACTATATTATAGGCGAAATGCTATCCTAACATTCAGTAAAATAAAAAAGTAGAACGGGAATCGAACCCGTGAGGTTACGAACGCAGATGTTGTGTGTTAAATCTCTCGACCATGGAAACACACAAAGGCAAGCTCTCTCTTTTTATGTTACTTGAGTGTGCACTACGTTAACTAGCAAACACCACAGTACAATTACTGAAAACGTGTTAATGTGAATAAGGCTTCTGCGAGTGCTCACGAAGTTCCCCGATCGGTTGATAAAATCAAGAGATGACTCATTTTTTTTTGTCTAAGGGTGTACCTGGGAGAAACTATTACTATTACTATTATTATTATTATTATTATTATTATTATTATTATTATTATTATTATTATTATTATTTATTATATTTGTTAGCTGCAGCGATCTAGTTGTTATGTTTCTTGCCTCAAGTTCCGAGAGTCGCGGGTTCAAACCTAAGCCTGGATAGATCGATTTTTTAGGATGGAAAAATCGAAGGGACAAGTCCTCCGGGAGAGGCTTTAAGCTGTGGGTCCCGAGTATGAAGATTTTCAGGCTCGTAAAAGAGCCTCTAGCCTAAATTAGTGCTCCTGAACAATATTTAATCTACCTTCCCCATCCAAGTAATACCTTAGTTGCCTACTAGATGTCTCATTGAGGTGACGTGTTGACCACGTGCCACTAATTGACATCTATGCGGAAATTAGTTTAACTAAATTAGCTATTAATATAAAATTATAGAATATTCACCTGAAAGGTCCGTCTCCTTAACTTAATTATCATTTAACTGTAGCGCTTTCGGGACTTGTCCCATCATCGGCAGGATTGTGTGAATCCTGCCGATGATGGGACAAGTCCCGAAAGCGCTACAGTTAAATGATAATTAAGTTGGGAGACGGACCTTTCAGGTGAATATTCTATAATTTTATATTAATTTTGAATAAACCTCAACGGAACACATCATGAATCTTATAAAAGTTGATAAATTAGCTATGTCAAAAAATTTCCGCTACGGGAGCACTCTTGTCTCCAAAAGAGACGTATGGGGTATATACTCGTATTGCTTTTTTAAGTGATCCCACTACAGTCCTTGTAGGAGGTCAAGGCTCCCACTTTTCTAGACAAGGCTCCCACTTTTCTAGACAATCGACAGGTGATGTCAGCCGAATTGTTAGCCCTACGTGACGGCCACCTTTACTCCCCTGAAGGAAAATTAGAGCCATGGTGCTGCCAGAAGTTTTAAACCAGTTTATATATCTTGATCGAATAGAGAATCAAACAATCGACTTTCCTACTTACAGCATATTGCATAATCAACTACGGTAAGGCTTATTATTATTGGCATTATATTATTATTATTATTACTATTTTTATCATCATCAATCATCGTGGAATGAAAGGTTACATCCAAGCAAATTACTTACTATGGAAATTAACTTTTGCGCAGAGCAGCAAAATTAAAGAAAAATAAATACATAAAACATTTGATATGATTATGAAATTTTATAAAAATACTAGCTAATGCCCGGTGTGTGTTTCCTCGCCTAAATAAATGAAATGTTTAATGTTAATTAAATCGTATGGTATAGGCGCTGAGACGAACCAAACATGGCGGTTGTTGGTTTTTAATTTCGAATTTCAGGTAAATCTCCACTTCTAATTGCCGGATATCGTTTATTTTTGGATAATACCTACCTCGGTTTATTTTAATAGTAAATACTGAGTTTCGTTGTGAAATATAAAAATATGTGACCGCTAGAGCTATTTTTTAATTTTCACATCAGGTGAACTCCTACACTTAATGGTTTCAGAGGACCAAATTGTGAATTGTGAGGGACCCAAACAGATAGATACATACAACAATTTTCATCAATATCGGTCAAGTCGTTTAGGAGGAGTAGGCCTAGTGTGGCAAACACTTTACGAAGAGTTATATATATATATATATATATACATATAGGCCTAAGCTAAATTAATTAAAACGGAGATATTTATCTGGTTATGGATGTGTTGCAACTTACGGATTTTAGATAAGGAATCTAGTTAAACAAAACATGCTGTGATTTATCTATCGGTTGTTGGAGTCGTTTAGATGTTATACCCATAACCCAGCATTAAATTAATTATATGTTTAGAATATAAATGTGGGAGTAGCTTTAGACTTTATTTAGGGAATGCAAGAAACCCAACTGATAAAATTTGGCCAACCGTATTTTGAAAATGTACATTTTGAAAGTATAGCTTGTTATATGACGAAATATTCTGTACCGTAAAGGCTAAAATTTGTAAATATAGTTGGTTATTTCTTGTGAATCGTTGAGTTTAATCCAATCCCTAATTATAGTCCGAAGCATCTCTTACTATTCAGTAGGTCTACACCTATTTTAATGGTGGGGCGGAGAGTTTTAAAAAATAAATAGCTTATAACTTAGATTCTGTTTTGTCTGAAACACCTTGGATCTGCATCTTCAAAATTTCCCTAATTTGACATTAACTGACCATTTCCATTATATAATATATTTCTATATGTGAACACATATTTAGTTTTATTAATTTTTATTTCCAGTCCCAATTTCTTAGTATTATTTACATTACATAACGCATTTTCCTTAATAGGTCCATATATCCTTCTACGTATCTCTCTTTCAAAATCAGCCAGTTGAGATTTTTCATGTTCAGTCAGAACCCAGGTTTCATTCCTGTAAGTTAACACTGGTTTAATTAGTGTTTCATACAATCTGGTTTTTGTTTCACGTTTCAAGTATTTTGAATTTAAATACTTCATTTATTGAAAAACAGCATTCCTTAGCATTTTGTATTATTTTATTTATTTCGTCCTGGATATTATGTTTATTTAATCTCATTAAACATGAGTCCATAAATTAATCTGTTATGAAGTAATGTCAATTTTACTGTTTGGCACTCGCTGACAGGAAGTGCCAATTCTAACATAACCATCATAGTCTTATTCAATTCGGCCTGGTGGTCTATAGACAAATAACCTTAAATTGGCGAAACAATAATTTCTCCTTCCTGTTATTTAAATGTTTCGGACCGCAAAAAAAAAAAAAAAAAACAAGATCATGTAAACTTCTAAGTTATTATTGTATGTACATGATTATGTAACTAGCCAATACAGTGAGCGCTGCTACACCTAAATGAAAATTAAATGTGTTTTTATGTTTAGTTGAATAAGTAAAAAGAAAAATAATTATAAATTTATATCGTAATTATCAATTTAACGGTTGTTTGGTCGGATTAGAGGTAAATTGGCCGGTTTACGTGTAATTCGATCGTTTTAGAGGTAGATTCGTCGGTTTAAGAGTACTTTTGTAGTTTTAGAAGTAGCTTGATCGGTTTTAGAGGTAGTTTAATCGATTTACTGTTAGTTCTGTTCTTTATAGAGGTAGTTTGATTAGCTACTGGTAATTTGGTCGTTATAGAGGTAATTTCATCGATTTAGAGGTAGTTTGGTCCGATCGGTTGGACATTTTAGATTATGTTTCTGGGTTAGATTAGGTTTAGGTTAGGTCAGGTTTCGGTCAGGTTAGGTTAGGTTCAGTTAGGACAGGATAGGATAGGTTAGGTTCATTTAGGTTCGGTTCGGTTAGGTTAAGTTCAGTCGGGGTTAGGTCCGGGTTAGGATAGTGTTATGTCCGGGTTAAGTCAGGGTTAGGTTACGTTTAGGTCAGGTTTAGTTCCGGGTTAGGGTTCTGGTTCGGATTCGGGTTCAGTTTGGGTTCGGGTTCAGTTTGAGTTCGGGTTGAATTCAGTTTGGGTTTCAGTTTTGAGTTCAGTTTTTCTTTCAGTGTTAGTTTCGGGTTTTCGTTTTTGTTTTGGATTCGGGTTACGTTTAGATTAGGTTCAGGTTACGTTAGGTTAGGCACGGTTGGGTTAGGTTCGACTCAGGTTCAGTTTAGGTTTGAGTTAGTTTGGTGTTAGCTTCAGTTTAGGGTCAGTGAAGGTTCAGTTTAAATTCAGTTTAAGTTCGATTTAGGTACTGTTTAGGTTAGGTTTACGTTCGGTTTAGAGTCGGTTAGGATCAATTTAGGTTGAGGTTAGGTTCATATTAGGTTCAGGTTATGTTAGGTTAGGTTCGGTCAGTGTATGTCATGTTCGGTCTGGTTGGTTAAGTATAGGTCAGTCATTTAACCCTTAAACTGGCAAGACACTAATATACCGTGTCAGTTATTTAAATGTGGCAGACCGCAGTGAGAACGAAATCAATCATAACTGTTATTATTATATATATTATGTATTTTTAAAGTTGTAAGAGTTAAATATCACAACTCTCTTATAGCCTATGTTCAACCCGGGAATCTACTGCACATTTTGCAAAAATCACAATCGGATCAAGGTTATGGCAGCGCACAAAAATACAAACAAACAAACATTCATTTTTATATTTTAGATTATGAACGTAATTGGAGAATGAATATTCATATAGTTTTGGCTTGTTAAAAGGATGGGGGGAAGGAATATTACAGAAAATTATATGGACCCTTAAATTGACATTATATCCTATAGGGGATACATCAATTGGTTCGATTTATTTAATATTTTTAATTAAACAGAAGAAAACGAACGAGTAGTAATAACATAATTTTTTGTCGAATTACAGAATTAAGTCATACATGATTTTGTTTTTAGTGCGGTCCGCCACATTTAAATAACTGGCACGGGAAATAAATATTTTGCTAATTCAAGGATTAAAATGGGATGCGAGAGCAATAGATAGATGGAGTCAGGAGGAGTATGAACAGAAAAGAAGATGCTTAAGATATACATTTCTGGAGGAGTGAAATCACTTTGGGTTTGAGGTAAACTACTGCATTGTGGAAATGTCCTTAATAAAAAAACACAAACCCAGTATTTGTCTTGAGGAAGTCAGATTGGCTGGCCAAAGGATTTAAATCCGGGATTTGCCGAATAGAAGTCTCAAACTCAACTATCTGATCCAATTCGCTTGATTATTACTTTGTACCTTATTTTAACCGATGTTTAATGCGCAAAGGTTTATTCATTAATTTAGTTATCGTAAAGGTCCTTCAAATTCTTTCTTTAAATCATATCCTGAAACAAAATTAACCCAAAATGCAGCTATAAATATACGGAGTATTCGGAATTTCCAATTGCAAATTTCTAGGGCTTACAGAGGGGACTGAGTAGATAACGTTTTAAATATCTACCTTTGTCCGGAAACGACCGATTTCGTGCAGCAGGTACAACAATTTCGCAGTAAGCATTCAAATCTCCCCCGTCTGGCGGGGATAAATATCCATCCATTGTAATTCTGCCCGAGGGCAGGTCTTTCACTGCAATTATAGCATTTTCATGCTATGCTTCGAAGCTTTACTAGGGAATTCAAGGTGTGCTAGCTTCCCGTTACTTTCCACCCCGGTGAAGGATGATAATGATGATGATAATGATAGGGATGATGATGGCCATATGATTTCGGGGACCGTTTGGACCTTAAAGTTTTCCTGACATTTGTCTTACAGGTGAGGAAAAACCCCGATAAAAACCTCACCCAGAAAAACTGTCCCGACCGGGGATCGAACCCGTGCCCGCTGCGTGACAAGGCAGCACGCTACCTCGAGACCACAGCGGTGGACTTATAGTAATTTAATTATTTATTACTCAATTAATTACAATTACACAACCCAACAATCACTGATTTCGTGACAATGTCCAATGTCAAGATAAAATGAAGAAACTTAATTTTGCCACTGTAAGAATAAGATTTAGCAAATGTACACGATGTACCAGAACACAATCCACATGCTTGGTGGTCGCCATAAACAGCTGTTGTAATGGATAAGAAAGTTACTATCCTCAATGTTAATTAGAATAGAGACGTTTGATTAGTTTGCGCTAAACAATTATAACTTACATACCAGAGACGAAGTAAAGTTTCTTTATTTTTTCCTAGACATTGGACATTGTCACGAAATCAGTAAATGTTAGGTTTTGTAATAGTATATTACGATGCGAGGTTGGGAAGTGGGTTTTACAGAGGCGAGGAAATGTTTAAAAACCGAGCGATAGCAAGGTTTTTAATTTCCGAGATTCTGTAAAACACTTTACAAACGTACATTTTGCATTATTTTTTGGTGTGAAGGTGTTTTCAAAATAATAAATAATAATACAATACCGGTAATAGCATCTTTGTTGGAAATATTTGCGCTCATTATAAACAACTGAACGTTAACCCTGTGGGCAATGCTAATTACTAGAGACTATAGCAGGCCATGCCCCAATTAGTGATAAAATGGCAGCAAGTACGTATTTATTGTTTTATATTGTTTCAAATAAAGTTCAGTTCATTTAAAATGCAATGATTTGTTTCGTATAATGTATATTAACACTACCTTTTGGATATATTTTTGTATATACATTGTACATAGTATACATAGAGGACTGTGATTTTATTTCCCGCACGAGGTTTGTAATATGTACAATTACAGGATAGTTATTTAGGTTGGCAACCCCGAAATGTAGTAAGTTGAACTTTCAAACATGATCGCCATTGCTGTAAGTACGACAAAACGCACTATCACGCTAAAATATAATTGGTTGAGTAATACATTATTAAATTACTGTTGATTTATTCCCGTGAGACGCGGGAGATTTAAATACTTCATTCGAACTTTTATCTGCAGCATAAAAAAGGTACATTTTCGCACAAAGGTTCTTAGTCAAACACTTATCATAAGTAATGCCACGAGTGATTTCCAAATTATCACTCATGCCACAAATGCTAGTCAATGACCAATCATGTTTCAATTAAATGTTGTTTTAACCAATGACAGTCGTGTTTCACCTCGCTCTTTATCGATTTCTCTTTATCAGCTCCTGCTTTTGTGATAAAGAAAGCTCCTCCTTTTTAATGTTCTGAACAGGTCAAAGCATTACTTTTCTCCAACAAATACATTGAATATAGCAAATAATGAAAAGATTCCTTGATTTTACTGAGTTGTTTACTAAAAAAATAAATCAATAACCCGTAATGTTGATTATGATATATAGTTTGATGTGTTTCATTATTTCTCCGCTTGGGTGCAGTCTTACAATATTGCGGTCTTATTTGGCAATAAATAATATGATCAAGCAGCAGTGAATGAACATAACCTCACATTTCTGATTTGTTTTCAAACATCGCCGTTTACATTAAATATATAAATACTTTAAAATAACTATATTTAAATAATTATTTGTGAGTAAACAGCTTAAATTTATTCGTTAAATAGTCCTAACAAATGCCCCTCTTGATTTCCAAATTATGAGTCGTGAATTTATCGTTAATTTGGAAATCAAGAGGGGAATTTGTTAGGACTATTTAACGAATAAAATTAAGCTGTTTACTCACAAATCATTATTTAATATAGTTACTTTTAAAGTATTTATATATGTAATGTAAACGGCGATGTTTGAAAACAAGTGAGAAACGATTGGTACGCTTCAATTGCTTCTTTTGTTCGTCACTGTAACCAGATCATATTATTTATTGCCAAAGGAACGCAATATTGTAAAAATACACTCTAGTGGAGAAAAAATGAAACACATCAAACTGTATATTAATTCATGTCTGATGTCCTATGAGGTAAATATGACAATTATATTTTTCTGGGAAAGAATACATTTAAGAAAGTGCAAAGAGTGGTTTCTTTTTTGGTGGTATAATCAATTGCTACAAATGTTTTTATATTAACTCCCGCATGCGCTACGTGTTGACATTTATGCACTATATAAATACAATCTGGTAGCCGTATTTCTTAAAGAGTCAGTCACTGCAAAATAATGCTATGACCTATTCAGAATGTTAAAAAGGAGGTGCTTTCTTTATTATGATACACTTTAGTTGGTAAATTCTAGGCGAAACACGACTGTGATTGGTTGTAAATAAAAAATCATTGAAATGTGATTGGTCACTGACTCCCATTTGAGGCATGAGTTAAATAGTCGCCGAATTTTTTTTTGTCACTGAAGAAAATGGAGATCCTTCCCTGAGGAGTGATCAGCTCCGAGGCAACATGAATTTTTTGACAAAATAACAATCTTTCTTAAATTGAATTTTATAGGAAAAATCGCTGAGATATATTTAAGATTTAAATTAAATTCTTTATACCGGAAATTTGAAGAAGTGGCTGCATTCAAATACCTAGGAACAATAATCACAAATAAGAATGAGATGCACAAAGAAATTAAACATAGGCTCAATTCTGGAAATTTGTGCTATTATGCATTACAGGGCCTCGTGACGTCCCAACGCTGTTCAAAAAACGTTAAACTGAAAATATATAAAACTGTTATTCTACCAGTTATATTATATGGGTGCGAAACATGGACTCTTACATTAACGGAGGAAAGGAGATTACGAGTATTTGAGAATAAAGTTCTTAGAAAATTTTTGGACCAAAGAGAGATGAACAGACAGGTGAATAGAGAAGACTTACGTAACAGTGAACTACATTGTCTTTATTGTACTATTATAATGATATTAAGTCCACCGCTGTAGTCTCGAGGTAGCGTGCTGCCGTGTCACGCAGCGGGCCCGGGTTCGATCTCCGGTCGGGGCAGTTTTTCTGGGTGAGGTTTTTATCGGGGTTTTTCCTCACCTCTAAGACAAATGTCAGGAAAACTTTAAGGCCCAAACGGTCCCCGAAATCATATGGCCATCATCATCCTTATCATTATCATCTCCTCTTCATCCTTCACCGGCGTGGAAAGCAACGGGAAGCTACCACACCTACACAATTCCCTAGTAAAGCTGCGAGCATAGCATGAAAATGCTATGATTGCAGTGAAGGACCTGCCTTCGGGCAGAATTACTATGGATGGATAATGATATTGTGAAGAGAAAAATTAATGTCTGAACCAGGAATCGAACCGTGGACCTCAGACGTTAATATTTCTTTTCACAATATCATTATAATAGTATAATATGATCCATTATTGGAACTGTGTTAAAATAACAGTATTGGAAAATGTTAAATAACATCGTTTGCTGCTTATAAAGTGGTGTAAAATTCTCAAATATAGATACTTCTAAAAAAAGCCGGTCATTGCTGATGGGCAGCGGACGAAACGAGAATTATAGATTTGTATATGTGGAAAGAATTGTTAATGTTTGTGCCAGGTCTAGACTGGTGTTGTGGGCTGCACACTAGTCTGGAAAACTAGAGGTCCACGGTTCGATTCCTGGTTCAGACAATTTTTCTTTTCACAATATCATTATAATAGTATAATACGATACATTATTGGAACTGTGTTAAAATAACAGTATTGGGAAATGTTAAATAAATGGTCTTTATAGGAAGCCAGACATAATGAGAACAGTTAAGTCTCATAGACTACAATGGACATACATGTGGCACGAATAGGGAATGAAAGATGTGCATCGAAGCTTCTTGTAGAAAATGCCCAGGTAGTAGACCAAGAATGAGGTGAGAGAATAACATTAAGAATGATTAGAGGGAAGTAGACCATACGGAGAATAATTGGAAAACATTAGCTCAGGATATGGATATATCCATCCATAGTAATTCTGCCCAAGGGCCGGTCTTTCACTGCAATCATAGCATTTTCATGCTAAGCTTTGCAGCTTTACTAGGGAGTTGTAGGCGTGATAGCTTCCCGTTGCTTTGCACACCGGTGAAGGATGATGATGGCCATTTGATTTCGGGGACCGTTTGGGCCTTAAAGTTTTCCTGACATTTGTCTTACAGGGAGGAAAAACCCCGATAAAAACCTCACCCAAAAAAACTGCCCCGACCGAGGATCGAACCCGGGCCCGCTGCGTGACAAGGCAGCACGCTACCTCGAGACCACAGCGGTGGACTATGAATATATGGAGAGCTTATTTCCGCGCGGACATGAACTTACGGGTTTGATAGTACCAGTGAGTTAGTTAGTTATACCTCATCTCATATCCAGTCTTCTAATTATATCGGTTTTAAAACCTAGGTGGTTTCATCGTCAATAATATCTCGACCGATGTTATGTCGTTCAGGAGAACTTGCACTCTCTGTTGTTGGAACGATGATTTTCAAAATATATACGCCTACAAAAACTTATTATAATGAACAGAGGTACATTTTACACTCATATAAAATTAAATACACAATTAATATGACTATTTAACTCATGCCCCAAATGGGAGTCAATGACCAATCATATTTCAATGATTTTTTATTTACAACCAATCACAGTCGTGTTTCGTCTAGAATTTAACAACTAAAGTTTGTCATAATAAAGAAAAAGACCTCCTTTTTAACATTCTGAATAGGTCATAGCATTAGTTGGCCAGAGTGACTGACTCACCAAGAAATATGGCTAGCAGATTGTATCGTATAGTGTATGAATGCCAATACGTACCGCATGCGGGAGTTTAATATAAAAACATTTGTAGCAAAAAAAGAAACCACTCGTTTGCACTTTCTTAAATGTATTTTTTTTCCAGAAACGAAAAATATAATTGTCATATTTAAATCATTAGGACATCAGCAAATCATGATTAAGCAATAATACAGTTTGAAGGTTTTCTTTTTGTCTCCACTAGGAGAGCAAGTCTTACAATATTGCGTTCCTTTGGCAATAAAAAAATATGATCTGGTTACAGTGACGAACAAAAAAGAAGCAAATGAAGCGTAACTAATCGTTTCTCATTTGTTTTCAAACATCGCAGTTCACTATTAAATATATAAATATTTTAAAATAACTATATTAATCAATGATGATAGTGTGAGGTAAACAGCTTAATTTTATTCGTTAAATAGTCCTAACAAATGCCACTCTTGATTTCCAATATTAGATCGATAATTTGGAAATCACTCGTGGCATTTAACCTTATGATTAACGAAATGGTATTTTGGAACTATGTTGGGCCATAAAAGGTCATGACAGTTGTTTTGCAGGTAAGGGAAAAGCTAAAAGGAGCTCACCTGGGGAAACTTGTCCCGACCGGGGATTGAACCTGGGCTTTTCTTAGGGCGTAACCCTGAGACCTCACAGCGAGCTGGTTAGACACAGGATTTAATAACAATACTAGAGTACCAGGCAGAGAGATGGTGTCTACCAGAACGTTTATTTCTCATGTCATAGCCGGACAATAAAAATACTTTTTTTTTACCATCAAATTCACTAATTAAGACATAATTATATAGTATTAAATAAGTTCGCAAGAAAACCTCTCACAGCCAACTGTGGTGGCTCAAGAAACGTGCATGATGACGTCACATTTTTGTTGCGTGGAATATGCCCATCTACTTATCCCGATCTTCTTGGAATAAATGATCTGAAAGACAAAAATGTTTATTATGAGTTATCCGTAAAAGAATACGTCATGCCCGAACGTTTGCTTACCTGCAATTAGAGGGCTCAGAAAACGTTTTGTCGATATTCGAATTATCGATAAACCATATATTAAGTGACATTTAACATTGGGTTTGACATTTCAATCTTTTCGTTGCGTTATTGTGTAACAAATTATTTTTTTGCATAAAATTCACTAATAAAGACGCAATTAGATATTATTAAATAAGTTCCCAAGACACCTCTCACAGCCATGTGTCGTGGCTCATGAAACGTGCACGATGACGTCATATTGTTGTCGCGCGGAATATGTCGATAATGCAGACGACTACATATCTGACATAAAAAAATCCTATAACACGATCGCAGCGCCAGCTACAGAGTCCATTGTGAATCTAAACCATCCAGGGCCCACTCATACACGCACACACGCACACACGCACACACGCACACACGGAGAAAAATCATCAAAATCGGTATAGTCGTTTAGCCAGTTTTTAAATTCGAATTTCAAGTAAACCTCCACTTCTAATTAATAGATTTCACTCATATTTGGACAATATCTACGTCGGTTTATTTTATTACGATATACTGAGTTCCGTTGTATAACACAGAAACATCTGACCGCTGGAGCAAATTTTCAATTTTAACTTCAGGTGAACTCCTACACCTAATGGTTTTAGAGGTCCTATTGTGAATCTAAACGATCCAGGAACCCAATCAGACACACACAAGAAATTTAATCAAAATCGGTCCAGTCGTTTAGGAGTAGTTCAGTGACAAACACACGTACAGAAGAATCATATAGGCCTACATATATTTTTTTTCAAATGTCATTTCGGCATTCCTGGTGTTCTTTCCTGGCATGGCGTACTTGTAACCCACTTCTGAGCTTGGGGCGCCTGGAAGGTGGGGTTACGCTGCCCCGATGATATGTGAGTTGATAGTGGTGACAATGATGAGCCAGGAGAGGCCTTAAACTAACTTACTTACTTACTCACTGGCACCATCGAACCCGTAGATTCATGGCCGCGCGGACATAAGCTCTCCATACATCCCTATCCCGAGCTAATGACTTCCAATCATTCCATGTATAATCTACTTCCCTCAAATCATAGTTAATGTTATTCTCCCACATCATTCTTGGTCTACCAACTGGGCGTTTTCCCTCTGGCTTTCCTACAAGAAGCTAAACTTAAGCTAATTAGGTGAATATGATATTGATGAGAATGATAGCCAGATGATGTTCGGTGACCGTTTGGGTTTTAAAGTTTCCTGACATTTATCTACAGGTGAGGAAAAACCCCCAAAAACCTCACCCAGGAAACTTGTCCCGACCGGGGATCTAACCCGTGCCCTCGCCGTGACATAAAAATGACGATGGAAACTATATGTGTGTGCGTTAGACGAACAGACACGTGAATGGGGAAACCTACATGATAGCTATGTGATCTTTAGGAAATCAGATATAATAAGATGCGTGAGATCTTACATAATGATTGATGTTTCTGCTCCCAGCTGGCGCGAATGTCACAGCGCTGTCAAATGTCCTCTCACCTGCTGTTGGTCTCCAATGGCGCTACATCCGAATTATTTTCTTTTTCACTATCAGTCATATGTTAATTGCATATACACAACACGCAATATTTTTGTTACAGGTAACTTGATACAAATTAAAACTTTTGTTATGATTAACACTCAGGTGTCCTGGGCACGGCACAGGAAATGAGTCAGCACGGGACCGTGAATCTTCGGAATCATACGATAAACATGGTTTGTGATTTGTCATCACTGAGGTGAGCCCCTTCATGTGCACGTTCAATCATTTAATTGCATCTCATGCTCTGTAAGTTTCGTAGACTGCGATGGGCAGGACATGTGGCACGAATGGCGAATGAAAGAAGAGAAATTCCGGTTCAACTGCACTTATACTAGTGCTTGATTTTTCAGTTATATTGTTATAAACTATAGCTCTTCTTCTGTATTTACTAACATTATTTAATATTTTAAACTTTTTCAAACAATTTTATAACATTATTAGACAATTTTGAACCATTTATTTAAATATGCAAATCACGATATTATGACACTGGTTGACAATATTGTGATGCTAACGGCTATTTTCTCCACAGAGTATATTACTTAGTGTATGATTTTTCTATCGTTTTGGGTTATCGCTGGTTGGATCAGCGTTAGGGAGTGATAAGATTTTTAATAAACGTTTGGTAATTTTAATATTATTAATATAAATTTTTAACATAGATTTGGGGATTTATTGCAAAAATTGGTCATTTAAATTTCATAGCGACGGATAGTAATCGAGAATGATAATCGATATGTGGTTCGATTATGGGTTATCGCTGGCTCTATAAACTCTGGCGCATGCGCACTGCTATACTATAGGACTTTGAAAATATTTTACGCTAGTTTAAGTGCAGTTTTTCCGAAACTCCTTGTAAGAAAGCGTCCAGTAGGTAGACAAATAATAAGATAAGAGAATAATGTTAATCATGATCTGAGATAGGTAAAGTATACAGGAAATGGTTGGAAAATACTAGCTCAATGTATGGATGTATGGAAATCTTATGTCCATGCGGCTACTAATTTGAACCTCCGATATCGATAGTGCCAGTGCGCTAGTTAGTTAGTGTGTGTGTCTGCTTAGACTCTAAAGGCAGCAATGTTTGTACTTTCGAGTAACCAAACTCGGCATACAACAATCAATGCAGAAGCGTAAGACCTAGTTCACCAACTGAAATGGGAGTTTACCTGAAAGACGTAATTCAAAAATCGTTCTAATTCCCACAATTTCCCCCCAATTTCTCAAAATTCACTGTTCAAGTTCTCTGTAATAATTCAGAATTTGATTTGCTGACGATTTCGCAGATCATAGTTGATGGACGTTTTACTATTTCACCACAAACGTATCACAAAAATCCAAGGCATTCACACTCACCCAAAAATCAAATGAATTCGAATTAATAGCTTTTAAAGAAAACTCCACATGTCTAAGAGAATTACTAAAGAAGAAATAAAAATACAAATCCTATAAATATTATTGATATTCAACCAGATAAAGTTATTACAGTACTAATTCAATTAATTGAAAATAATGAAATAAAGATAAATGTTCGTCCTTTATTCCATCCATAGTAATTCTGCCCGAGGGCAGATCTTTCGCTGCAATAATAGCATTCATGCTATGCTTTGCAGCTTTACTAAGGAATTTTAGGTGGTAGCTTCCCGTTGCTTTCCACACCGGTGAAGGATGATGATGATAATGATAAGGATGATGATAGCCGAATGATTTTCGGGGACCGTTGGGCCATAAGCTTCCTGACATTTGTCTTACAGGTGAGGAAAAACCCCGAAAAAAACTCACCCAGGATCCTGCCCCGACCGGGAATCGAACCCGGGCTCGCTGCGTGACAAGGCAGCGCGCTACCTCGAGACCACAGCGGTAGACCTTCCTTTATTAATATTCTTAGATCCAATTAATGTTCAAAATTCTTTATGAAGGGATAGTAAAATTAAATTTTATAGAATAAAATTTCGTGAACAAATTAATCCGAATGTTGAAGGGAGCCGAATACCAAGTTTCTTGCTCTGTAAAAAAGGTAATACTAAACATAAGAGTATAAAACCGTTGATAAAATCGAATAAATGTTCTCTAGAACGTGGCAATGGATCTTTCAATCCAGTTTCTTCCTTAATTGTGAATAGCGGAAAATGAAAACCAATGTTGATAACATACTCGTATTTACCTTGCGTCTGCACGGCCGGCCAGTTGAAGATGGACTGAGGAAGATGACCGACCCCCCACTCCATTATACTTTATACTGGTGCAGTGTGTTCAAGTACATTTCCTATACAACTTTATGACGGGACATTCAGGGTTAGGGCATACAATAAAACTGCACTTCCTATTCATTACTGCTGTAACCGAATTTCAATAAAACCACAATTCATTCGTCAGTATCCCTTGCTTCCTCAAATTTATGCTCTATTTGCATTTCACGATAATTATAACAATTTGGCAATTGCTGTGTCACCGGTGCAAGAGCTACTTAATTTCCTGAAATAAATTACTTTTGTTTTATACAAAACCCAGATTTGAATAATTCTTTATTTTGGCGAAACCAACCCGGAAAATAGAATTTACTCCGCATATTCAGAATCTAATTTTGAAATAGTCGATTTCTGTTGACTAGCGATTACTGTACTCGCATCTGGTTCACAAATTCACGGATTCAAACCCGGCCGTGGTCAATTTTTTTTTCTGCACATAAAACATTTTGAGTATCGTTTCTTTCGGAAGGAAATTAAACCTCGTGGTTCTCTACAGTAGATTTACCGAATGTTTTCAACCCATTTCACCCCTAGCTTTGAAACGTGATGCTATTCACTTGAGGTGTTAAAGAGCGTCGATAGATGAAATACTACCGGTACTATTACTACTTACTTACTTACTTACTTACTTACTTACTTACTCACTCACTGGCACTATCGAACCCGTAGGTTCCTGACCGCGCGGACATAAGCTCTCCATACATCCCTATCCTGAGCTAATGCTTTCCAATCATTCCCTGTATAATCTACTTCCCTCAAATCATAGTTAATGTTATTCTCCCACCTCATTCTTGGTCTACCAACTGGGCGTTTTCCCCCTGGCTTTCCTACAAGAAGCTTCCATGCAAGTCTTTCATTCCCCATACGTGCAACATGTCCTGCCCATCGCAGTCTACGAGACTTAACTGTTATTATTATATCTGGCTTCCTATAAAGACCATGTAGTTCATTGTTATGTAGACTTCTCCATTCACCTGTCTGTTCATCTCTCTTTGGTCCAAAAATTTTCCTAAGTACTTTATTCTCAAATACTTGTAATCTCCTTTCCTCCCTTAAAGTAAGAGTCCATGTTTCGCACCTATAATATAACTGGTAGAATAATAGTTTTATATATTTTCAGTTTAACGTTTTTTGAAAGGAGTTGGGACATCAAGAGTCTCTGTAATGCATAATAGCACGCATTTCCAAAATTGAGCCTATGTTTAATTTCTTTGTGCATCTCATTCCTATTTGTGATTACTGTTCCTAGGTATTTGAATTCAGCCACTTCCTCAAAATTTCCCTCATTTGTCATTAGCTGTCCATTTCCATTATATAATGTAGGCCTATTTATACGTGTGACCATATATTTAGTTGTATTACTACTACAAAAACAAAATAGTAAATGAACGACTTGGTTTAGGCAGGCATTTGAGTGTCATATTCGGGAAATCACGATTTGAAATCCCGTAGCTGACCATCTTGACTGATAGGTTTTCCTGGTTTTCTTCAGCTATCAAGGCAAATACTGGATATACCCATTTCATTATAACAGTTTCTTATATTTTTTGCGATGGTTTTAGTATCAATAGTCTTTTATCCACTATTGTAACAATCAGTGACACTTTAGTACGTAATTTCTAGGCAACAAAATCTATACTTTATATTCTAACAAAACATAAAATACAGGTTCAACTAAACGTAAAATACACTTTAATGATGATTTCGTATAACTACATAAACTTTCCTTCACTTTTCTGGAAGTAAATTAATAGTTGCATCTTGAACTGCTTTAAAATTTTCCCCTCATGAACCGTAAAAATCACCTTCTCCGCTCATTTTTACTTTGAATTCACATATAAAATAGCACCCAAAATTGTAGAATATAACAATTTTATTGAGTCCACCGCAGTTGTCTTGGGGTAGCGTGCTGCCTTGTCACGCAGCGGGTCCGGGTTCGATCCCCGGTCGGGACAGTTTTTCTGGGTGAGGTTTTTATCGGGGTTTTTCCTCACCTGTAAGACAAATGTCAGGAAAACTTTAAGGCCCAAACGGTTCCCGAAATCATATGGCCATCGCAATCATCAACATTCATATTCATCTTAGGTTAAGCTTAGGATTAGGGACTCTCCTGGCGCATCATTATCATCATCATCATCACCCATCATATCATCGGGCAACGTAACACCGCCTTCCAGGCGCCCCAAACCTTAGGAGTGGGTTACAAGTACGCCATGCCAGGAGAGAAACCAGGAATGTCGAAATACCACCTGGGGCATATAAAAAAAACAATTTTGTTAATTTATCGCGTCTTTCTTTTTCTCCAAAGCCCACAATAACTTTCTCTAAACATATTGTTTTCGCAATAAATACATTTCATTAAATACTAGATAATACCCGGCGTATGCTGCAACACCTAAATGAATGATAATGTGTTTTTGCATGTAGTTGAATAAGTGAAGGGAATAATACATATAAATTTATATCGTTATTATTTTTAGATACCCCGTGCTGATTACCCGGCGTTCCCCGGGAATCTACCCATCCCGATGTACTTGGCATAAATGAGCTGAAAAACAAAATTCGTATTTCGAGTTATCCATAAAAGAATGCCCGCCGTGCACTGTAATCTACTTATGGTTATTGTGAGTTATCCCTAAAAGATAAACATATGCTGTCGCGGACTTTTCTGTAGATTTTTTTGAGATATTCAATTCTGTGTACAATAATTTTGTGTATTTGTTATCGTTTAGGCAGCGTAAGCCATTTCAGCTTACAAAAAGCGTCATTTTTCCACGTGTTTTCACTAGAGCAGGTGATTTTTAAGGGCGAAGGGCTGAGTATTAAAACTCTCTTATAACCTATAATCTTCCCGGGAAAATCTTGAACATTTTACAAAAAGCCCCATGACAATCGGATGAATGGTATGGCAGCACATACTTGCCCGGAAATCTACTTATCCAGATCTCCTTAGCATCAATGAAAGATAAAAATGGCTATTGTGTGTTATCTGTAAAAGATAAACATATGCTGTCGCGGACTTTTTTGTAGAGTTTTTTGAGATATTCAATTCTGTGTAAATTGATTTTGTGTATTTGTTATGGTTTAGGCAGCGTAAGCCATTTAAGGGTAAAAAGGGACTGTTTCACGTTTTTCACTACAAAGGTTGTTTTTAAGGGTATAGGTGTTGAGTATCTCAACTCTCTTATAGCCTATGCTCATCCCGGGAATCTCCAGAACATTTTGCAAAAAAAAAAACCCCATCACAATCGGATCACGGTATGACCACGCATAAAGTAAGAACAAACAAACAAACCAACAAACAAACAAACATTAATTTTTATATATTGGATATATACAACATATACTAAATACACTGAACTTAGGTAAAATATTGTAGACAACACGTTACAAAACTATGTTTAGGGCCAGTTTCACCAAGAGAGGTAACTGTATTACGCCAGTTTAAGCTATGCATTATACATGGGGAAAACTGCCAGTTCCACCAATAGAGGTAACTGTATTACGCCAATTTAAGCTATGCATTATACATGGGGAAAACTGCCAGTTTCACCAAGAGAGGTAACTGTATTACGCCAGTTTAAGCTATGCATTATACATGGGGAAGACTGCCAGTTTCACCAAGAGAGGTAACTGTATTACGCCAGTTTAAGCTATGCATTATACATGGGGAAGACTGCCAGTTTCACCAAGAGAGGTAAATGTATTACGCCAGTTTAAGCTATGCATTATACATGGGGAAAACTGCCAGTTTCACCAAGAGAGGTAACTGTATTACGCCAGTTTAAGCTATGCATTATACATGGGGAAAACTTGCCAGTTTCACCAAGAGAGGTAACTGTATTACGCCAGTTTAAGCTATGCATTATACATGGGGAAAACTGCCAGTTTCACCAAGAGAGGTAACTGTATTACGCCAGTTTAAGCTATGCATTATACATGGGGAAAACTGCCAGTTTCACCAAGAGAGGTAACTGTATTACGCCAGTTTAAGCTATGCATTATACATGGGGAAAACTGCCAGTTTCACCAAGAGAGGTAACTGTATTACGCCAGTTTAGAGCTATGCATTATACATGGGGAAGACTGCCAGTTTCACCAAGAGAGGTAACTGTATTACGCCAGTTTAAGCTATGCATTATACATGGGGAAAACTGCCAGTTTCACCAAGAGAGGTAACTGTATTACGCCAGTTTAAGCTATGCATTATACATGGGGAAAATTGCCAGTTTCACCAAGAGAGGTAACTGTATTACGCCAGTTTAAGCTATGCATTATACATGGGGAAAACTGCCCGTTTCACCAAGAGAGGTAACTGTATTACGCCAGTTTAAGCTATGCATTATACATGGGGAAAACTGCCAGTTTCACCAAGAGAGGTAACTGTATTACGCCAATTTAAGCTATGCATTATACATGGGGAAAACTGCCAGTTTCACCAAGAGAGGTAACTGTATTACGCCAGTTTAGGCTATGCATTATACATGGGGAAGACTGCCAGTTTCACCAAGAGAGGTAACTGTATTACGCCAGTTTAAGCTATGCATTATACATGGGGAAAACTGCCAGTTTCACCAAGAGAGGTAACTGTATTACGCCAGTTTAAGCTATGCATTATACATGGGGAAAATTGCCAGTTTTCACCAAGAGAGGTAACTGTATTACGCCAGTTTAAGCTATGCATTTATACATGGGGAAAACTGCCAGTTTTCACCAAGAGAGGTAACTGTATTACGCCAGTTTAAGCTATGCATTATACATGGGGAAAGATTGCCAGTTTCACCAAGAGAGGTAAACTGTATTACGCCAGTTTAAGCTATGCATTATACATGGGGAAAACTGCCAGTTTCACCAAGAGAGGTAACTGTATTACGCCAGTTTAGGCTATGCATTATACATGGGGAAAACTGCCAGTTTCACCAAGAGAGGTAACTGTATTACGCCAGTTTAGGCTATGCATTATACATGGGGATAACTTGGCCAGTTTCACCAAGGGAGGTTAACTGTATTACCGCCAGTTTAAAGCTATGCCATTATACATGGGGAAACACTGCCAGTTTCACCAAGAGAGGTAACTGTATTACGCCAGTTTAGGCTATGCATTATACATGGGGAAAACTGCCAGTTTCACCAAGAGAGGTAACTGTATTACGCCAGTTTAAGCTATGCATTATACATGGGGAAAACTGCCAGTTTCACCAAGAGAGGTAACTGTATTACGCCAGTTTAAGCTATGCATTATACATGGGGAAAACTGCCAGTTTCACCAAGAGAGGTAACTGTATTACGCCAGTTTAAGCTATGCATTATACATGGGGAAAACTGCCAGTTTCGCCAAGAGAGGTAACTGTATTACGCCAGTTTAAAGTATGCATTATATATGGGGAAAACTGGCGTAATACAGTTTTCCCCATGTATAATACATAGCTTAAACTGGCTTAATACAGTTACCTTTGTTGGTGAAACCGAACCTAAACCTCTGCTTTGTAACTAGTCTTCTAAATTACTGTTAATGTCAGGTTTCTGTAGGCCTAGTACATACATTTCCCTTTATTGATTTATAATTGTTTATTTATTCTTTAATTGCATTCAGAAAAATGTTTATTTTTAATAATTTTTTTGTTCAATGTCACCTGTTTGTCATTCGACATTTCATATATTCTCTCCTTGCATTGGCGTATTGTAACCCACTTCTGAGGTTGGGGTACCTGGAAGGCGGGGTTACGCTGCGTCAATGATATGATGGGTGTTCATGCGCTAGGAGAGACTTAAACCTAAACATTAATCTAATGAGGTGAATATGATATTGATGATAATGATGGCCAGATGATGTTAGGGGGCCATTTGGACCTTAAAGTATCCTGACATTTATCTTACAGGTGAGGAAAAACCACGAAAAAACCTCACCCAGGAAACTTGCCCCGAGCGGGGATCGATCCCAGGCCCGCTGCGTGACAAGACAGCACGCTACCACGAGACCACAGCGGTTGACTTATTTTTAATAATAATAATAATAATAATCATAATAATAATAATAATAATAATAATAATAATAATAATAGTAATAATAATAATATATTATTAGTATATATTATTATTATTATTATTATTATTATTATTATTATTATTATTATTATTATTATTATTATTATTGTATTTTTGTAAAAATGAATAGGCTATATGGTTTACCTTCAACGTCATTTAATAATTATTGAGCAACAACGACTTCATGAAGAAACAAGTAGGCCTTCGAGTCATGTGAAGATGTTGCCGTGCGTGAACAAGAAAATTCATAATATTATGATGTATTTATTCACGCTGTCAGTAATTTCCACTTCCTCGAGCAAAATTAGCGTTAGTCAACACCTCTTAGGTATGTCATCTAACTCATCTTATTACATAATCTTCAGACAAATAATATATCTCCATAAATAGACCTTTCGACAAATTAAAATATCTTAGTTCATCAGTATTACACATTTCGCTACGTACACTTAGCGACAAAAATAATGAGCCGCTTCAAAAACAGAGTTACTGTTATGGCCACTGCGCATACTCGAAAAGCCATAACTGCGGTTCACGAGGTAACGCATTGTTAAATGTTTTAAATACGCTGTATTTGGTTTGAACCGTCTTAAATAGTTAAAGAACAGTTAAGAGAGATGTTTCTAGATATTTACGAGTGTTCGACAAATGCAATATTACTCAAATTGCGACAATTTAAATAAAGTTCAACTCTCGTTCATAGTACAGAAGTAAACACAGCAACCAGTTTCCGGCGTTCGAGTAGCGTACTTACAAAAAGACGAAATATACGTGAAAGCGAAGGTTCGAATCCTTCGACAATTTTTTTAATAATTTGTATTTTCGCAAAATACATCCTATAACATTTAATTTCTGCCACATAATCTACATCCACTCTACACTATCTTAAGTTATATTCCTGTCTTCGTAAACTCTGTAACACCATTTAGCTACCAGTACAAATTTAATTGTGTGTGCAGTACTACGTTTTAATAATAATGCTATAAATGTATGTAATAAAATATAATATAGCTTCATATATTTATGAGTTTATTTACTTATTACGTATTAGTGAGGAAAAAGTTTCACCCTTCAATTAAGATATTTGGTTTATATATGTCAAGTCCAGCATAATAATAGCCCATAGATGATTGACAATAATAAAATGATAATAATAATAATTATTATCCATCATCTATAATAATAATAATAATAATAATAATAATAATAATAATAATAATAATAATAATAATAATAATAATCCATCCATAGTAATTCTGCCCGAAGGCAGGTCCTTCACTGCAATCATAGCATTTGCATGCTATGCTTGCAGCTTTACTAGGGAATTGTAGGTGTGGTAGCTTCCCGTTGCTTTCCGCAATAATAATAATAATAATAATAATTGGATGTATCAAATGATGTAATTACCTGGGGATCAAAATTAACTCAAAATGTATCCAAGAAAAAGAAGATAAATATTTTAAAAAGCTTTGGGCACAGGAAGATGTTTTATTACATTGCAAACCTGTTTATAAATAGATAAATAAATACTAATATTAGTAATAAAATAGTAATACTTCCAAATAGTTAGTACTTTTTTTTTCTTTCAGAATTAACATACGGAATAAAATAGAAAGCATTTTAACAATTAAAAAATTACCTCACCGGGAATCGAACCTGTAATCTCCGGCATACGAATCAAGGCACTAAGCACCAAGCTCAGCCTTCACTTCCTTGTTCTTTTTAGAAAGAATGCTCTTGAACGGAAGAAGGAAAACATATTGTATCTCTACTGTGCTATTAGTTTTCTTGTGTGAATCGCGCGTTAGAACTTTAAATATTCGAGATCAAGAGTCGGCCCATTCTTTTTGTCGCTAAGTGTACATGTACTGAAAAAGATTTTCCTTAAAAATCTAAACCCGGAGTTTTGTCTTCATCGGATATTCTAATTATATCTCCACTTTCATAACTAAACAAATATCCTATGCTAGAAATATAAGTTTAGCCTTAACTGATAAAAGTTATCTAAAATGATCCACTCTTATCTTACTAACAAAATCCGAAGAAACGTAGCAATTGATGATTGTTCTATGAAAATATTTAAAAAAATACAAATCTTCATAGATCCTACTTAGGCATAGTCCATCCATCCATAGTAATTCTGCCCAAAGGCAGGTCCTTCACTGCAATCATAACATTTTTCATGCTATGCTTACAGCATTACTAGGGAATTGTAGGTGTGGTAGTTTCCCGTTGCTTTCCACACCGGTGAAGATGATGATGGCCATATGATTTCGGGGACCGTTCGGGCTTAAAGTTTTCCTGACATTTGTCTTATAGGTGAGGAAAACCCCCGATAAAAACCTCACCGACACCGAGTAATAAGTAAACTGTCCCGACCGGGGATCGAATCCGGGCCCGCTGCGTAACAAGGCAGCACGCTACGTCGAGACCACAGCGGTTGACTTAGATATAGTAGACACCGAAAATGACCATGACAGAAATGTGTAGACTTTACGGGATCATGTGGAAACGTCGGAATCCATGGCCAGAGGCTAACTTTGAATCCTTGACGCATAAAACCCAAGAAACATTTTTTAATTATATATATTCAGTAATAAACTGCTTTGGCGTTTACTTGGTGAAAATCCATTTTCTTATTAATTAAATAGAAATAAAACTGTTATAACGATTTTCATATTTATTTAAATACAAATTCGTTACACCTGTTTCAGTACTTTGTACACTTCAGTATGTAACAACTGTAACTATGCAACTGAATGTAAACAAACGCAGTTTAACAAACATTCTATTGTTATAAATTTAAAAGAGGCGATACATTTAAATCCAGTTGGAAATTTAACAGCCTATTGATCTATATTTCTACAATTTCTAAAAAAAATCTAGTTTTTTCCTTTTGGTACAAACATGTAAAACTTTAAAATTTGAATGAAAACAAGATCGTATTGAAGTAGATGGTAAGCGTTATTTTGAAGTATCTACATTTCTGTTATATGTTCTCATATGTTCCTTGACACGAGGTCTGCCAGTTTGTCCTACTATAAACATTGTAAATGTTTATGCTCGTAAAACTCGAAAAGTAGTCGGTCGATTGACTTAAACATTTTCTACATACAGGCTTTAAAGTATGACGAGAGTTTAGCCACTACACATTTTGCTCTAAAACCATTAGGCGTAGGGGTTCACCTGAAACAAAAATTTAAAAAATCGCTCTAGCGGTTGCAATTCTCGATGTTTCCCAACGAAACTCAGTATACCGGCACGCTATTAAAATAAACCGGTGTAAATATTATAAAAAAATTTAGAGATATCAGACCATTAGAAATGGAGATTTACCTGAGACTATTTGGTTTGGAAATTAAAAATGTACTATAGCAACAGCTATCTTTATATTATTTTTAGTCTATTCATCTTACCTCAATATTAATGTTGATTTGTTCTTGGACATGTTTAAAAAAATTCTGTTTTATCGTCAGCTTATCCAGACTGGTTTGATTTATGTTGCACACCCTGGATGTTGATGTCAGCTCCATCCTGTGGTTGGCCAAAGAACCTCCAAACAAGGCCACATTATGTCGGTATTTATAACTCGATTTTTGTTCTTCTGAATATAGATTTTTCCCAAATAGTCAGCTCTTTTGTATTTTCTAACTGTTTTAATAACTTAGTGTCTGAATTTATATTATGTTTTTCAGACCAAACATGAGCAGCAACTGCAAATTTTTCTACTTCCCCATTTTTAATATTTCTTATGTTTCTTTTGTTCTAATTTTTTAGGTTTCTTTTTTGTTTTTTCCTATATATTTTTTTCACAACCCATGCTTTCAGTTTGATATATTGTGACATTTTATTTTTATATCAGTTTTTTTCATTTTGTTGGTTTTTATTTGTTTATTTAAACTGTAGTTATTTTTTCGGTGCTAATTTAATATTAGACTTCTCAAATATCTTTTGGAATTTTATTGTGTACCCAAGGTGTGATATGTGAATTTCTTATATTTTTTCATAGGTGGTTCTTCTTTTTCAAGAGTACTTCTGTTTATCATTTTTTGTTGTTTATACTTTTATGTACCATTTTTTTCATCAAACCCGTTTCCTCTTGCTACTTTGATTATGTGTTTTTTCTCCTGTTTGAAATCTTCTTCGTTTAAGGGTAAGTTTACCAATCTATGAGTTAAACTATTAAAGGCTGCTAATTTATGTCCAATTGGATTGAACCCTGTTGATTTAATAAAAAATTTCCATATGAGTTTCTTTCCTATGAATCCGAAATTCAATTTTTCTTTTTCTTTTTTCTTTCGTTTTGACCCATTTAAGATCCAAAAAAGTATTTGTTTATTTTCTTCTATTTCTTTGGTAAATTTGATGTTTGTACTCTGTAAATTTAACAGTTTTAGGGAATCTTCTACATGTTTTTCTTTTACAATGCAAATTATATCATCTACATATCTGTTCCAAAATTTAAACATTGTGGGATGTGCTTTAGCGATTTTACATTCAAAATCGCACATAAATAAATTTGGCCAACCACAGGATGGAGGTGACATCAACTCCAGGGTGTGCAACATAATGCAACATAAATAAAACCAGTCTGAATAAGCTGACGATGAAACAGAATTGTTTTTAAACATGTTCAAGAACAAATCAACATTAATATTGAGGTAAGATGAATAGATTAAAAATAATATGATTAAAATAACCTCAAAATATCACTTCCTAAAATTAAATATTAACAGCTATCTTTGTTTCGTCGTAATGTATACCTTTATAAATACAAGTTTTCGGGTATGACGGATTTTTAGCCGCTATCTTCTATACTTTAAAACCATTAGGTGTGACAGCGTAGCGGGTATTAAATAGTGTACGCCTATATATATATATATATATATAATATATATATATATATATATATGCTTAGGCGGTCCCAGTTTTTGTTTTTTAGAACCAAATTTGACTTATAGCAACCATTAAGAAATATAAGGTCGAGTTCGTTATTCAACAAAATCGGACCATTGGGAGCTGAGGTTAACATGAAGCGACCATTTAGACTATTTAAAATTCGTTCTAGCAGCAGGAAATTTTCGATTTTTTGGAATGAAACTCAGTATATGCCATTAAAAATAAAACGACAGATATATTCTGTAAGAATCAACTAATTCCGACCATCATGAGTGCGGGTTTGTATAAAGCTCTAGCGGCCGCCATGTTTCTATACATACGATTTAATTAACAACACTGTGAACCAGCAAACTCATGAATTCGTTTGGTTTAAGCAGTTCCTATTCGACAATTTTTTAAAATTATTTGTGTCTAATTAATACATAGATTTTTACGACTCATCTCATAATAAATCGTAGATTTCATGAAGACTGTAGTTTCAATACACTACGTTTCATTATCAAATTCCATCTAATTCAATTACCAAAGATGGAATCGATAATGATACGTAGCGTGTCGAAGCTACAGTCTTCAAGAAATCTACAATTATGAGGTGTGTCGTAAAAATGTAACCATTTATTAATTAAAATAAACCTCATAGCGTCACTTACTTTTAAATATTAAGAACATTTATTTTTGTCTAGTTTTTATTCAATACTAGTGAAATTCATATCAAATTCCGTTGAGGTGAAGTCATATGATGAAAGGTAAAAATGAAATTGTACCTGTTGGTAGGTGCCGTCGTCCTCAACTTTGTTAATATATTGTATATAAAATTAACTGGAGCGTTTTCGGAAGTTACCTTCCATCTTCTGCAGGTTGAGTTTCCGTTACTTGTTGTTGTGTACGGTGATGTATACTCCAACTGTTTGTAGCAGCAAGAAGAAGATGGAAGGTAACTTCCGAAAGCGCTCCAGTTAATTTTATATACAATATATTAACAAAGTTGAGGACGACGGCACCTACCAACAGGTACAATTTAATTTTTAACTTTCATCATATAGTTTATATTACTTGATACGTTTAGAGTACGTTATTAATTTAAGAAAATTGAGGTAGCATTATTAATAATAATAACAATAATAATAATAATAATAATAATGATAATAATAATGATGATAATAATAATGATAATAATAATAATGATGATAGACTAATAGCTCTAGAAATGGATTATTTACGAAGAAGTGCCAGAAAGTCTAAATTAGAACGGGTCACAAATAAGGAAATTAGAAACATAATGGAAGCAGAAGAAAGCATAATTGAAAGAATTGAGAGAAAGGAATTAAAGTGGTTAGGACATGTTTTAAAGAATGGAAGATGAGCGATGGCCGAAGCGAACTATATGAATGGCATCCTAACAGAAAGAAGAAAAAAGGGAAGACCAAGGTTAACATGGAAGGAAAACATGAAGACAGTAATGCAAGCTAGAGGGCTAAGCATCGAAGATGCCCAAGACCGTAGGCTTTGGAGGTTTGGCACGGGAAGACGGCAGCAGCTGTAAAAACCCGAAGATAGATAGAGATAGAGAGATAATAATAATAATGATGATGATAATAATAATGATGATAATAATAATGATGATAATAATAATAATAATAATAATAATAATAATAATGATGATGATAATAATAATAATGATGATAATGATAATAATAATAATAATAATAATAATAATAATAATAATAATAATAATAATAATAATAATAATAATAATAATAATAATAATAATGAGGAATAACACAAACTATGAAAAATGTTAACGTTGTTCCATGGTTCATTACTCAGTTGCGTGAGTGATGTCTTTTTTCACAGTATCTGTAGCACTTTTTGTCGCACTGAGAGCATTCACATTTTGTGTCGGGTTGATGGTTCATTTCTTGTGGAAGCTTTAATAAGAATACCCTCTTAATTTCTAGTAAAACTTCGGTGAATGAAACAATAAAAACATTAAAGTCTTTTGCTTGTAAATTTGGTCTAAGTTCAAACGATTTTTTTAAAAATCATCGTACCGCATACAGAGTCAACCAAATAATCCCTGAGCACCACATGCTCATCATAACACCGTACCATGTTCGTCTCGTTTAGTATGAATATATAAATGGATGGTTTCCCTTGTCCTAAAATTTATGATTTAATTATTGTATTATCGTAACTTCATAAGTAAAGCCATGAGTGATTTCCAATTTATCTACAGGATTTGGAAATCAAGAGTGACATTTGTTAGGACTATTTAACGAATAAAATTAAGCTGTTTACTCACAAATCATTATTTAAATACATTTATTTTAAAATATGTATATATTTAATGTAAACGGCGATGTTTGAATACAAATGAGAAATGTTTAGTTATGTTTCATTTGTTCATCACTGCAACTTGATCATTTTATTGATTGTAAATAGGATCGCAATATTGTAAGAATGCACCCTAGTGGAGAAAAAATAAAACAAGAAGGACCTTTCTTTATTTTGGTATCAAAATTCGATAATTATCGAGGTGAAACACGAATGTGATTGGTTGTAAAACAAAATTCATTGAAACGTCATTGACTCCCATTTGGAGCATGAGTTAAATAGTCTCTGAAATGCCACTGGCACTCATCTGATTCACACATCCATATCTTATGCATTGTTTAAAATCATCTCCTGAAAGATCGTGTTCCAGTAAGACCCAGGACGCGTAGAAAAGTACCTGCAAAGTGAGAGGTTAAACTAAGAAAAAATATGGAGCCAAGATTTCGTTATTAATTTACTTTTACATTTAATTATATCAATTCCAGTATTAATAATAGTTATTTAGACGACTATTACCTTAGTAAATGTCCGTCGCCGTGGCGTAGTCGGTAGAGTCCCTACCTTCCACTCCGGCGACCCGGGTTCGATTCCTGGCGGGGTAGGACATTTTAAATCTCCACCCTGGGTCTAGGTGTGTGTGTCCTGTCCTTGTGTCTGTGTGAGGATAAACGAAAGTTAACAAAAGCAGGTAAAAAAAGGTAAAACAAAAAGGAAAATCAGTATAAATTAAAAAAAAAAAGGTAAGGCATGCTCAAGTTAGAACACGAGCGAAGGGAATGTTTTAAGAGCAGCGAGTACTATACCTGATTTTGTAACGTGTTGTCTACAAAATTTGATCTACGTTCAGATTATATAAATATATGTTGTATATTTAATGACATTTATTTATTGTGGGGAACGATATGTTTAGAGAAATTGTACTTTAGGGCTTTGGAGAGAAAAAAAAGACGATAAATAAACAAAAATTGTTGTTATAGTATGCAATTTTGGGTGCTAATTTCATATGTGAATTTAGAGTAAAAATGAGTGGAGAAGGTGATTTTCACGGTTCATCAGGAAAAATTGTAAAAGCGACTATCAATTTACTTCCAGAAAAGTGAAAGAAAGTTTATTTATGTAGTTATACGAAATCAGCATTACAGTGTATTTTAAGTTTTGTTGAACCTATATTTTATTTTTTTTAGTGTGTTTTGTTTTTGTTAGAATATAAAGTATAGGTTTTGTTGCCTAGTAACTACGTACTACGTCACTGATTGTTGTAATAGTAGATAAAAACAATTTATTACATCACCCCACAAAAATAACTGAATTGTTTTTAAGAAACGTAGTAAGTTATTTATCTAAAATCTAGTTTCCTTGAACTATGTAAAAGTAAACCCACTACTCGTGTTAGAGGAATGCCAGGTTAAGGATGAGATGAGAATATATGAAGCCCCTATTATTGAAGTTTTGTGATATAGAACACCATCATAAGGGAGTCTCGAGGTAGCGTGCTGCATTGTCACGCAGCGGGCCCGGGTTCGATCCCCAGTCGGGGCAGTTTTTCTGGGTGAGATTTTTATCGGGGTTTTTCCTCACCTGTAAGACAAATGTCAGGAAAACTTTAAGACCCAAACGGTCCCCGAAATCATATTGCCATCATCATCCCTATCATTATCATCTTCATCGTCATCATCCTTCGCCGGTGTGGAAAGCAACGGGAAGCTACCACACCTACAATTCCCTAGTAAAGCTGCAAGCATAGCATGAAAATGCTATGATTGCAGTGAAAGACCTGCCCTCGGGCAGAATTACTATGGATAGCTGGATCATAAGGGGGAGATGAAATGAAATTAATTTGATTTTTTTTCAATGCCACCAGGGTTTTTATGACATTTCTGGCTTTCTCCTCTGGCATTGGATGGAATTTTTAATCCATTTCTAAGGTTGGGGCAACTGAAAGGCGAAGTTACGTTACCCCGATGATATGATGGGTGATAAATCATTATGAAGCGCCAGGAGAGTTCTTAACCTAAACTTTACTTAAATTCCAGACCAAGGGCGAGTACAGGAAAAATTCCTATGGTCTGACCGGGAATCGATCCCGGGACCTCGTGAACTGTAGGTAGAAACGCTGACCACTAGCCCATGAGGCTGGTCGAATTGGATATGTAGAACTGATGGAATGAGATTTTTGGCTGGGGAAAAGTGAAGAATCTGCCCTGGCTTTGATTCGACCACAATGAACCACACAAGAATAACCGACACACGAACCTGAGACTCAGAGATAGAGGGCGAATGTCTAATCACTTGCACATTGAGACTCCTTAATTAAGTAAATATCCTCAACTCGTGTCCAACTCAGGGTCTGATCGAGGGATGAGATGAGATGAATCCCCTATATTTATAGAGGTCTGTGAACTTCAAGGGTGCCGGCCGACCACTCCTGACGCACCGCCACAGGGGCGGATGAACGAAATGGATGAGATGAGTATGGAGAAATGAAATTTGTGACAGGGGAATACGGGAGAAACCACGAGAAAAACCTGCCCAAGCTCCGTTTCGTCCACCGTGAAGCCCGCAAGGATCTTAAATTAAGTAATAAGCTAAATTTAATTTTAATATATATATATATATATATATATATATATTAACAAATTTTTTTTGGGGAAAAAAAGAAATTCCAAATGTAGAAATATAAGGTATATTTCACATAGATCCTAAAAAACTAGTTGCGCTATTATAATATAAAGACTTAACCTTATTCGGAGTGAATTTTGTCTTTTTTTTTTTTTTTCGAATTAGCTAATTGCACAAACTATTTATTTTGTATTTTTTTTGCCTAAACAAAACGAAAATGTGGCAGTACCATTAAGGTAACAATTTAATAATTTAATATAATCTGTACCCATGTATATAAATGCCATTCCAGTTCTTTGGTTAAAAAATATGGGGGCTCACCTTTATAGGACCTTCCATAAAAAAGATGTCTAATTTGGGCAATGTGCTGATCACACGTCACTCGTTAACATCCGTAGGTAAATAAGCATAAATAAATTACCTTGTTAAGTAATTCCCGCTAGGGAGCATCCATGTTCCAAGCGGGACATATTGGGTATATACATATACCATAAAGAAGGGTACTGTACATCGGCATGTGAGAGAATGAGGGAGTTTTAAAGAGATTGACAAAAAAATAACTATGTGCAGATGGTTCTGGCAATTTTTTTTGTCTAATGCCATCAGGTTGCCTTTTTATGACATTTCTGGTTTTCTCCCCTGGCATTGGCATAATTGTTACCAACTTCTGAAGTTGGGCGCCTAGAAGGCGGAGTTACTTTACCCCGATGATATGACGGATATGATAATGAAGTGCCAGGAGAGTTCTTAACCTAAACTTAACCTAAATTCCAGACCATGTGAATAATTCCCTTTAACCCCTTAGGTGTTGTGAGCCAATTAAATCAGATCTGATATTTGTGTCCATTGCCTCTTTTTTTTTATCCCACAACAGGCCCGGAGAGGCCCTTGGGGTAGTAGGAGGTTAAGGCTCCCACTTTTCTAGACAATCGGCACTTTATGTCAGCCGGGTTGTCAGCCCTGCGTGACGGCCGCCTTTACCCCCAGAACAAGCGTCTGGTACTCATTTCCGTTAGAGGCTGAGTCGACCCCAGGGCCATAGTGCCGCCAGAGGGTTTGGGTCAGTTTAAAAATCCTGACCCCAATGGAACTTGAACCGTCGACCCTCCGGCTTGTAGCTCAGTGTCCATTACCTGCCAGACAATATACTTAAACTACTTGCAAAGCCGATGACATTGGCAGATGCGATTTAAATCTCTGACAGATTTTACCAGTGGCATGCAGAGGGTTAAGGAATAATTCCTATGGTTTGACTGGGAATCGAATCTGGGACCTCATGAACAGTAGTCAGGCTGGTCGGTTCTGGCAATATTATTATAGTAAATTATAAGGAAATAGACCTACAAAATTCCACACCAAATAGTTGAGGGGATGCTGTCCTCCACGTTCTTCCCCAACTAAAGCACTGGGATAGTTCTTCTGATTAGGTTCTAATTTTACAAGTTAGATAATTCAAGTGTTTATCAATGTTAAGGTAGAATATTTTATCACTCACCTCATATTGTTGTTCTTATTTGACTATAAACTAGTTTCGGAACATAGTTTCTGTTCCATCCTCAATATCGTCATGACCATTGTTCTGTCTTCTTGAAGAGCTGTCCTTCGCTCCTTCCATTGGCTGACTGAAAAACCTCGAAACCAGGTCATTCTCACCGGGAATTTCAAAGTTCATCAATTTCTTCTTTTCGCTCTTTTGAATGTAGATCTTTTCCCAAACAGTAAGTTCTTTTGGTTTTTATATTTGTTTTAATAATTTAGCTTCTTTCTCGATAAGATGTTTTTCAGACCATGCATGTAAACGCCTAATCTTGCACAACTTAAAAAAAAAAACAAAAATCCCAACTCAAATGAGTAAAGACCTCTTAAATAAGGGAAAATTATCCATAATAATAAAGACAAAAATAAACTAAAAACAGGAGCAAAATAATAAGAGATGTAATTAGAAGTTAGTGGAAATGTCTGTTCCTTACTAAATAACTTAATAGCATCTCTAAATGGTTGTAAAATACCAATAAACCCAACCGTATTAGGGCCTTTACGGATATGAACATAACCTAAAACACTGCAGATTTTTCTACTTCCCCTTTCTTAATGAATATACCTCATAGTGAGAATTCCTAAAATAAGTGTTTATCAATGTTTTAATTTTTAAAGTAAATCTTAAAACTTAACAATTAAGGCTAACATTAATGTAAAAACATACATGCAGGAGGATCTAATTTGGTTATTGGTTCCATCAATTTGTCCTATTTAATATGTATATAAGCAGCCATACTTACTATTGTAAAAAATAGGTTTTTAATAAAAATTCTTACAATATCTACTCGTAACTATACTAACTATACTTGTAGGACAAGTTCCTATACTTAATTTTACGCAGGAGAACTTTTAGTTATATTTCATGATTTTTTATCATTATGGATGTAGATAGGCTTAGGGTAAATTTTTGTTTTAATCTTTGTTGGTTTTTTAAGTAAAATGTATTTATCATTAATGCCACGAGTGATTTCCAAATTATCAATAAATTCACAACCCATGAAGTGAGGTGTGAATTTATCTAGAGAATTTGGAAATCAAGAGTGGCATTTTTTTATGACTATTTAACGAATAAAATTGAGCTGTTTACTCACAAATCATTATTTAAATATAGTTATTTTAAAATATTTATATATTTAATGTAACAAATGAGAAATGTTATGTTTCATTTGTTTATCACTGCAACCAGATCATATGTATTGCCAAATGGAATTGCAATATTGTAAGAATGCATCCTAGTGGAGAAAAAATGAAACACATCAATACAGGTTATTAATTAATTTCTGATGTCCTATGATGTAAATATGTCAATTATATTTTTCTGCAACGTTAATTCCTGGGAAATAATACGTTTCTTTTTTTTTTGTGGTATAATCAATTTCTACAAATGTTATTCTATTATATCTCACAAGCAAAATCTGGTTACATTCTTGCACTATATATACAATCTGGGAACCACTTATTTACATGAAAGTGATAAAATTGAGGTGAAAAATGACTGTAATTGGTTATAAATCAAAATTCATTGAAATATGATTGGTCATTGACTGCCATTTGGGGCATGATTTAAATAGTCAGGTAAATGCCATATCATTGTTGGTTAAAGCAATAAGTTACAAGATGGAAAGTCATGGTACAATTCCCAATGGGATTGGGATATTTAAACTAGCCTAAAACTTCTGTCAGTTAATCGGTAAATGGAAATAAATACCATATTATATTTTGGGATATAGATGACCGTCACACAGGCTGACATTTTGTCCCAATCATGTAAATGTGGGACCTTAATCTTCCTACTACCCCAGTGGCCCCCAAGGCTTGTAGTGAGATTACTTTACTTACTGGCATGTTATTATTAGTTTATTTAATAAATGATAAGTAGATAAATTTGTCCATAAAACAAAAATAGTCAACAAACAATATAATTCAAAATTGACTTTTCAGAAATTAACACTATGAGGTATAATGGTGAAATTAAATGTTTCTTACCTCTCCTCATATAAATCTTCTAAGTAGATCGCGATTTCGAGACCATAACGGTCTCATCTTCAGTACTTCTTTGGCGACTGATGTTATGTTGATCAGAAAAAACTCTTCTTCTTCCCTCTGTTGGTGGACCAATGAACCTCTGGATCAGGTCAAAATTTTGCGGGAATTTTTACAAAGTTCATAAGGTTTTCTTTGTTTTCTTTGGTTTTCCCAAATATTTGAGGGGGAAAAGATCCAACATTCAATCAAAAACGAAAATGTGAAAATCTTGTGCTGAACGTTTGATATTCCTACAAATTTTGACCTGATCCAGAGGTTCAATCGGTCCACCAACAGAGGGAAGAAGAAGATTTCTTCTGATTGACATAACACTCAGTCGCCATAAGATAGTAATGAAGATGTGAGACAGTTATGGATCTCGAAATCGAGATCTACTTAGAAGATTTATATGAGGAGAGGTAAGAAACATTTAATTTCACCATAAATTAAACCTCGTAGTGATTAATTCCTATAAAAGTTAAATAAACTATGAGGTATTATTTATTGAAGAAAAATATATTGGACAAGCAAGTGGGTAATGTCTGAAAATGGGAAAACACTGAAACAAATTATGAAGAAACCAAATGATTTAAAACAACTGTATGACAACACTCCACAGCATGTGCAGACATTTGCAGCAAGAGCAAGAATTGGTCACATAGTGACTAATACATATTTATATAGATTCAACCTAAATGACTCACCTATGTGTCCACTGTGTCAAGCTGAATAGGAGGATTTAGAACATATTCTGCTGAACAGTACATCTATAAATTGTCAAAGAAATACTCTAAAGTCACTATTACCTCAAACCTTAAGTGAAACATTCAATTCATCTTATCCACACCTAAGCTATGGACTATTTTAGAGCTTGTATATAGTTTACAAGGAAAAATCACCAATCAACTCTTCAAGTAGTGTAACTATGCAATGGAATCATGTCATCAGATATGGCTGGAAACATGTAACAAAGAAAGAAAGAAGAAAAATTTTATCACCTCACTTCAAACATATCCTTCTTATTAGGCAGGTTTTGTGACCTTATTAGGTTCCATCCTCAGTACTTTCATGACCATTGTTATGTTGTCTTCGAAGGAGAAGGAGAGGAGGTGGCTCTTCAAGATGACATAACAACGGTCATGAAAGCACGGAGGATGGAACCTAATTAAGGTCCTGAAGCCAGTCTAATAAGAAGAAGGATATGAGGTGAGGCGATACAATTTTTAAAAATAATTCAAAGTACCTATTGTCAAGTAGATCAATGAAATTCATAAACACTATACAGAGAATGATCAAACAATCTATCTTTGATCCTTCCCAAAAACCATCAAATTTTAATGTGATGGGTCTTTTCTTCTGGTGCTATAAGGCTATACTTCCATCTACATTATTATCTGTTGCCACAGGGAATAAGTTAACTCAAAAAATGACTAAAATGAGGTAAGTACATCTCCCAATGCTTCTGTGCACTGTGAAGAAGCTAATATCCACGACTTTAATACTTACCAAGTTATAAAGATGTTTGTTAGAATTAAATAAATCGTGATTATTTCTTACCTCATACTTCTATGTTCCTTTAAACACAGCACTGCAGTATCGGTGACAAGGAGTCGCCGATACTGCAGTGCTGTGTTTAAAGAAACATAGAAGTATGAGGTAAGAAATAATCACGATTTATTTTAATTCTTATGAATTGAACCTCATAATATTAAAAATTCCCAAATTTACTATATAAAAAAAAATATGTTTGTTCCTTGGTATCTCTTAATAATAGTGCATATTCTTGAGCAAAAAGTACTTTCCTGAAAAGTAGTGATTTCATATTTAACAACATATTTCCTGTGACCACAGAGATATTATCATTCTTTCAAATTGACAAAATTAATATGGTAACTTTTTTTTCTTAATTTTTTAAAGTTAGCTCATCTAGTAATACAATTGACAATAATACCACTTACTTTCTTGATTCCAATATTTATAAAGATAATCTAGTTTTATACATAAAAGCAATGGATTTGATGTTTCAAAGACTTGACTTATTTGTTTTATATTCAGAAGAAGTAAAAAAGTGGGACTAAGTTGGGAAATTAGAGGACTATTTTAATTTTTATTAACTTTTCTTATAACTAGAGTCAGGATTTTTATGCATTAAAGGTAAGATTGCAACGTAGTATAATGAGAAGTTAGGCCTGTCTTTTGTTTTGGTTTCACATATAAATAGTTTGGCTAGTATCTGTTCTTGTATCTGCACCATATCTCATTATTGATCATACACATGTTTTATAAATGTTTACTTTACCTTCTGAATTTAAATATTTGTTTTTTCCATATAACTTCTCATAAGTATCCTGATATTCTCGATGCTTTGAAAACCTGAGATATTACTTCATCAATCAATCTACAAGAGCTAGAGATGTGTATCACAAAATATTTAAAAATCCATAACAAGAGCAGATACTAGCCAAATGAAACAACTCATGAGAAAGCAGAAATGAATACTTTAACTGCCACAGTAAACAAAACAAGACTTGATAGAGTCAGGAACCAGGATATGAAGGCGAAATACAATATCATAGATGTTGAGACATTTATTACAATAAGAAAAAGGGAATGGAATGCCCACATGGAGAGAGCTGATGATGCGAGAACTTATTAAAGCAGAAAAGAACATACATCCTAGAGGAAAAAGAGTATTGAGCAGACCCCTCAAGAGATGAAATGAGATATAATCATCATTGGCATAGCGTGTGCAAATAAACAGGCATATTGTAAGATAAATTAAAATGTTTCATACCTCCCCTCATAACCAGTCTTCTAAATATATCATGATTTCAAAGCCTTGGCGGCTTCATCTTCAGTACTATCTTGATGACTGATGTTATGTCAATCGGAAGAACTACTTCTTCTTCCCTCTGTTGTGGACCGATATACCTCCAGATCAAGTCAGAATCCACAGAAATTTCGAAGTTCATAAGTGTTTCTTTCTTGTTTTTCTCAATATGGATTTTTTCCTAAACCATGGGTTCTTTTTGTTTTTCTATTTGTATAATTAGACTAGCTTTTGATTCAATTAGATAAGGCATATAGTAATTTTATAGAAAAAAATCATTATGAGGTTTAATTTAAAATTTAAATTTAAAAGTTTTGTCGACAAGAAATTACGTAAGATGAAACTGCCTAAGCATTGAAACTGGTATAATTAGAAAACTGGATATGAGGTGCGGTATAAAACTTTTAAATATAAATCTTAAACCGGCATATGCCTATAGAAAAGAAGAAGAAGAATATAAATAGTTGAGTAGTATTATGAGAATTAAGATTTCAGCTGATTGCCTTTTATCTTGGCTTCGCATACAAACAGTTGAATAATATATACTAGCTGTATTGCTATCTTATCTTTTATTATACTGCAAGCACGACACACCTAGAAAGCCCTTGGCCTACCATCCGGCTGCTGGCCTCACATCCACATGTGTTAATCACAGAAGTAGACGAACATCGAGCCAGTGTAGGTGTGACATGTGGTCAGCATGTCGGGTTCCCAGCCGTTATAGCTGGTCTTCTCAACCTGGAGTCGCTACTTATTGTAGCTAACCATATGCCTCACGATGCTGGGTGGGCACCGGTCCCATACTGGCCGAAATTCTATGAGAAAATTTCTTCCCCCATGGGGACTCGAACCAGCGCAAGTCCCATAGCTTTGCATCAAGGCTTCTTACCTTGACCACTTGGCTGTGGTGCAGGACCTTATCTTTTATTATATACCTAAAATTTGTGATTCCACTTATAACAACAGTCAAGGAGAGAGGTGTTTTGAGAGGTGTTACCAGTCATATATTTACTTTCAATTAAACTACTGAACATGAAATTATGACATTGAATTTGGATCATTATTTACATTACACTATGAATATCTGAGATATAACATACTAAATTTTAATATAAAATTATAGAATATTCACCTGAAAGGTCCGTCTCCTCAACTTAATTATCATTTAACTGTAGCGCTTTCGGGACTTGTCCCATCATCGGCAGGATTCAAAACTGGTGTTTCACTGAAGATCTGGTAGAGGGGGTTGCATGTATTTGGTTCGTTTTCGTTTATCAGGCTGTCGTTGTGAGCTGCTTTCATGATTTCCATCTCTTCGAGTACGTTTATCTTCGCTGGATTATTTTCTCTGTGCATTACTGTTAGGGTGTTTTCAATATTTAACATGCGATGTCCTTCATGGATAACGTGTTTTGCATAGCTTGATTTACCTTCTGCGTGAATGAAGTCTCGAAAATGTTCTTTGAATCTGATGTTAAAACTCCTGTTTGTCCTTCCTATATAAAATTTGTTGCAGTCCTTACATGTCAGTTTATAAACTCCTTTGCTGTTGAAAATGTTATTTTCTTCAATGTTATTGTTTATTATGTTGTTTAATTTGTTATTGGTTCTGTATGCTATTTTTACGTTTTTATCGGCTTTCTTTAGTGCATTGGCTAATTTTGTTGTTTCTTTTCCTGTGTATGTAAGTGTTATCCATGTTTTCTTGTTGTTGTCAGATTCTTTTTCTAGTTTAGTTATGTTGGTTATGTTGTTCTTCCTTTTTTGTTTTTTTTCATTATAGCCAATGGCTATAATGAAGAATTCATAGATAAGCTCGTAAAAAAACAAAAAAGGAAGAACAACATAACCAACATAACTAAACTAGAAAAAGAATCTGACAACAACAAGAAAACATGGATAACACTTACATACACAGGAAAAGAAACAACAAAATTAGCCAATGCACTAAAGAAAGCCGATAAAAACGTAAAAATAGCATACAGAACCAATAACAAATTAAACAACATAATAAACAATAACATTGAAGAAAATAACATTTTCAACAGCAAAGGAGTTTATAAACTGACATGTAAGGACTGCAACAAATTTATATAGGAAGGACAAACAGGAGTTTTAACATCAGATTCAAAGAACATTTTCGAGACTTCATTCACGCAGAAGGTAAATCAAGCTATGCAAAACACGTTATCCATGAAGGACATCGCATGTTAAATATTGAAAACACCCTAACAGTAATGCACAGAGAAAATAATCCAGCGAAGATAAACGTACTCGAAGAGATGGAAATCATGAAAGCAGCTCACAACGACAGCCTGATAAACGAAAACGAACCAAATACATGCAACCCCCTCTACCAGATCTTCAGTGAAACACCAGTTTTGAATCCTGCCGATGATGGGACAAGTCCCGAAAGCGCTACAGTTAAATGATAATTAAGTTGAGGAGACGGATCTTTCAGGTGAATATTCTATAATTTTATATTAATTTTGAATAAACCTCAATGGAACACATCATGAATCTTATAAAAGTTGATACTAAATTTTATTTATAAGTTCTGGTATCAGCTCATTCATAGCACTATGGTGACTGGTTAACTAGGTGCATGACAAAACACTGACAGCATAAACAGCAACATCAGCTCATTCATAGCACTATGGTGACTGGTTAACTAAGTGCATGACAAAACACTGACACCATAAACAGCAACATCAGCTCATTCATAGCACTATGGTGACTGGTTAACTAAGTGCATGACACAACAGTGACACCATAAACAGCGACATCAGATCATTCATAGCACTATGGTGACTGGTTAACTAAGTGCATGACAAAACACTGACACCATAAACAGCAACATCAGCTCATTCACAGCACTATGGTGACTGGTTAACTAAGTGCATGACAAAACACTGACACCATAAACAGCGACATCAGCTCATTCATAGCACTAAGGTGACTTGTTAACTAAGTGCATGACACAACACTGACACCATAAACAGCAACATCAGATCATTCATAGCACTATGGTGACTTGTTAACTAAGTGCATGACAAAACACTGACACCATAAACAGCAACATCAGCTCATTCATAGCACTATGGTGACTGGTTAACTAAGTGCATGACAAAACACTGACACCATAAACAGCAACATCAGCTCATTCATAGCACTATGGTGACTGGTTAACTAAGTGCATGGCAAAACACTGACACCATAAACAGCAACATCAGCTCATTCATAGCACTATGGTGATTGGTTAACTAAGTGCATGACATGACACTGACACCATAAACAGCAACATCAGCTCATTCATAGCACTATGGTGACTGGTTAACTAGGTGCATGACACAACACTGACAGCATAAACAGCAACATCAGCTCATTCATAGCACTATGGTGACTGGTTAACTAGGTGCATGACAAAACACTGACAGCATAAACAGCGACATCAGCTCATTCATAGCACTATGGTGACTGGTTAACTAAGTGCATGACACAACACTGACAGCATAAACAGCAACACGATGGAATTAAATCACACCCACACTACTGCACACTTAACTCTTTTTCAAAATTAAGAAATTTTCAATACAATTACCTTAAAAATTATTAATGTTGTATTAATCCAAATATAAGTCAAACTAAGAAAAAAACTTTTGAAATAATAAAAAGAATTATTCCTCATTGTAGCCCTTTTGTTACAAATTTAATATTTAAGTCAACCATTTTCTAGACAACATGTTATGAATTTTGAATCCTAAAATGTATGAGAACCAGTTAGAAACTGTAAAATTTTAAACCAATCATTCAACATAATTACAACTAATCACTGATTGGATAAGATTCAAGAAAATTTGCAGTAAAGTCCTAGAAAATTCTCTATTGTCTAATAATAATGATATTATGCACAAATGTGCAAGGTATGAAGATTATTGTTTTTGCTATACAGTGTGTTCATGAAGTCCTGCTACCAAAACAGTGTAACTTAGTTTGTAAATTATTTGAGACAGAGACATGCGGCTTTTGCAACATATTCTACATCTCTCAAAGTTTTGTTTACATTTGTTACAGATTGTGATTTAAACGACAATGACGACACCACAAGAAAAGACCCAATGTGTATGATGGTATGCTGAGTATGGTAAATCACCAGTACTCTCATATCCAAACATTATGGCGGTTAACATGTCTAGACACAAAGAAATTCACTTCATCAGAGAACATCACCCTCTGCAGGTACTCATTGTCTTCGTCAATTGCATTCAGCAAATTCTGCATGCCAAGGGAAGTCAGCAGCGATGCTTGCATAATTTGCAGCCGCTTATGGAGGACTTTATGAATAGTTGATTTTGGTAAATGCAGTTCCTGTGAAGCATGACGAACCAATTTTTTGAGGTCTGAGTTGAAATGCAAGTTGCCCATTGTCCTGGTCTTCCACTTTGTGTCTAGTTCATTACACTGTCAGTCGCTAGAAATTTCTCGGTCCATCTAATTATGGATGATTTGGTTGGAGGATCTTTTCCATATTGCTGACGGAAATTTTGCTGAACAGTTACTGGTGATTTACCAGACTCAGCACACGACCATACACATTGGGCCTTTTCCTGTGGTGTTGTCATTGTCGTTTAAATCACAATCTACAACAAATGTAAACAAAACTTTGAGAGATGTAGAATACGTAGCAAAAAACCACATGTCTCTATCTCAAATAGTTTATGAGCTAAGTTACATTGTTTTGGTAGTAGGACTTTGTGGACACTCTGTATTTCAGCAAATATACTATTTATTTCTCTTGAACACAATGAGAAGTGGCATTCTAAGTGCTTTTTCCCACATATTTTACACATACACTATACATTTGGCTCATCATGTGCATTTTCAGTGCACAATTTATGATGGAAGTCCATTCAGTGAGCTCCACAGATCATTATTTGGTCAGACCATCTTTGATTGACATCTTGGCATCTGTCAAGTAGAACTTCTCCCATATCTTGTGTCTCTTCCTTCATCTCTCAAAGAGTATAAATCCTCTGCCTCAGGGACAGCTATTCAGGGGAAGTAGGTGAAGTGACACATCATCTTATTTTTAACAGAATTTATTTTTAAACTTAATTTTCCTTAATATTTAATTTTAGGAAGTGATATTTTGAGGTTATTTTAATTATATTATTTTTAGTCTATTCATCTTACCTCAATATTAATGTTGATTTGTTCTTGAACATGTTTCAAAACAATTCTGTTTTATCGTCAGCTTGTCCAGACTGGTTTGATTTATGTTGCACACCCTGGATGTCGTTGTCAGCTCCATCCTGTGGTTGGCCAAAGAACCTCATAAATCCTCTGCCTCAGGGACAGCTATTGAGGGGAAGTAGGAGAAGTGACACATCGTCTTATTTTTAACAGAATTTACTTTTAAACTTAATTTTCCTTAATATTTAATTTTAGGAAGTGATATTTTGAGGTTATTTTAATTATATTATTTTTAGTCTGATCATCTTACCTCAATATTAATGTTGATTTGTTCTTGGACATGTTTCAAAACAATTCTGCTTTATCGTCAGCTTGTCCAGACTGGTTTGATTTATGTTGCACACCCTCGATGTCGATGTCAGCTCCATCCTGTGGTTGGCCAAAGAACCTCCAAACAAGGTCACACTCTGTCGGTATTTCAAAATTCATAACTCTGTTTTTGTTCTTCTGAATATATATTTTTTCCCAAATAGTCAACTCCTTTGTATTTTCTAACTGTTTTAATAATTTAGTGTCTGAATTAATATTATGTTTTTCAGACCAAACATGAGCAGCAACAGCAGATTTTTCTATTTCTCCATTTTTAATATTTCTTATGTGTTCTTTGGTTCTAATTTTTAGGTTTCTTTTTGTTTTTCCTATATATATATATATATATATATATATATATATATATATATATATTCACAACCCGTGCATTCAATTTGATATATTGCTGACTTTTTATTTTTATCAGTTTTTTAATTTTTGTTGGTTTTTATTACTTTATTTAAACTGTAGTTATTTTTCAGAGCTAATTTAATATTAAACTTCTCAAATATCTTTTGGAATTTATGGTGTACCCAAGAGTGATATGTGAATTTACTGTATTTTTTCACAGGTTGTTCTTCTTTTTCAAGAGTACTCCTGTTTATCATTTTTTGTTTTTTATACTTTTCTATCCTTTTATGTACCATTTTTTCATAGGTTGTTCAAACGGGTTTGATGAAAAAATGGTACATAAAAGGATAGAAAAGTATAAAAAACAAAAAATGATAAACAGAAGTACTCTTGAAAAAGAAGAACCACCTATGAGAAAATATAGGAAATTCACATATCACCCTTGGGTACACAATAACAGCAAATGAGATGTGATTTATGCGCCGTACAGCAGGCTACACAAAGTGGGACCATAAAAGAAATGAGGAAATTATGGAAGAGTTGGATGTAGAACCCATTCTTCACCATATACAAAACTATCAGATCAACTGGAAAGCTCATCTTCAACAAATGCCGTCTCATAGAATTCCAAAAGCCATGCTTCATTACTGCCCTGAAGGCAAAAGATTGCTGGGACGTCCAAAAAAGTGCTGGATTGAAAACTCCTCTTTGAGATCATAACAGTCCACATGGCCTAATACTTGCATGGATGATGATGATGCTCCTCTCAAACTCTACAGAAATTGTTTTGTTGACCTTGTTTGCTTTTTAGCAATAAATTCAACTTTTGGAATAGAGACAACTTATACTGCAGTTAATGAAGGCATACCCATTCCATGATGGATAGAAGTCATCTGATGATGTTGTTAAAAGCACTAGCTATCTGTCTTCAGATGTAAGAGGATTGTATAAGCGGAAAGAAAATTTGGCATTTGTATTGGGTCTTGAATAGTGTAATGGACAGCAGAGTCAGAGATCTGCAATTCGATTCCCAGTTCATGCATTAATTTTTCTTTTAAAGAATAAACATATTATTTGAGGCATTATGATGAAGAAAGTTACAAACCACACTTCCACATAATTTTTTTTTTTTACATAGAAAAGTGTCTATTAAAAGACGGTTCCACGAAAAAGTCTTTAACATTGGTGTTTGATTAGTAGAAGGAAGAAATATTATATTGTGTAAACTCTTAAATATTATATACCGATGTAACTTACAATTTAAAATACTTTAGAATCATTTTAATTTGAGCTTATAATTTAATTTTTTTATTAGTCCTCTCTCCAAATTTCATTTTCAAGTTTATGAATAATTCAATATTTACATCTAAATTAAATTCTCTTACAATTTTGTCTACAGCTAATTCATGCATATGTTTTAGTAATCAGAACAAATATCTAGGACTTCAGAACAAATACAGAACAAATATCTTGGACTTCATTTAAGTTTACTAATCTGCTGCCTCCCTTGTCTTTGTTAGTATAATACAGATTTACATTCCAGAATAATTTACCATTATCTTAAAAGAAAAGTTGTTTGAATTTTGATTTATAATTTAGATAGGTACCTTGTCCTTGTAGAGTTCCCTTTGCTACCATGTTATCATTTTTCTATACAAGTTAAAATAATGGATAAATTATTACTAATAAATATGGGGACCTGGGAAAGGAGTGGTCTTTCAACAGAGTTACAAAATATAATTTTATGGTGAAGAATTTAATGCTCTAAAGCTAATTTAAATTCAGAATTAACACACGAAAGAAGAAGAATGGAAATACATATACACAAAAATAAGATTCTTTATCTTTGGAATTTTTAGTATAGAATTTTTCAAGGAAAATCGTTTCTGCATGCGAATTGATTTTAGTTGAATTTCTGGCTTCTTTTTTTATTATTTTACTATGATAAATAATTATGTCTCTCGAAGTTCAACAGCCATATCTTCATTGTCCTGTAGATTTCTTCAGGAAGTGGAGAGTATTCAAAATCATCTTCAGACATGTCTCTCTCTTGCAACTGAAACAATTACCGTACATGACATATATATATATATATATATATATATACTACTAAAAAAAAATTAGAAGAACACATGTTTAAACCAAAACACGAGAATGAATATTGAAACAATTTAATGTTTGATCTTTTGTAATTATAAATTTAAGATTTATGTAAAATTAGAATAGACATGTCCACCACTGTGGTCTCGAGGTAGCGTGCTGCCTTGTCACGCAGCGGGCCCGGGTTCGATCCCTGGTCAGGACAGTTTTTCTGAGTGAGGTTTTTATCGGGGTTTTTCCTCACCTGTAAGACAAATGTCAGGAAAACTTTAAGGCCCAAACGGTCCCCGAAATCATATGGCCATCATCTTCATCATCATCATCCTTATCATTATCACCATCATCCTTCACTGGTGTGGAAAGCAACGGGAAGCTACCACACCTACACAATTCCCTAGTAAAGCTGCAAGCATAGCATGAAAATGCTATGATTGCAGTGAAGGACCTGCCTTCGGGCAGAATTACTATGGATGGAGAATAGACATTTAAACAATATTTTCTTGTACATTATTAGCAATATGAACAAGTTATCATTTGTAACAGAAAACAAAGTGGAAATTTGAGATTTACAATTTTTGGAATCGATGTTTCCATGGTTATTTCAACATTCAGTACTTAGTGTGTCCTCCGTGAGCCTGAATGACCGCATTACATCTACGAGGCATGCTTCACAGAAGCCTTCTTACAGAAACTTGTGAGATTCTCTCCCATTCCTTGGTGAGTGCATGTGAAAGTTGTTCAAGGTTCTGAGGTATAGAAGGACACTTACAAACAAATTTTTCCAACTTATCCCACATATGCTCAATCGGATTAAGGTCCGGACTGCATGCAGGCCAGTCCATCACCCGAATTTGGCATTCTTGCAGGACATCTCTGGTAGCCTGTGCTGTATGATATGTAGCATTATCTTGTATTAATGCAAAATTAGGGTCCATACCATAAGCAAAGGGTACAACATGTTGGGAGGATAATGTAATTAATGTAAATATCAGTATTCATGCACTGTGGGACAATGACAAGCTCTGTCCGAGACTCAATAGTAATCCCAGCCCAAACCATAACCGAACCACCTCCAAATCTGTCATGTGCAATAATTGTGGCTCGATCAAAACGTTCACCAGAACGTCTGCATACATGTGTACGACCATCAGAACCTACGTATTAGATGAAATCTTGATTCGTCCGTGAATAAAATACCTTTCCATTGGCGGAGCTGCCAGTTGACATGATTCTGACCAAATCGCAGCTGGGCTTCTTTGTGATGACGTGTTAAACAATGGGTTTTAAAGGGAATTCTAGACCTCAATCTTGCATTTCAAAGTCTATTTCTTACAGTCTGATCAGGAATTATCGTCCCAGTTGCTGTGCGTAAATGATTTTGTAGATCTCTGGCTGTAGATTTTCTTCTGTGCAAAACTGATAAGACAATAAATCTTTCCTGTCCGTCTGTAGTCTTCTTCTTACGACATTGCCCGGGTCTCCTCTTGTATCCATGTGTCTCTCTATATTGCCTCCACAGCCTATGGATGACGGAAGGGCTGACATCAAGAATCCTAGAGACATGGCGAATGGAACAACCATCTTCAATCGATGCAACTGCTCGTGCAACTGATGTTTCATTGAGATGTCTCATTGCTCTGTATTAGCTTCAGAGAACACTGAAAAATAAAACTTTGAGGAGCACACAACTAAAATTCTACAAAATAATGGCAGTGCCTGTCTTAACATATGCAAGTGAAAATTGGACTCTTAACTGTTCAGACAGAAGGAAAATAGAAACTGCAGAAATGAAGTTCCTACGTTCAGTAGCAGGTGTGACAATTTTGGACAAGAAAAGAAGTGAGGATATTAGGAAGGACTTAAATATTTTCAATTTAACAAATAGAATTGACAACATGAGAAACAACTGGTATGAACATGTCAAGAGAATGCCTACAGATAGAATCCCTCAGCTGTTACTAAAGTACAAACCAATAGGACATAGAAATGTTGGACGCCCATTTACTAGATGGGAGGATTCATTAAATCCCACGTGATGTGAAAACAGGTCAAAAGGCCTAATTTCATGAAGCAGAAGAAGAAGAAGAAGAAGAAGAAGAAGAAGAAGACAAAAATAACAATTCCCTACCACAGATTATTCTTAAAAACCTGTTTTTAAAAAAATAAATCAATATGAACTCACTTTGGTTTCAGCAACTCTTGGAATTTCACTAACTTAGTCAGAAAAAAATTAATAAAACCCAGAAGATCTTCAATCTGATTTTAAACAATACTTGAACTCATAATATCTGACTCGCAAAAATTAAATTTTTAGAAACATGTGTTCCTCTAATTTTTTTGAGTAGTGTATATAATTATATATATATATATATATATGGTATGATAAGAAAAATAAATGCCTGGATGGGATTCGAACCCGGATCTCTGAGTCTGTACCTCAGCGTGATATCCATTACACTACCAGGCGAATCCAATTCAAACACTTATTTTTCTTATATATGTATTATATTCTCCATTATTACTAGATGTCGCGAGAAATCATATATATATATATATATATATATATATATATATATATGTGTGTGTGTGTGTGTGTGTGTGTATGTATTATGCAGGAACATTGTAAAGTAAGCAAATTCCTCGGCAAGTCAAATTTTTCATCGAATTTTGTTTGTTTTATGAAATATTTTGTTAAATTGGAGAAACTCAATTTCTGATGCCAGCTATATTAAAAGTGTCAAACTGCAGTGAAAACAAGGAAAAATATTTAATTTTGAGTTTGAGGTATACCCCCACTTCTAATGGTCGAATTTTGCTGATTTTGCTCATTATGTTTTATTATGAATTTTATTGTGAATCAACAAAATTGTGACTGATAGAGAAATATTTTAATTTTTGTTTCAGGTGAACTCCTACACATATTGGTCCGATTTTGCTGGATAATGAACTCGATATTAAACTTTAAAATTTATTTCTATATGCCAAGTTTTATTCTGATAAAACATAAATTGTGGCTACTAGAGCTTTAGTACACATACACACACACACACACACACATATATATATGATTTCTCGCGACATCTAGTAATAATGGAGAATATAATACATATATAAGAAAAAAGAAGTGTTTGAATTGGATTCACCTGGTGGTGTAATGGATAACACGCTGAGGTACAGACTCAGAGTTCCAGGTTCAAATCCCGTCGAGGCATTTATTTTTCTTATCATGCCATATATATATATATATATATATATATATATACATTTTGGTCATGTTCATTTTTGGTGTCTACTACAATAGCATTGGTGAAGATCTGTAAATATTTTTTAGAAATATTTTCATGAGAGCAACCATAATAGCTTCATTCCTTTGGAATTTGCTAATGAGCCTATATTATTCTTATTATTAGTAATATTACATGTACTTAAATCACAGATATACTAATTCCTAGCTAAGTTCCAGTTTACTGTAAAAAACTTGCATAAGGTATTGCTCCACTGACTCCGCTATTGAGGCAAACATAGTGCTACTTTTACCTGCCATTTGACTGAATTGGTTATCAGTTGGCAGGTTCCTTATTTTATTAAAAGAAAAAAACAGTTCATAAATATATTTAATTAAGATAATTAAACCATTTGGAACTATTTTTATAGAAGGTCTCATATATAGTAAGAGAAAAAAACTTGACTATCCCGCTGCTGCTTGGGTATCAGTTAGCATGTCCCTTATTTGATTAAAAATAGTTTCATATATATTTAACTAAAGTCTACCGCTGTGGTCTCGGGGTAGCATGCTGCCTTGTCACGCAGCGGGTTCGATTGCCGGTCGGGACAGTTTTTCTGGGTGAGGTTTTTATCGGGGTTTTCCTCACCTGTAAGACAAATGTCAGGAAAAATTTAAGGCCCAAACGGTCCCCGAAATCATATGGCCATCGCAATCATCATCATTCATATTCATTTTAGGTTAAGTTTAGGATTAGGACTCTCCTGGCACACCATTATCATCATCATCACCCATCATATCATCGGAACAACGTAACCCTGCCTTCCAGGCGCCCCAACCTCAGAAGTGGGTTACAAGTATGCCATGCCAGGAGAGAAACCAGGAATGTCGAAAGACAAACCTGGGGCATTTGAAAAAAAAAAATTAACTAAAATAATTAAACCATTTGGAACTATTTTCATACAAGATTTCATACACAGTTAGAGGAAAAAACTTGACTATTCAACTGCTTGTGTATCAGTTGGCAGGTTCCTTATTTTATCAAAAAAAACAGTTCATAAATATATTTAATTAAGAGAATTAAACCATTTGGAACTATTTATATAGAAGGTCTCATATATAGTAAGAGAAAAAAAACCTGACTATCCCACTGCTTGGGTATCAGTTGGCAAATGTCCCTTATTTGATTAAAAATAGTTTCATATATATTTAACTAAAATAATTAAACCATTTGGAATTATTTTCATACAAGATTTCATACACATTTAGAGGAAAAAACTTGACTATTCAACTGCTTGTATATAGTTGGCAAGTTCCTTATTTTATTTTAAAAATAGTTTCATATATAACTAAAATAATTAAATCATTTGGAACTATTTTCATACAAGATTTCATACATAGTAAGAGGTAAAAACTTGACTATTCATATGTTGAATACCAAATGTATAATTTCTGGGACTTTTCAAACTAGTCTCATACAGTATAGACCTACTCACAAGGGAACTTTCAACCATTGCACACCAAAATCTACCTTGAATTTCTCCAAGAGAACCATTATGATGTACCGAGGCCATGCCCAAAAAAACTGCCATTTTTAACTGCAAGGCACAGAAATCAAAGCCAGAATGCAGCAATGTCAACCCATTGAACAGAGCAGATAGACTCTCTGCATGAGTAAGAGTGGAGTGAAGTGAGGTGGGATGTTGCACAGATGGCAGGTAGAGAGGGTTATCCAATCTACCAATTCAGGTGTTGTATTACTTAATGAGAGATTTGGCACTGGATTTTAGTGCTTTACTGTTAAAAATGACAGTTTTTTTTTTGGACATGACATTTGTACATCACAATGCTAGTCATTTCCCTTTGTCAGTATCACAATATCTTTATGAATAATAATGAAAGATGGAAAGTTCATACTTACATTCACATCTGAATCCAACAAGTTCGGAGCCATAGATTGAGTGTAATTCAATCTGAGGATAAAAATAACTAAGTTTCAGAAAGCAGTATTATTTCAGACAAAGATTACAGTTGATGAGAGAAGATTTGTTAATGATATACTTACTTGTGAATTGCTGATTACTTCTGTTCTTCTCACAGTAATATGATAAACACATTAATTCTTCATGCAAGCATCTGTTAGTAAGTGTTATGTATGTTAGTAATGACAGCAAAATATGGCTTAGTACAAAGTTTATGTAATCATCTGTTTTAAAAGTCTGATTACATTATTTTACACTATTTAAATTCAGTTTCATCAGCCAATTGTTTAAATTTCTAATGTAGATTATCATGTTTTCTCCTCTTATCAATAATTTGTAATACAAGTTAAAGAAATAATACAAATATTAAAAATGAAAATATTAAAGGATATAGGATTTGTTGATTGCAAATACAAATACTAAACAAATACAAATATACAGGCATATTAAAACTGCCCTATGATGAATTTTTTTTGTCTAATGCCACCAGGTTGTCTTTTATGACATTTCTGACTTTTTCCCCTGGCATTGGCAGAATTGTAATCCATTTCTTAGGTTGGGGCACCTGGAAGGCGGAGTTACCCCATTGTTATGCTGGGTGATAAATGATAACGAAGTGCCAGGACAGTTCTTAACCTAAACTTAACCTAAATTCCAGACCATGGGCAACCACAGGAATAATTTAAAGAAAAATTCCTATGGTTCGACCGGGAATCAACCCCAGGACCTCATGAACAGTAGTCAGGAATGCCGACCACTAGCTCATGAGGCTGGTCCCTATGATGAAATATGCTTGGTTGGTATCTAATGTCGAGCACTTGATAATGAAATCATTTGCTCTCTTGCACTCCAATATTTAGCAGAAAGACTGGTCTCTTCTACAAAAGCTGGACAACGGAGGAGATGGTTTCTTTCCATATATTCATTTAAATTGCAAAAAGGGCATTTAGGTCAATCTATTATGCCAAGTCTGTGTAGGTGTTTATTCAGGTATTCATGTCCCATTAGCAGTCTGAATGTTGCTAGTGCAGATTTTCTTTGTAATGTAGTAATGTCATAAGCCTGTAAATTTTCCCATTCCTTTCCAGATGTTTTGGTGGTGTATTCTTCTCTAAGTTTATTGATATATTTATTTGAGATAATTCTTTTGATAGAGTGAAAGGAAACTGGAGTAGAAGTTGGGTTTGAAACAATTTTGCTACCCTTATTGGCCAGAAAATCGGCTATTTCATTGCCTGTCACTCCACAATGGGCCAGAATCCATTGAAATACAACTTTTTTTTATGTAGATGGGATAACTGTTTTATCATTTTGTGACATTCGATAATTTTGATGCTTTTGGGTGTTGTGTCTCGTGTTATAGCGAGAATGGCTGCTTTGGAGTCACATATGATGAAATATAAAATAATATAAAATACAGTAAGGCTTGTTGAAAAATAAAATTAAGTAAAATGCACTATGGCCCTGGGGTCGACTCAGCCTCTAACGGAAATGAGTACCAGACGCTTGTTCTGGGGGTAAAGGCGGCCGTCACGCAGGGCTGACAACCCGGCTGACATAAAGTGCCGATTGTCTAGCAAAAGTGGGAGCCTTAACCTCCTACTACCCCAAGGGCCTCCGGGCCTGTTGTGGGATCACTTTACTTAAATGAAGATATTTAAATAAGTCCACAGCTGTGATCTTGAGGTAGCGTGCTGCCTTGTCAAGCTGCAGGCCCGAGTTTATTCCTTGGTTGGGACTAATTTCCTGGGTGAGGTTTTTTTCAGAATTTTTCCTCACCTGTAAGACAAATGTCAGGAAACTCTAAGGCCCAAGCGGCTCCCTGAACACCATCCAACCATCAATATCATCACTATAATTTCACCTCATTTAGATTAAATTTAGGATTAAGGCCTCTCCTGGTGCATCATTACCATCATCATCACCTTTCATATTATTGGGACAGCATAACCCCACCTTCCAGGTACCCCAACCTAAGAAATGGGTTACAAGTACACCAATGCCAGGACAGAATACCAAAAATGTCATGATGACCAACCTGGTAGCATAGATTAAAAAATAAAGATATCTAAATATCTTAATGGAACCATTCTCAACATTAAATCCTTGGCATAAATTATATCTATCAATATTAAACTTGGCTCAATAGAAGAGAAGCAAGCAAAAGTTGTGGTAGGTACCAATATCATATACCACTCACTAGTGTTAATATTAACTTTGCAAATACTCAAGCCAGAGTATGGCTAATAGACATACCTAATATTAAAATACAGAAAAAAAAAAACTCACAGACTCTCAGTGGATCGTTCTCATCCAGTGGGTTACAGGTATACATTTACTGATTAGGTAGCATGGTGGATTAAATACAGATCAAAGGATGAAATGAGATGAAGTCATTTTTACTGGAGGTCTGTGATATACACAGATGATTGCTGATCAGCTCTATTACACTATCACAGGATCAGATGAAATGAAATAAAATGAAATGGGCGAGATGAGGATGGAGAAATGGTGGAATCAAATTTCTGGCAGGTGAAAATGGAAGAAACCTAGAAAAAAACTGCCTTGCTCTGATTCACCTACAAACCCGAAATTGAGTGACCAAGTTGCAAATTCAGGAGGGTGAGTGACTAAACACTTGTAACATGGAACACCCACATAGGCCATATCCAGTTGAAACGTTTCTGAAAACTCTTGCTGGAAACAATCCAAGCCAAAAGGATCGATAGGGCGGGTTTTCGCAGTCCCTATGCATACTGAACATTGGGATCAACCCAGCTTTTGCCCATTTGCTCCAAGCGAGGTTTCCATCCTCACTGAGCTAGCCTTAGGACACCTGCATTATTCTTTGACAAATGTACTGACTTTTTGAATATATGACAGATTTTTTTTGAGGAGAAAAATGTTAGTCTGAACTGGAATTTGAACCCAAAAGCAGAAGTGCACTAACCATTGTGCTATCCAGCCATCTCTGTTCAAACACAAATTTTTCTCTCTCTTATAAAATAAATTCAATAGGCAAACAACATAGATAAGATAGAAAAATCAGATATTTTCTAAATGTTTTAAAAAAGAATATGCTTAATAATAATTCATTGTCCTGTGCCATAGTCGAGTAGTTTAAGGTATGATCCCTTCATGTGGAGCTATGGGACTTATACTGGTTTGAGTCCCCATGGGAAAAGAAATGTTCTCATCTCATGGAATTTCGGACAGTATGGAACCCATCTAGATCAAAAATACTCCCCAATACCAAAGCACTTTTCTCTATTATTAATTCAACAACCCCATTATTCACCTGTGTATTTGGTGCCCAGGCAGAATCATGAGGAGCTGGGCTAGCTATAATAAGTAATGGTTCCAGGTTGAGAAATCCAGGTATAATGGCTAGAGGACCCGCATTTCACTCCTATACTGGCAGATAATCATCCACCTCTGTGATGAACACATGTGGATGTGAGGCCAGCAGCCAGCTAGTAGGCCTAGAGCTTCTAGGCCTGTCGCACAATTGTATTTTAATAATAAATTATTAGTTTTGTTTTAGTACAATGATAGTTATTAAATAAATGTAATGTTAGACTTACTGTTTGTTGAACACTTTGAGATTTGTGGATATAAGTCCATTTCTGACAGCATGACAGGCTGTTTCTAACTCTACGTGCTCCAGTGTTGTCTCAAGTAATGTAAGATTCCGAGCTCTGGAATTCACAGGACATACTGTATAACTGTATTTGATATTATAATCTGTACAATGCAATTGAACAGACGTGCATGGAAGCTTCTGGTAGGAAAACCAGAGGGAAAACACCCAGTTGGTAGACCAAGAATGAGGTGGGAGAATAACATTAACTATGATTTGAGGGAAGCAGATTATACAGGGAATGATTGGAAAACATTAGCTCAGGATAGGGATGTATGGAGAGTTTATGTCTGTGCGGCCATGAACCTACGGGTTCGATAGTGCCAGTGAGTGAGTGAGTTAGTTAGTTAGTTAATTAGTTGCAATGCAATCACTTGAAAACATTTATATATTTAGATATTAATGATAAAAGTTGTAATATGTTATACAGTATACTTGTATGTGCAACAACCATTATCTGATTCCATGAGCCGCCACTGAATTTATGTTTCATCATCATCATCATCATCATAGTACATTCACGAATAAAGGCCATTTGTTGACCTGTTTCAGCCTCAAGAGAAACACCATCCAAAAGTCTTTTCAGTGGACGTCCTGATCTTCTTCTTCCTGCAGGTTGATAGCTTAATATTTAATTTTAGGAAGTTATATTTTGAGGTTATTTTAATTATATTATTTTTAGTCTGGACATCTTACCTCAATATTAATGTTGATTTGTTCTTGGACATGTTTAAAAAAAATTCTGTTTTATCGTCAGCTTTCTCAGACGATAAAACAGAATTGTTTTGAAACATGTCCAAGAACAAATCAACATTAATATTGAGGTAAGATGTCCAGACTAAAAATAATATGATAGCTTAATATTTGTTTGGGTATCCTGTGATCTTCAATTCAATGAACATGTTGCATCCATCTTGACTTGTAATCAGAAATTTTGTTTTCTAAAGGTTCCATGTGTAATTCTTCTAAGATGTCTTCATATTTGTTATGATCTAGTAGTGTGTATCCTGCAATCCTCTGAAGCTATCTCATTTCGCAGATCTAATTCTCTGCATATCCTTCTGTTTCAATGTCCATACTTCGCTACCATTCAAAAGAGTTGGAAGAGCCAGTGTTTTGTACACTTTTAGTCTTGAAAGTTTTTGGACTAACTGTGGCTTGAAGATAGAATTTATTAACCCTAATATCCTTAAAAATGTTGATATTTTTGCATTTGCATCCTTTTCTTCTTCATATGAGATATTACATCCTAGATATGTAACATTATTCACCTGTTTAATTTATGTTTAGTTTATTAAAATGGGTGATCAAAGAAATTCATTTTCTTAGCACTTATTGTTTGTTTTAGAAGTGCAGATTAATCAGTATAGTGATAATAATTTTAATTTCCAACACGCTTGGGATAAAATTGAAGTGGTCAACAAAAAAATCATCTCCAACACATATAGAATAAAACTAGAGTTATCAACAATAAGAAAATAATTTTACCATCAAAAGCGTGGGGTGCTCTATATCAATTAATATATTTGATAATAAACAGATATAATAAACAGATAAAGTCTCTAAGAAGAAAATGTAAAAATCATAAAAAGCACCCCAAGCTTTTGATGGTAAAATTATTTTCTTTTTGTTGATAACTCTAGTTTTATTCTATATGTGTTGGAGATGATTTTTTTGTAGACCACTTTATTTTTATCCCAAGCGTGTTGGAAATTAAAATTATTTTTCATTTTTAGTTCGGTTTTCTAATAAAGCATGTTGTTTTAGATTTTTAAAACTATTATTTATTTTTTATTTTTTAGTTTTTTAATATTTTACAGAATAAGATAAAAATGTAAATATCTGTAAATTCGATACTATTGTAGTATGAGCTAAAAGTAATACTCTTCTGAAAAAAAATCCTCCCAGCCAGATTTGAACCAGCGACCTATGGATTACTGAAATTATATACCACTACAGTTCACCGCTCTAGCAACTGAGCTCTTACAACAATTGGCTAAAAAGTCAACAAGTCCGCAACCTATTATACCAGTTTTCACTTCTTTTTTATTTTCTGATGATTCTGGCCAGGATTTTAGGAACAAAATATGAAATTATTGTATTGTCACGGGTCCTTTACAAGTATACAAAGTTTCAAGTCGATCCAATGTTTGTAAGTGGGTGAAAATCGTGTTCAAAGATTCCATTACATAAATACAAAGACACTTTTTTTGATTTTCTGATGATTCTGGCCAGGATTTTAGAAAACAAATATGAAATTATTGTATTGTCACGGGTCCTTTACAAGTATACAAAGTTTCAAGTCGATCCAATGATTTTAAGTGGGTGAAAATCGCGTTGAAAGATTTCATTACATAGATAGATAGATAGATAGATAGATACAGGTCAAACTAATATAAAGTGTGTAAAAATGTCTGACTTTAATAAAATATTTGATAATAAAGTGTGTCTATTCACCTTAACTTATAAATTGTTGGGGAAAGAAAGAGGAGCTTGGAAACTCCTTATATGAAAATCAGAGGGAAATCTCCCAGTAGATACACCAAGAATGAGATGGGAGAATAACGTTAACCATGATTTGAGGAAGGTAAGTTATAGAGGGGATGATTGAAGACATTAAAACATTAGCTTAGGATAGGGAAGTCGATGTGGCCATGAACATCCAGGTTTTATAGTCCCAGTAGTTACCTGATTTAATATAAAATCTAATTAATCAGTCATAATCATTTTCAAAAACACTGTGAATATTGATTTATGTTGAGTTGTTTTTGACTCACCTCATACTTCTTAACTCCCTCGCAGACTTGAGTTTCATCACTGCATTTGTAACATTCTCAATGCTGTATCACGATCACAACAGACGTCCAAAGGCCTCCTCTCCTGCAGACCGACCTCTGCACCCTCCGATGGCTGACCGACGAACCTCCAAATCAATCCCCTCTCCTTTTTACCGGGTATTTCAAAATTCATAGTTTCGTTTTTATTCTTGCACATGTAAATTTTCTCCCAAATTGTGAGTTCCTTCGGTTTTTCCAACTGTTTAAGTAATTTTGCTTTGGTTTCTATTCTGTGTTTTTCTGTACATGCTTGGTCAGAAAAACACAGAATAGAAACCAAAACAAAATTACTTAAACAGTTGGAAAAACCGAAGGAACTCACAATTTGGGAAAAAATTTACATATGCAAGACTAAAAACACAACTATGAATTTTCAAATACCCGGTGATAAGGAGAGGGGATTGATTTGGAAGTTCGTCAGTCAGCCATCGGATATGTCCTATATTTGGACAGAACAAATCTTATTGGAATTTTATGTGCATGCATCTTCACTACCCTTGGTAAAACTTTGCTATAATTTATGTTGCAGTGTTCCTCCAAATGCAGGATTGTTGAGATGTGCATGGAGTGTATTACTGCTTTCTCTAAGAATTTAAAATAATGAATACAGTAACTAATGTATAATTTAAATAATTTTTATTAACATTATTTCATTAATTATTAAATTGTTATTATTGAATTTTCATTTAAAACTGTAAATGAAGCTTGAAAACATTTATATATCTAGAATATTATTGATAAATGTTATACAGTATTTTGTTTCTATGTGCAATTAATAATTGAGTTAAAAATTTAACACCTCACCTCATAATTGTTGATTTCTCGAAGACATGTTTCAATACTTCTGCATATTATCTTTAACTCTATCTAACTGTTGAATTGGTGGTTGGTGATCCTATAGGTTGCTTCCTATTCCCTCTGGTTGCTGGCCGATGCAACATGATTGCCAACCACCAATTCAACTGTTAGATGGAACTGAAGATGATATGCAGAAGTATTGAAACATGTCTTTGAGAAATCTACAATTATGAGATGAGGTGCTAAATTTTAACTCAATTAATAATTATAATGAACCTTATTGTGTCACTTAAATATTAATGAACCATTATCTGATTCCACGAGCTGCCACTGAATTTATGTTTAATTTATTAAAATGGAGTGATCAAAGAAATTAATTTTCTTAGCACCTATACCACCATGCACAAAGAGGAAAATATTGAAATTTTTTTGGTCGATGTGACTAATTTCTTATACTTACCAACATTGTTGTTACTGGAAGTAAGTTAACGTTCCCACATCTAACGTGTTGCTATGCAAACAAAAGAAATTGCAATGCTGATATGGACTCAAAAAGCACACGTTCGGCAAGTAAAATAAAACATTTCTTGAATGTTTTGTACACTAACTCATACCTTTCTTTATACTTTTCCGGAATTAATCCAGAACATCCCACTCTCCAGGCTTCTTCGATTTCTCTATCATCTACCATAACTCATTCCATAATAAGATTGTCAAACAGATTCTAATCACGGTACTACATATAAAAATGTCTCCACAGCCAACAATCCTTGCATATAATAAAACAAATGAAAAGCTACATAGCAACAATCACCAAATGTTTCTTTCTCATAGAAGTCATTTACATCCAACCAATATTTTAATTAATTTATTAGTATATTTGATGAAAATTAGTCACATCGACCCAAAAATAGTATGCAATACACATGAGGTAAGCACGTAACAGATCTGAAAAATTGAAAAAACTCAGCGCAAATGCTTCGTTTTTTTCAAACTTTTTCTCGATCAGTAACAAGTGCTTACCTCACTTGTATCACAATATACTATTTTGAAATTATACTTGCTATAGAAATGATTTTGCACAAGAAAGTAATATGTTCGTCTCTCTCGCTACATGTCTGTTTATCTCCCACAGTAGGAGTAATCAAGTGAAGAGTTATACTACATCTAGACTACTTACAATGCAGCTATGTCTTGGAGGTGATCAGAACACTGCATAGATGTCAATATGTTCAACATTTCCATGCTTGTATTGTGAACCACAGATGTCTCCCACAAATTTTGCCATTCCACATTCCTATCATAACTCATTGCTGTGCAATATATAACGGTCTTCAAATCAAGTGAGAGTCTGGAAATTCCAAGCGAAAATGGAAAATAAGTAATAATGCATTTGCCAATAGAAATAAAGAATCATATTCATAAATTAATTATGGGAAATAACATATTGAGGTTTTCAATTAATAATTAATAAAATTAATAAAATGAATCATATCTCATCTCATACTTTGTCTTTTTCAAGCAAGCCCTGCAGTTTTCAAGGGGAATCCCTCCCATCTTCAGCCATCATTATGACTGTCGAGTTTTGGTCTACATCTTTAACTTCAAAGTTCATAAAATCAACACCAGATGGCAACTTTGAAGAAGATGTAGACCAAAACTTGACAGTCGTAATGATGGCTGAAGATTGGAGGGATTCCTCTTGAAAACTGCAGTTTTCGTGCTTGAAGAACATAAGGTGAGATACGACTCATTTTATTAATTTTTACTAATTATTAAAGATTCACATATTTTAAATTGGGTCCACTGCTGTGGTCTCGAGGTAGCGTGCTGCCTTGTCACGCAGTGGGCCTGGGTTCAACCCCTGGTCGGGACAGTTTTTCTGGGTGACGTTTTTATTGGGGTTTTTCCTCACCGTTAGGACAAATGTCAGGAAAACTTTAAGGCCCAAACGGTCCCCAAAATCATATGGCCATCGCAATCATCATTCATATTCATCTTAGATTAAGCTTAGGATTAAGGACTCTCCTGGCGCACCACTACCATCATCATCATCATAATCACCCATCATATCATTGGGGCAACGTAATCCCGCCTCAGAAGTGGGTTACAAGTACATCATGTCAGGAGAGAACACCAGGAATGTCGAAAGACAATCTGGGGCATTTGCAAAAAAAAATTTTAATTGGTCACATTTATGTATTTTAAGTTTATAAAATTTATAATATTTTAATAATCACATTATAATTATCAATACTTTTAAAATTCATACTGAACCACCATTAAGATTCTTTATTAACATTATTTTTATTATTAATTAAATAAAAATAAAACATAGTTTTATTTGATTTTCATATTTATTATATAATTCAGTGACAGCTGTTTCGGTACACTGTACCTTCTTCAGACATGTTAACAAATTATGAATTGTGTTCCAACTGATCTAAGCAAAAATACAACAATATTTATTTAAATTTTTAAATTTAACAAAGGGGATTCATTCAAATCGAGTTGAGAATTTAACAGTTTTTTACTACTTTTAAATTTATTAGTTTCTACAGCCTCCAAAAGATCTAACTTCTTACCCTTATCACAAATATGTAAAATTTCAAAATTTGGATCGAAACAATGATTAAATTGGATCCAAATTTTGAAATTTTACATATTTGTGATAAGGTAAGAAGTTAGATCTTTTGGAGGCTGTAGAAATTAATAAATTTAAAAGTAGTAAAAAACTGTTAAATTCTCAACTCGATTTGAATGAATCCCCTTTGTTAAATTTAAATAAATATTGTTGTATTGTTGCTTAGATCAGTTGGAACACAATCCATAATTTGTTAACATCTCTGAAGAAGGTACAGTGTACCGAAACAGCTGTCACTGAATTATATAATAAATATGAAAATCAAATAAAACTACGTTTTATTTTTATTTAATTAATAAATATGGATTTTCATCAAGTAAACACCAACTCAATTGATTATTATTTTTATTATTCGTTCCACCCTCTATGGGGTACGTTGGATCAATCATTTCTCTGTGTGTTGTTAGTGTCCAGTGTTTCTTCATTCTTTCTGATCTCTTTTCCTTCTCTTCTTCTGAGATAATAGGTTTGGAATTTTGTGTAGATTTATTTTGGAATCTTATGTTTTCATCTTGAATAATTAATCTAGCTGCTCGATCGATTAGTAAATTTTCTATAATATTTAATTCTACTTGGTCTGTTTGAGTTTCTTTAAACCAGTTAGGTTTTGTTTTATGGTTACAGAAAAAATCAAAGATTTGTTTGGTTAATCTCTAGGTTCATTCTGAGAAGATGATCATGAAAATTTATTTTACTTTTTTCCATAGTATCTGGAAGTTTTTCAATTTTTTTGTAGGGTTTCATTCTTGAAGTATATTATCTTATTATCTTGAAATTTAAGGTTGTTTTGTAATAAGTTAAAATAATAAAATTAGTAATGAGATATCAATTGTCCTCAACAGTAAAATTTATTGAAATTGTGTAGGCCTTTCAGAACTACTTGTTCCATCTTCAACATTATCAATCCAGCTGCTGAAGATGGAACAGGTAGTTCTGAAAGGCCTACACAATTTTAATAAAATTTAATTTTGAGGACGACTCACATCTCAGGTACTAATATTATTATTTTAACTTATCACATAATAATGTAATATGAAATAAAAATTATGGAGAAAAAAGAGGAAATAAAATAAAATTTTAATAAAAAGCAAAAAACTACTAGTATAGTCTAGAGGTAACATTGTGGTCTCTCAAACAGTGAGTCCATTTTCAATTCAATGTGATTGAATTTTCTGACTGAAGTTTTTCCTCAGCTCTAAGACAAATCCCACAAAATTCAGCCAATAACTGTCCTAAAAATAATTGCCCTCATATTTATAACTAGAGCCTGGATTTGTATGCAAAATGCATGGTTTTTTATGCATTAAAAAGTATGCAGAAATTATTCATATATTAAGTGGTCACTTCACTGACAATTTGAACGGTATTTGATAATGCATAAAAATGCATATTCTGGGGGAAAATGTTTGTTTTAGATTTTTAATGCATAAATGCGTATTTTACTCCTAAATGTGGTATTAAATTATATTTTTCCCTTCAGCTAATTACTAGAAATTGATTAATTAATTATTATTTAATACTTTTTAAATTAATAAAGTCTCTCAATCAATTGGATATAAGCGTAATTCACTGAAGAATAACTGTGGTGTTTTTCACATGCACCTGTGGCATTATGTGATCTAGAAAGGACATTTTCATTGTATAAAATCTACTTCACTGATAGGCGAAGGAGCTTCGCACAAGAAAACCTCATGAAAACCTTCCTTATCTACTGTAAAAGCTAGGAATACATTAAGATTACCCACAAAGCTAATAATTTAATTGATTTTATTACAATCTGTTTTTGCATATTTAGTGTGCATATTTTCTACATTTTTCATGCATATTTAGTACTTTATTTTGCATACAAATCCGGGCTCTATTTATAACTTAATCATATTCATAAGATACTTGCTTTGGGTCTGATTCGTCCATCAAGAATACCATATGGAGTAAGAGAGGCACAAACTAGGAACCCAGAAGTGAAGGGCAATTGACTAATCAACTGCATCATAGAAGCACCTATTACTTCTACTACTACTTATCATGGAAAAGAGAACTGATACTTACAGTGAACTGGAAGGGTTTTGTAGCCAGCTGGTGTAGTGGATAGCTGCCCACTTCACACAAGGACTATAACCAAGGTAACATGCCCAATATAATACATTGAATCTCGTCACTTTTGTCATGTGTGTGTCTGTCATCTGCTCCTTATAATTTACTGATTCATGCAGTTTTTTCATTAGCACAAGTACATAATGCTGTAACACATCATAAATACACATACAGAGTGGTGTAAATTTACAATGTGTGAGGGATAAAACATGAGACCAAGATAAACATTCTTTTTTATTGGCGTTTTTATTATTCATTTAACACTTCTCACTGAAGGATAAATTATATTTGAAGAGAAAAATTTTCACCTAGACTGAGACTCGAACCCAGGACCTTTGGCTTGCCGGGCCAAATGCTCTACCAACTCAGCTACTGAGGCAAGTTGCGATCTAGACGCAAATTTTTCTCTTATGTACATTGTAATTCCCTCGTGCCAAATGCATTATAGCTCAGTTGGTAGAGCATTTGGCCTGGCAAGCCAAAGGTCCTGGATTCGAGTCTCGGTCTAGGCGATAATTGTTCTCTTCAAATATAATTTATCCTTTTTTATGTAATAAATTTTATTATTAATTAACATTATCAGGTTCTTCTTAATAAATAGAGTGAATCCGGAATCATCTCAGCTCATAATTTGTTGTAATCTATTTTAACTAGATTGTATACCATCATCAACTTTTCCAGACTCTTGAAATGTACTTCGTAACCCCTGTATTTTGGCTCCAACTCCATCTTTTGGTTGACTGAAGGACTTGTAAAATCAAATCTTTTTCCCTAAGAATCTCAAAATTCATAATCTTGTTTTTGTTCTTCTGTATGTAGATCTTCTCCCAAACAGTGAGTTCTTTTGTATTATTCAACTGTTTTAATAATCAAGTTTTTGCGAGAATGGGAACATCTTACCTCAAATTAATGTTGAGTTCTATTTGAGCATGTTTCAATATAATCCTCTATATCATCGTCAGCTTGCCCAGACTGTTGAGTTTTATGTTGTGGACCCTGGATGTCGATATCAGCTCCCTCCTCCAGCTGGCTGAAGAACCTTCAAACTAGGTCATGTTCAGCAGGAATTTCAAAAAATTATAATTCTATTTTTATCTACATTCAGAAGAACAAAAATAAAGTAATGAATTGAATAGTGAGAGGAGAACATATTTTAATCAACTCACCTCATACATTTTTAAACTTCTTTGATACCAACGGTTTCAGACAAAATCATGTCCTTCTTCAGTCATGGCTTCCACTGATGAAATTTCGTGATTTCCCAAATTGGGAAATGATATTCATTCAGAAGAATAAATATCGATCTATGAATTTCGATATTCCGGTGGATAAAAATTTAATTACAAAGTTTATAATCCCAACGAAAGATGGCAGCACAAGAAGTGATGTCACTAAAGAAATCAACAATCATGGAATTTCATCAGTGGAAGCCATGACCAAAGAAGGACATGATTTTGTCTCAAACCGTCGGTATCAAAGAAGTTTGAAAATGTATGAGGCGAGTCGATTAAAATATGTTCTCCACTCACTATTAATGATATAACCTCATAATGTTTACTTCCCAATATTAATTGAAATAAAATGAATTGAAATTCCTGCTGAATGTGACTTAGTTCGGAGGTTCTTCAGCCAGCCGGAGGAGGGAGCTGATATCAACATCCATGATCCACAACATAAAACTCAAGAGTCTAGACAAGCTGACGATGATATAGAGGATTATATCGAAACATGTTCAAACAGAACTCAACATTAATTTGAGGTAAGACTGTTATGAATACATAGTCTTTTATATAGATTTTTAATTGTTTTATAGATTATTTTAATTATTCAAGCAAAGTCTTTTGAAATAGAGTTTAGACATTCAAAGTCTGTTGACATAGAGTTTAGATATTCAAAGTCTGTTGACATAGAGTTTAGACATGATATAGTTCAGAGCAAAGTTTTGCTTCGCTAACTGTAAACATCCCTACATTTAGTTTACTGGAATGTTAGTGAGTACAGTTAGGGTAACTAGAGGTCAAATTGAGTATATAACCCTGGGGTAGTGAGGGTCTCGTGTCTGTTGATGTGTGACAACCAGAGGTGTTGACGGGTGAGTAAGCTACATTTTTCTTAACATGTATTCTGTACTTTTATGTTTTGAATCAAGTACAATTAACATTTTTAATACTATATTTTCAAAAGGGGATATAACATTTTTAAACATGTAGATTAGGGCAGATTTATAACTTCCTCAACTCCCACTCTCTCAAACCCCAGAAAGTACTGTAGTTTTTAACATAGGCTTAGATTAGTTATTTAGGGCTAGAATACTTAGGGATTCTAATTATTTATACCTTAGTAATAAAATAGTTTAAAATAAGACTTCTTTTGTTTATTTCAACACATGTATAACTGTACATCCTCATACTAACGCTCGGCTAGATAAACGCTACCAGATTTTCCAAGTCCCGAAGGTCCTTTAAGCCTAAGAAATCCAGTTGGGTTTATAATAAAGACGTTCACAAAAACCTGATTAAAACAACCTCAAAATTTTACTTCCTAAAATAAACCTTTGTTTTAATAATTTTGTGTTTACATTGATTTTATACTTTTCTGACCAAACGTGGGCAGCCACGGCAGATTTTTCTATTTCTCCATTTTTTACATTTCTAATATGTTCTTATGGTCAAATTTTTTCTTTTTTCCCCCTATGTACATATTGTTTCTCTTTTTTCCCCTATGCATACATTGTTTATATATATATATATTTTTTTTTCCCAGATTCACCTTATTTATCCTTTTTATGTACCAAAATGCATTGATTGCTATGAGGTCATTACTCTATCTATCAAGCACCTTATCCACAAATAATTTTTATGTTTTACTTAAAGATGCTGTTGAAATTGTTCACTACTGATTTCAACACAAAAATTCTTTTTTAAGTCTATAAGACATTTCTTTTTTGTTCAATGCCACCAGGTTTTAAAACTCTTTGTAGTCAATATTGAAATAATTAGAAATCTAATTTGGCCAGTCCTGGTATTGTAACCCATTTCTTAGGTTGGGGCACCTGGAAGGCAATTATGTTACCCTGATGATATGATGGGTGATAAATGATAATGAAGTGCCAGGAGGGTCCTTAATCTAAACTTAACCTAAATTCCAGACCATGGGCAACCATGTGAATAATTCCTATTAAGGAAAATTTTGATGGTCTGATTGGGAATCAAACTCCAGACCTCATGAAATGTAATCAGAAGCTCTGACCACAAGACCATGAGGCTGGACACATTAAAAACTACAAGATTATAATAATTATCATAATGAAGAGAAACATTTCTGTCTGAACAATTATGTTAACGGTTGCCTACATATGGCTTATCTGTAATATATCAATTTCCTTATTATGTTCATAATAAACTTCTTATTTTATTTATTTATCTGATCATGTATTACAAATACAAAGGGCCTAATTACAGATATCATAAAAAATAAAGACATTTGGTAATATACCCATATTAATATAGTTAATAATTCTATTAATATAGTTAATAATTCTTGGTAAGAGAGACTTGTAGTTTAGAAATTTGTAATCAATTGTTAAACATTTCATGATGAACAAACATTGTTATCATGGGTCAAAGTAGGAAGTTGCATCATCCTGACCTTAGATGTGGAATTGTTACTAAAGATGACATCATGATAGCTGGGACTGGGAGATAGATTATCTGATTTTTCGATATGTATAAAGAAGCGTGTCTGGAATAGAAAGAAGACAGCAGCGGGACTGAGTGCGGTCCCCTCAGGAGGGCCCAGCGGGCCGGTGGCGTCTACATGGGTAACGTATGGTCACCTGTCATTTCTTTGGTCATTTTAATACTTAGAATCAAATACGGGACCAAATGGTCCGAGTAAATTAGGATATGAAACAAAATTGAATATTTTAAAATAATGGATATCTCTCTAACTATTAGCATTTTAGTAACAGAATATTTTTGACGTTTGACAATGTGGCGATTTCAGCTGAATTAAATAACAGTGTTTTTTTGAGTTGATTTCTTTATGTTTGGTATTTATTGTAATAAATAATGTTATTTCTCGTTTACTGTGGTTTATTATGTAATTGTAGAACTTTTCCTCCAAAATCAAGGCCAACCTCTCGGGCCAAAGACCACTTAAACAATAGTGAACTTAACGCTATCGTTAAGCTGGGGCTTAACAGACGCGCGCGCATAACATTCTGGTGGCTGGCGATGGGATATTCGTGAAAATAAGTTTATTATTATAGTCACGAATAAAAGATATCGAACCTTAGACCACAAATTAAACTTCAATTCACATACAGTAAAAATTTATATGTTTTTTTTCAATTGGGAAGAGAAGAGTCACATTGAATAAACTACGTCTTTAAAAAAAAACAGAGAGAAACCAGAAAATATTCAACTTTGGGACATTATTATTTGGCTTTAGGTTATGTTATTTTTTTTTTGGGATCTAATATTTGGGTAAAGTTTGAATATATCGCTGTTTTCAGATTATATTTTTGGTATTGATGTTTTTTCAACAAATGTTTAATTTTCTGGGCATAATTAAGGTTTTTTTTTACCATGGGAAAAACATGTGGATATATACGACAATTTTGGTGTTGTTGATAAATTTTTTTTAGGTGTTTTTTTTTGGGGATATTTATATGTACATTAATTTTTTTTCCTATGTTAGGTTCATTTTAGAATTTGATTTGTTTGATACACCTAAGGTTTATGAATTAAATTGGTGTTGTTTCAGGTTATGATATTTCTTTTTGTAGAGTGTTATAATTTTAGTTTTTTGTGTGGCAATATCTCATCCAATGCTAATAATTGTGTATAATGACAATGTTTTGGTGGGGTTGTACCAGACAAGCTTTTACTTACGCGACTTGTACCATTTTTGATGTAATTTAAAGTATTGTAATGTGTTAATGAATCAGTTTTGCCAAGAGATGTAACCGCTGTTTAAATATGTATAATTAACACGAAATGAAGTAGTGGAAATATGATTTAACATGGTACCGCCCGACATTTTGAATTTTTCATAGAGTAACAAAAATGGAGATGTAATTTATTTCACGTATCAAATCACATTTAAAACGCAGGGAACCTAAAAACTAGCCAAGCCTAAATCAATTACTGTAACAAATAAATTACTCTAACGTAGGTAAAATCCAGGGAACGTCCTTTTTATTATTTTACGCGGTTAAATAAGTAAAGGATAAGTCCGTTGAAAACCATAGATATGGTACATAGAAATGAATCCCATGATTAAATATACACATTGTGCTCATTTGTGGTATATCGCTGGTTAAAAGTTTGAAAATTGTTAGTTTCTCGCTGGTTAGAAGTAGGACTCTTATAACATGTCTTATAACTTATGTGGACATGACAGGAAATAGTTCCACTTTATTTTCATAGTCCGTGCGGCCATGAACCTACGGGTTCGATAGTGCCAGGGAGTAAGTAAGTACGTAAGTAAGTACAAGTAAAATAATGAAGTGATAATTACATCTAAATACGTTTAATATAGTGTTTTATTAATTAGATACTCTTAAAGTGGGTAGGAAAAAAAAAAAAGCTTGTGTACTCCCACCCGGCCAACATTTTATTATTTCGTCTATCGGTAAGACGTGGCACGATCACATGTATACATAAATCATTTCTGAAAGCATCACCACGAGAGATAAGCCCAAGGGATCATAGGTTGCTTTACACGCCACTAGATGGGAAATTTTTGTTATATTGAACTTTATATATTTTTGGAAAAGGGTAATAGATTTACGCAGACAAGATGGCGGACACAACTTAAACTTACGCCACTAATGCACTCATACCACGTTTGCACTAGGTAAACATTCATTTTTTTTATATATTTATATTCACGTAAAACGCGATCTTGGATATCTGGATAGAGATGGGATACGAAAAATTAATTTATGGTTTATTAACTAGGTAGTTTTTTGGATAAAGAACTAGGAAGTTGGCTAACGTCTATTATATTTGTGTTTTGTTCTTCAAAATGGCCACGATGACTACAGAGCCTTCTAACGGAGTCTATATTAAACATTACAGCCACTCCGTAGGAAACTAACTCTATCCACTTCAATCAAATAAAATTCTACTTATATTCAGGCTAATAATCAAAAATATTATCGACAAAATACAAGGAGAATAAATCGATTGATATTTAAGTCCCCATGCTGCAACTCATGCATCCACACTGGTAATTAATCTTGGCCCACGTGAGGCTCAAGGAACCGCATCATAAATTGAAAAGAAATGAATGATTTATATTGGGTAAATAAATTAACAATTATTCTAATAATAAGACTATAAATATTTAATTACAAAAAGAATAACCGAAAAAAATAGTTAGGGAGTTGGAAAACGAAAACTCAGAGGATTTGTACATACAGTAATAACAGTGAAAAAAATTAAGTAACATTTAAAGTGACATATCACCCCTACCGGAGATTTTGAGGTAACGGAAATGTTAGGGCTCCCAATATTTCTAGACAATCGGCACTTAATGTCAGCCGGGTTATCAGCCCCGCGTGACGGCCGCCCTTTACCCAGAACAAGAGTCTGGTACTTATTTCAGTTAGAGGCTGAATTAATCCCAGGGCCATAGTGCCGCCAGAAGGTTTAGGTCAGGAAAAGAATCCTAAAACACACCGGGGCTTGAACCCCCAACTTTCGGCTTGTAGCGCGGTACTTTAACCACTATGCTAGTAGAGATAAATATTCATACTAAAAATATCGAAGAAATTTTAAAACCGCTTAAAATTACTACCGCCTACCGTGCGACATTAACAAGACAGGGCATGAGGCAGATAAAGACAGGAAGGACCACTAACTGAGTGATTTAAAAATTAATAATAATAAAAAACACACTAAAATAATAATCACCACACGAAGTCGGATACAAATCATACCTTCATAATGCGAGATAATGGAAAAGTTTGGATGACAAATAAAATAATAATAATAATATTAAGGAAGTTCAAGAATATAGGGGTTTCGGAATAATATAAATATGAACTTACCAGCGTGGAAAATTGTAAAATCGCTATCTTGGGAGATATTTTATTTTGAGACACGTCATTCCTACGTGCACTAAGTGTCTTAGGAGGTCACATAGCTGTAAAGTTCAGCCAAGCTCTGGAATGTGTTTATTTTGGTGATAGTTAGATTAACCACACAGATAAGGACTCCAAAACCGATTGCATGAGGAATGTGAACAAAAATTCTACTAGATACATTTCCAGGGAAATATATTTTTTTTTTGCTAGACATCTGAAAACGTACCTTAAATAAAGACCCATGACATTAACACCAGATAAAGTGGCATATATAGGCAATCAAAGGGATTTTAGAGTTGGAAACCGAGAAAATGAACAAAGGGCATGAAGACTTAGGAGAAATAAACGAGAACTCGAGCATAGAGGGGAATGGAGAATTAACGCAATCACAAAATAAAAACGCACCTAATTAGGGATGTAGATTCTAGTTTCCAAACCAAGAGAATGAGAAAGAGGCATGGAACCTTAGGGGGAATTATAGAGAAATCGAACAAAGCGGGGAATGTAAATTTAGCGCAAGATAATACCAAGTAGGGACCACCCGCCTCCCCAAAAGGGAAATAACATTAGACTCATGGAAAGGAAGACGACCGAACTTCAGGTTAAATAATAACTTAAAATAATTGTTATCAACCTCGCATGCGGTGTTGAGAGATTTACAACAATGCCGGCGGGCGCATTCTGTGAAAATTTCGACTACAATGTGAGACGTTTCTAAATCATGAGTCAAGTAAATCAAAAGTAAAGTCAAGGAGGATAGCGCAATTAAGGGAGGACTCGCTTGATCCGTAATTCAGATTTAGGTTTCGGAAACAAAGAATAGAAATTCTGTATAAATAAGAGAGCTCGAATAGAAGAGGGGAATGGAGATTGGGCATAATCATAGAGCTCCGCTAGTGAGGATTACGGAGGGGGGGTAGAAACAAGATGCTTACAGAAATGATAACAGAAGGATAGACTGATGCTTACAGAAGTAATAAAGGAAGGGTAGACTTATTCCCAGAAATATTTTCTTTTCGGCTGTATCATGTTATTTTTTGGGAGAAAATTAGGATACTTGACAAACAAGCATCGACGAATAACCCTCAAGGATAGGATGCTAGAGACTAGTTATGATATCCACGTGAGATTAATAGGATGTAAACAGGGAAATAAAACTATTAATATTGTCGAAGACCCTGAACCTTAGTAAAAAACATAATAAATATAAACCACCAGGAAAGTAAATAATGATAATAATAATAATAATAATCACAGAAAATAATAATAATAATAATAATAATAACGATAATAATAATAATATTAAGACTAATACTAATAATAATTCACAGGAAATTAATAATAACAATAATAAGAATAATAATAATAATAATGAAATAAGAGCGAACTACCAAAAATAATACTTATGGTTATGCATAAAATGAAAGGGAACGGCAGAGGGGCATGGAAACTTAGTAGGAATTACGATGCAGTGAATAATACACAGAATATAGAAGGCGAAATTTGGGATTCTTGGCAATCAGTGAGGTGTTTTATTCGATCTAGTAGAAAAGTGGAATTTCAAAATGGGAACCCAGGGGTTACACAAAATACTATTACTGGGTATGACACAACAAATAATACACTCTGCAGGCAATGGTTCCTGCTGAGATGGACTGGTTTCGTAAAGTTTGGAGGGCCTAATGGCGCCTAGACTCTCTTGTACTGCGAGCCTTGTTCCAGGTCAGTTAGGACTAGTGACCGGTCGAGTAGTAGACACACATACACATGGGATACGACATATTACGATAATAGATGAAAAACTAGATCGCTTAAGACTCTCCATATTTAGGCCTACGAAGAATGGTAAAAGGATAGGCTACAACTTAGGTCAATCTAGGCTAGGTAACAACGAGAAATATACACACAGAGATGAAACTTATACATAGTCGCACACAGGGATACAAGTTGGGAAGGACTAAGGACCCTTTTGGAGAGGTTTTGACCTCGAAAATTTGGCGAGTTGCCTGAACACTTCGCCAACAAACTAGGCAGGTGCAAGTCGGAAGGTGGGGCACCCCCGTGATGACATGATCTAGAGACAGAGATCTCCAAAATGATCTTGGGGCACTGGCCATAAAACCTTGCCGGCTTGGCACTGACGTTAGGGACCATAAGGAACATCGTTGTTTAGGAAATGATAGGCATCGGAGCAGTAATAATAAAGGAAACATAGGAACAAATGAAAGCACAATACAATTACGGGCAAAGAGACCCACGGAAAAACTGTCATGGTACCCGGGTTTAGGAAGAGATGAGGGCGATAGGGGAACCCCATCAAAATGATTAGGATAAAATCCACTTTTCCGATGAGGCGGCGTCCATGAGTTCAAAAGGCTCTCCCTAAGGTAATAGAGATCCTGAGGCAGCAGGATGAGTAGGATGGGGACGACTTGGGCCCCGAATGGCAGGCGGTTGCCCTCCCTTGAGGCGATCTCCTTTGAGGGATTTGCTCGAGTTTTTTGGGCCCCGAAGGGAAGGAACAACGCCACCTCCATTGAGGCGATTTGCTCGACGAGTCCGCCAGAATACAAAACAGAAAAAAGCGGGAGTGCGGTAGGGACAACTTGGGCCCCGAATGGCAGGCGGTGCCCTCCCTTGAGGCGATCTCCTTTGAGGGATTTGCTCGAGTTTTTTGGGCCCCGAAGGAAGGGAACAACAACCACCTCCATTGAGGCGATTTGCTCGACGAGTCCGCCAGAATACAAAACAGAAAAAAGCGGGAGTGCGGTAGGGACAACTTGGGCCCCGAATGGCAGGCGGTGCCCTCCCTTGAGGCGATCTCCTTTGAGGGATTTGACTCGAGTTTTTTGGGCCCCGAAGGGAAGGGAACAACGCCACCTCCATTGAGGCGATTTGCTCGACGACTCCGCCAGAATAGCAAAACGGAAAAAGCGGGGAGTGCGGTAGGGACAACCTTGGGCCCCGAATGGCAGGCGGTTGCCCTCCCTTGAGGCGATCTCCTTTGAGGGATTTGCTCGAGTTTTTTGGGCCCCGAAGGGAAGGAGGAACAACAACCACCTCCATTGAGGCGATTTGCTCGACGAAGTCCGCCAGAATAACAAAAAGGGAAAAAGCCGGGGAGTGCGGTAGGGACGACTTGGGCCCCGAATGGCAGGCGGTGCCCCTCCCTTGAGGCGATCTCCTTTGAGGGATTTGCTCGAGTTTTTTGGGCCCCGAAGGGAAGGAACAACGCGCACCTCCATTGAGGCGATTTGCTCGACGAGTCCGCCCGATTGCCAAGGACTAAAAGGTCAGAAAGTAACAACATAAGCACGAAAAGAGATAGCAGGGGTCTATCCAGAGTCAATAATGATGCCAGGGAAACAAAAAAGAGGCCACCGGTGGTTAGAGAAAAGCAGGAAAGGAAACCGCAATAAGAAAGCCGTACGCACACATAGAACATGGTCCTAACGAGGAAACAATAAATAATAGACAGGGACGTCAGAAACGTTGAGATACTAGATAAAAATACTAAAGGAAACATATATATATATACAATTGTGCGATCGACGAGTAGAGCCCAGAGATACAGATTGACCTAAGTAGGAATATTACATACAAAAGAGGTTAAACGCATAAGGACTATATGGAAGTAGAGGTTAAACACATTAGGCAGTACATACAAGAGAGGTTAAACATATAAGGATAATACAAGTAAGTAGGGATATTGCACACGGGTACATGAAAATTAGAAGTTAAGCACATAAGTAATACAAGAAAGTAGGAAGAGAGGTTAAACACATAAGTAATACAAGAAATTAAAAGATAAACACTTAAGAAAGTGCATGAAATTAGAAGTTAAACACATAGGGTTGGACATGAACTTAGAGGTTAAAACCATATGTAAGATAGGGAATAAGTCTACACGTATGAGACCCGGAATTAACTCAACAACGAAAATGGAAATTAAAGGGAAACCAAAGGATAAGAAATAAAAAGGGAGAGGTTAAACCCATAGGTAACATGGGGACCCAAGACACGGAATAAAGTCCACGCATAATCGGGAGTTATGAAAAGAAAATTAAATGCGGAAATTCAGGAAACCAGATGAGATATTGCCGAAGGGATTAAGGAAATATTGCCGAACGAATTCGGAAGGACTTAAGGAAATATTGCCGAAGGGATTAAGGAAATATTGCCGAAGGGATTAAGGAAATATTGCCAACGAATCAGGAAGGGCGTAAGGAAATTTTGCCGAACGAATTCGGAAGGACTTAAGGAAAGAACACCATTCAGACGCATTTTTTTTATTAAGTTAACTCTGTGGGCTGTAACATGGGATATCGACAGATGTATTAGAAGCGAGAAGTTAAGATGCAAGACGCATCCCGGATTAAAGAAAGGAAATGCTCTCACAATCAGGACCTCACGAGGGAATGATGGACGGAATTCAGGTTACATAATCGTACTAAGAAGTATTTACATCTTAAAGCCCTAGCGAAATTATGTGTAGGCGAGCACACTCGGTCGAACCCAGGGCTCTAGAGTAGGAAAGGCCAAATTGAAATTTTATCCAAGTAATGGAAAGTGAAAACCAGCGGTAAAATACAGGGAGATACTGACAATTTTTGAACCTAGTAAAACCTGAATTGCAATAAGGGCATAAATGATTCATGAGAAATCATAAGACCAAAAACGTAAGAGCATTTCCTTTGCAACTTGAGGCTAGCTATAAGGGACAAATAGGAACATGGGTGCACCAAACTAAACGATACATGTAGATAACAAAGAAATCTAAAGCCAGAACGTCTAATATAATAACGAAGATATGATGGCTGAAAATGAAGCCTCTAAGCAATAAAGTTAAATTAAATTGACCAAGGGTGATAGGGGGGATGCGGACCCATGTGGTACGGGATAGCACCAAACCCATAATCAATGTTATAGTTATCCTCCCAAGTTTTAATGCCATATGCATAAGATTGCAGCTTCACACTTGGACTGCGGCCACCACCACGACACCACATGATGGGAGGCAGATTAAGATGGCCAGACACACGGAGCACCCTATACATCTGGGGACGAGGGCAGCATAACGCTGTATGGACCAACCACACCCTGTAAGGACGCAGGGTAGCTGCCAGGATCAACACACATCTCGAGGCGGAGCATGAGATGGATGAATGTCCAGACTCGCAACCAGCTGAGACAAAACACCTCATTAGCAGTAAAAACCAAACCCAGGCCATTATAAAAATAATAACGACTTTCTCCAACGCAAACCTTGCCTAACCTCCTTCATTCCGATTTTTTTTCCTATAGAAGAGTCAGGAAAACAAACTCCACGTCAAGATTAATTCCTATCAACCCTTTCACAAGTTCTCCTTGGACCTAACTGGGTTTTGATTAAAGAAACTAGGCATGACAAAAAGAGGCCTACCTGGACCAACGGCAGCTGAAACCGAACATGACCTCGAGCATTAGAACATCGCCTCCTCCATCGCGGTAAGCAGACACGAAACCTGACCTCCAAGCTGGCCACAGCAGACACCACAGTTTTATAATTTTTATCAATGATCCGGTTCACGGAACAGAACTGTCAGAGTGAATAACAAAAAAAAAAGGGGAAAACGTCGACGTACATAACAAAAGTAATGGAATGTGATAAAGTGCGTCGGATATTGGATAACAGTGTAAGTGCGTCGGTTCCAAAAGAAACCACAGAAGGTTTAAATGAGGAAGAAGAATGAAGACAAGAAGATTTTTTTTGGTCAATATTTTTGTTTTTTTTTCAGCAAATAAACATTATTTTTTTTTCTCTTTCTGAAACAATGCTCAGGCATATTGTATTAAAGCCGCAAAGGCTTGCTATATTGTGATTTTTTTTTTTTTTTTTGAAGTATGGTGTTCTCACTAAGTAAACGGATCTTGCGATATTTCGACGCAATTAAAGGTATTCGGGGCAAATTACAAGACGATCTAACTTCTTAGGATGAGAACAAAATACTTCCAGGACAGATGGAATCGCCAATTGACGACGTCAGTTCCACTCCCACGTAAAGCTAAGTTGAAAGATAAATGTCAGGACCAACCCCCGAGAGGTGAGAGATATCCTGTAAGGAAAAAAGACTTTCGGTTTTTCAACCCTACAGTCTTATTTAGGGGGGGAATATTACAAATACAAAGGGCCTAATTACAGATATCATAAAAAATAAAGACATTTGGTAATATACCCATATTAATATAGTTAATAATTCTATTAATATAGTTAATAATTCTTGGTAAGAGAGACTTGTAGTTTAGAAATTTGTAATCAATTGTTAAACATTTCACGATGAACAAACATTGTTATCATGGGTCAAAGTAGGAAGTTGCATCATCCTGACCTTAGATGTGGAATTGTTACTAAAGATGACATCATGATAGCTGGGACTGGGAGATAGATTATCTGATTTTTCGATATGTATAAAGAAGCGTGTCTGGAATAGAAAGAAGACAGCAGCGGGACTGAGTGCGGTCCCCTCAGGAGGGCCCAGCGGGCCGGTGGCGTCTACATGGGTAACGTATGGTCACCTGTCATTTCTTTGGTCATTTTAATACTTAGAATCAAATACGGGACCAAATGGTCCGAGTAAATTAGGATATGAAACAAAATTGAATATTTTAAAATAATGGATATCTCTCTAACTATTAGCATTTTAGTAACAGAATATTTTTGACGTTTGACAATGTGGCGATTTCAGCTGAATTAAATAACAGTGTTTTTTTGAGTTGATTTCTTTATGTTTGGTATTTATTGTAATAAATAATGTTATTTCTCGTTTACTGTGGTTTATTATGTAATTGTAGAACTTTTCCTCCAAAATCAAGGCCAACCGCTCGGGCCAAAGACCACTTAAACAATAGTGAACTTAACGCTATCGTTACGCTGGGGCTTAACAGACGCGCGCGCATAACATCATGTTTTGAATATTGCCCAGTGACACAGGATACATAAAAAAAAGCTGAACATTTTAACATAAAATTAGCAATATGTATACTAACAATCATATCTTCTTAATTAAGAACCAACCCTATTGTATCGTGGATACATTTTTTACTCCTATGGTGATGCAGGAATTAAAGAGAAATCAATTTATGCTTTCTCCTAGAGTTGCTTTGCCAAATCTATGAAGGCATTTATTTAGGCAATCATGTCCTGTTAGTAGTCTGAATGTTGCCACTGCAGATTTTCTTTGTAATGTAGTAATTTGTATGTTTGTATATTTTCCCACTCTTTTCCAGATTTTTGATGGTGTATTCTTCTCTAAGTTTATTGATATATTTATTTGATATGGTTCATATCATAGAGTGAAAGGAAACTGAAGTAGAAGTTGGGAAGGAGACAATTTTGCTATCCTTCTTGGCTAGAAACTTTTTTATGTTCAATTTGAACTACAGTGCCATACAAGAGAGAGAGAGAGAGAGAGAGAGAGAGAGGAGGAGAGAGAGAGAGAGAGAGAGAGAGAGAGAGAGAGAGAGAGAGAGAGAGAGAGAATGAGAGAGATAATTGTTCAAGGTTTTTACTCTGGCAGCATATTAAATTTGTATGAAATACTCACCCTGAAACTGTCATAGATGTCGCTACCGAAAAGATCTCGATTGAAAACAGATATGATGGTGAAGAAAGTAGACCAGGGGATAAATTCTGTCTCATGAATAAGGTAAACACTGAGATCCAAGAATGTTGTTATGTTGAGATCAGAATGGCTGACAAAGAAGAAGGCGTCATGGAGCAGTTGTGCTCGGTTCAGTAAATGGATGTTCTTGAACTGAGCTGTATTCATGTACTTGGTGATTAGTGACCAGGTGTGTTGGTCATAGTTTACTCGGTAGAAGCCTGCATAAATAAAAGATCATATAAAAATGTAGCGTTAAAATGAATAATAAACATCAAAAATACAAATTTATCCTTATTTATCTATTTTGATTATCTTATTTTGTTCATGGTAATTCCATAATATAACCAAATATTTTGTTTTTTTCTCATTAATTTCTAATCCTAGTTTGCCAGTTTGTTCCATTAGGGCACTAAATGTTTCATTAACATTGTTTTGTCTTCTTCCCAAAATGGTAAGATCATCTGCAAAGAGTAGAAACTGGCAATATTTATTAAATATTGTTGCTTTATTTAACTTTCACAATTTACAATTGGCTACGAAGAATGAATACAGCCTAAATAAGATAATTAAAACTAACACAAATGAAAGATTGAAGAAGGAAACAAATCAGGAATATATCAGATCAAATGCAAGGATTGTGACAAAATCTATATAGGAAAAACAAAAAGATATTTAAAAACAAGATTGAAAGAACATCTTAGAAATGTCAAAAAGGGTGAAGTGGACAAGGCAGCTGTAGCAGCCCAGGCTTGGTCTGAAAAACATTTAATTGATACAAAAGCTAGCCTAATCAAACACACAGATAAACAGAAAGATCTCACGGGTTGGGAAAAAATCCACATCCAAAAAAACAAGAAAGAAAAACTCATGAATTTTGAAACTCCTGCAAATTTTGATTTTGATCCAGAGATTCATCGGCCCACCTATAGAAGGAAGAAGAAAACCGTCAAGAAACGACATAACACCAGTGGAGAGGCTACTGATGATGGAGATATAGCTCCAAAACTGAAGTCTAGAAGAATAAAGGATAATGAAAATATTAATTTAATTCCTATTGTTGCTTTAGTTTGAATGGAGGCCTTCCTAATTGCTATTTGAAGTACAGTACAATGTTAAATAACATTGGTGCTATTACATCTCCTTGCCTCAGATCTTTACCAAGTTTAAAGTCTTTTGATAGGTTCCTACCTCTTTTACACTCTCAATAATTGGGCATATAGAATAAATAATAAAAATCAAATCTTTTTTTTTTTTATTATTTATTTATTTAGCCTGGTGGAGTTAAGGCCATGTGGCCTTCTCTTCCACTCACCAGAACAAGCATATGTTACATATGAATACAAAAAAAAATACAATAATAGTCATATAAAACAGGACAAACATATGTTACACATGAATACAAAAAAATTACAATAGTAGTCATATTATACAGGACAAACATGTTACATATGAATACAAAAAAAAGTTACAATAATAGTTATTGAACAATTCATTATCTGTCATATTGAATAATAATGAAATTAATGTCTAATAATAGAATGAAACTAAATACAATTAAAATTAAATTAATGATACAATGAATAAAAAAGGAATAACAGTCTAATCAACTATGCATAAAAAGAAGAGAAAAAAATACACTACAATGAATTAATCTACACTTTTTATACAAGGCATTAGGTAAATATATTAACAAATCCTAAGTCTATTTTTATTAAATAATGCAAAAACGCATTATTAATTCTTAAAAAGTAGTATTAGTGAGTTGTTTCTGTTAGTGATTTTATTTTCAATTTATTTCTGAAAGATGGTAAAGTTTGGCAGTCTCTGACATAGGGTGGAAGTGAATTCCATGTTCTAGCAAGAGAAACTGTAAAAGATTTCGAATAATAGGTAGTATGATGAGGAGGGATATAAAGGACACTGTGCTCAAGGGATCGGGTATCTAAGTTATGTGTATCAGAGAGTTTAGTGAAGCGGTGTGATAAATAATAAGGTAAAGATGTGTGTAATATGTTATAGAGTAGGCATAGGGAATGGATGGTTCTACGATCTTGAAGACGAAGCCATGACAATTGTTCCAGGGATGGTGTAACGTGATCAAATCTACGTATACCACAAATAAAACGTATGCAAGAATTGTGAACACGTTGAAGTCTTTGGGTAAGAACAGTATTTAGGTCAGTAAAAAGAGTATCACAATAATCAAAATGGGGCATTGCGAGTGTTTCTACTAGCATTTTTCTTAGAGAAAACGGTAAACAATTTCTTATACGATTTAATGAGTGTATTATTGAGAAGATAGTTTTGCAAATGTTATTTATTTGTTTATTCCAAATTAAATGTTTATCCATAAACACTCCTAGATTTTTTACTGTCTCACTATAAGGGAAAATTTGAACATTTGTTTATATTTATTAAAAATTAATACAGAGTGGAACTATGAGGTAAATATCAATAGAAAAAAAATGAATGAAAGCACACTTATAATACAAACAGAAGAAAAAATAAAATTCAGGAAATTCACTTACCATCCATTGAAACACCACAAGTTTCAAAAATTTTCAAAAAGTTTAATATAAGATTGGCAGTGAAGAATGAATACAGCCTAGATAGATAATTAAAACCAATAAAAATGAAAAAAAATTGAAGAAAAAAACAAATCAGGAATTTATCAGATCAAATGCAAGGATTGTGACAAAATTTACATAGAAAAAACAAAAGGAAATTTGAAAACAAGGGTGAAAGAATATCTTAAAATATGTCAAAAATGGTAAAGTGGAAAAGTCAGCAGTAGCTGCTCACGCTTGGTCTGAAAGAAACATCTAATTGAATCAAAAGCTATCGAGGAGTATATTAAACGCATGGCTCTTAAATTTTATAATACATGTGTAGGCCATGATAATCCACTCGTGGCATCGCTGGGAACCAATGAAACAGCCAACAACAAACACAAGCGTCCAAAATGGATCCTGGACAACACTTGACCAGTGAAAGCTGATAGGGCACACACACACACACACACAGAAACACATTACACAATTATTCAATTACAATTACAACATTAGCATATAATGTACATTAATAAAATATATTAACACAACAAATTAAAAACTAATAACTAATCTTACTGCTACAGGTTCATCCCACCAGTTCCAGAGAAACTGACATCACCTGACAACTACAGATAGAACAGCAACAACTGAAGAATAAAAAAAATTAAAAAAAGCACGTTACCATAATTGTATGATTAATTGTAATAATCTGAAATGTACGCACATTATATTTAAATAAAGAGAAGCCTGGATGCCCTCCCAATATAGAGTCATCCGAAAGCCAAACTTGGCAAGATCCCGCGTGATCGACTATTCCGATTGAGGTTTTAAGCGGTTTCCCTCAATCCAAAGAGCAAATGCTGGAATAGAACCCCAAAAGGTCCGCTTCCGACTTCACTCTGCTAATTAACTTCAAAATTGAATTCAAAATTTAAACCGGGGCTAATGTATTTTACAGGAACCCGGGGTTCTACCTATTAAGGAGGACCAAAATGGATCGCTCACCGCCAACACTTAAGTGATGGCCGCAGAGCTTTCCATCTATCTATCTAAGTCTAATTAAACAAATAGAAAAACAAAAGGAACTCATGTTTTGGGAAAAAATCTACATTCAGATAAACAAAAAAGAAAAACTTACGAACTTTGAATTTCCTGCAAATTCTGACTTGATCCAGAGGTTTTTTTGGTCCACCAACAGAGGGAAGAAGAAGTGGTTCTTCTGATTGACATAACATCAATCATCAAGATGGTACTGAGGATGTGGCCACTTAGGCCTTGAAATCGCGATCTACTTGGAAGGTGGTTATGAGGAGAGGTATGAAACATTTTAATTCATTTTAAATTAAACCTCATAGTGATATATTCCTATAAAAGTTCAATCAATAGAGTACGAATATGAATTGAAACCCAATGAGAGTGGGATGACGATCTCTAAAACATGTCCAGGTGTGAGGATAATTTTTTTCCAATCCATATTAATATACTATTTGTTTACAGACGGTTTTTTCCAATTTCTAGTAACAATTTTATTTGATGTTTACCTTATGAAAACCTGTCTCCACCAGCATCATGCTCTATTCGTTTTCCCTTCATATCTGCACCATAGTTTTCCATTGGAGAAGGCTCTTACATAGTACAATAAAGCCATAAGTTATTTACATAAGTGAACTAGCTAATACCCAGCATGCATTGCTGCTCCTAAATAAATGAAATATTATAAGTTAATATTTAATTTTAGGAAGTTATATTTTGAGGTTATTTTAATTATATTATTTTTGGTCTGGACATCTTACCTCAATATTAATGTTGATTTGTTCTTGGACATGTTTCAAAACAATTCTGTTTTATTGTCAGCTTTCCCAGACTGGTTTTATTTATGTTGCATTATGTTGCACAACCTGGATGTCGATGTCAGCTCCATCCTGTGGTTGGCCAAAGAACCTCCAAACAAGGTCACCCTCCATCCGATGGAGGTTCTTTGGCCAACCACAGGATGGAGCTGACATCGACATCCAGGTTGTGCAACATAATGCAACATAAATAAAACCAGTCTGGGAAAGCTGACGATAAAACAGAATTGTTTTGAAACATGTCCAAGAACAAATCAACATTAATATTGAGGTAAGATGTCCAGACCAAAAATAATAGAATTATTATAAGTTAATTAAATTGTATGGTATAAGCTGAGACGAAACAAACATGGCAGTTGCTAGTCAGTGTTTAATTTCGGATTTCAGGTAAACCTCCACTTCTAATTGTCAGATTTTGCTCATTTTTAAATCATACCTACCTTGGTTTATTTTAGTAGGATATACTGAGTTTTGTTGTGAAACATCGAAAAATGTGACCGCTACATCAATTTTAAAATTTTTACTTCAAGTGAACTCCTACACCTAATTGGTGTAGAGGGTCCATTTGTGAATCTAAGCTATCAAGGGCCCCAATCAAACATACACAAAAAAATTCATCAAAATCGGTCAAGCCATTTTCGAATTTTTGAGGGACTAACACATGGCAATTGATTTATATATATATATATATATATATATATATTAGCTCCTGCTAAGGAGCACTTGTGTCCCCACGTGGGATGTATGGGATATATACAATACAGGCTTCAATGATAGAAGAGTAACTATATTTGTGCTCGAAAGAGCAGTGATGTAGCCTTCCCAAAACAGATCCATTTTTTTTAGGCATTATGAGAGCAACTGCTGTGAAGTCTAAGCTATAACTAGTTAGTTCATTTGCCACAACAGTGACTTTGGCACTCACATGACAGTATCTCAATAGCATTCCCAATTTGTTACCAAAGATTGGAAAGAACCCTCTGTATATGTTCCTGATAAATATTCAAGGTGATCTATAATCTTTTAAAAGACTCCTGGTTAATTAAATTAAATTAATTAAGAGAAATATTGCATCAATACATGCATACCTGTAACCTGGAGGTTAAGGATGATCCAGTGTGAATCTGTGAGATTTTCTTGGAGTTTAACACTAGGCACACCTCTCAGCCACACTCTAGCCTGAGTATCTGTGAAGTTAATATTAGCACTAGTGGTATATGATATTGGGACCCACCACAACTTATTCTTCTCTCTATTGGCTTCTCCATCTGTTACAAATGCCTTCTGCAGAAGAAAATTTTTATTATTTATTATCAGCATAGCAGCATTAATACAAAGTATAGCAATTAATCAAAATTAAAGTGGGAAGTAACACTATGAGGTATTATAAATGAACTGGAGAAAATGTTTTTATATCTCACCACGTTTTCATGATACTGTTAATGGAAAAATTTCAATAGTTGGAATTCTGACTGAAGAAGAAGATGTTAAAATGATGTTTGAAACCAGTATCGTGAAAAAGCGGAAATTTATGAGGTGAGATATAAAAACATTTCCTCCAACTCATTTATAAAAAGTATAGTAAACTTCCCTATATTGACGAGATTCTAGGATCATCAATATGGATTTAGAAGAAAACAGGTCTACAACAGATCAGATTTTTAGCTTAAGACAGATTTTTAGAAAAGAAATGGGAATATAATGGTACTGTACATCAACTATACGTAGACTTCAAAAAGGCATACGATTCAATTAAGAGGGAGAAGTTATATAGTATCCAGCTGGAGTTTGTAATTCCTAAAAAAGTTAGTTAGACTTATACGAATGTGTCAAAATGACACAAAGAGTAGGGTGCATGTAGGCAAACTGTTTTCAGATACTTTTGAAATCCAGAATGGGTTGAAGCAAGGAGATGCACTATCTTCCCTACTATTTAATTTTGTACTAAAGCATGCCATCAAATCTTTAGAGGATGAAGAAGGCCTGCAACTCCGATTCCGATTGAGGGTCTTTCCACTTTTCAGCGGTTGCCCTTTTACCAGCCGGCTGCTGGCCCTTCACATCCACATGTGTCAATCACAGAGGTAGACGATCAACAGCCAGTGACATGTGGTTAGCATGTCGAGTCCCCCAGCCGTTATAGCTGGTTCCTCAACCTGGAGCCGCTACTTATTGTAGCTACCCAATTGCCTCACGATGCTGGGTGGGCACCGGTCCCATACTGGCCGAAATACCATGAGAAAATTTCTTCCCCCATGGAGACTCGAACCAGCGCAAGTCCCGTAGCTCTGCGCCAAGGCTTCCTACCTTAACCTCTCGGCTACGGCGCGGGACGCCTACAACTCAATGGTATTAATAAGCTGTTAGTTTATGCTGATGATGTAGTACTACTGGGCGATAGCTAGGATTATTAAAGGCCAACATGCACACACTACTGAGTAATACTAAGAAATTGAGACTGGAAGTAAATATCAATAAAACTAAATATATGGTCACACATAGAAATACATTATATAATGGAAATGGACAGCTAATGACAAATAAGAGAAATTTTGAGGAAGTGGCTGAATTCAAATACCTAGGAACAATAATCACAAACAGGAATGAGATGCACAAGGAAATTAAACATAGGCTCAATTCTGGAAATGCTTGCTATTATGCATTGCAGAAACTCTTGACTTCCCAACTCCTTTCACAAAACGTTAAACTGAAAATATATAAAACTATTATTTGACCAGTTATATTATATGAATGCGAAACATGTACTCTTACTTTAAGGGAGGAAAAGAGATTACGAGTATTTGAGAATAAAGTTCTTAGGAAAATTTTTGGACCAAAGTGAGATGAACAGACAGGTGAATGGAGAAGACTGCACAACAATGAATTATATGGTCTTTATAGGAAGCCAGATATAATGAGAACAGTTAAGTCTCATAGGCTGCAATGGGCAGGGCATGTGGCACGAATGGGAAATGAAAGACATGCATGGAAGCTTCTTGTAGGAGGGAAAATGCCCAGTTGGTAGACCAAGAATGAGATGGGAGAATAACATTTACTATGATTTGAGGGAAGTAGATTATACAGGGGATGATTGGAAAGCATTAGCTCAGGATAGGGATGAATGGAGAGCTTATGTCCGTGCGGCCATGAACCTATGGGTTCGATAATGCCAGTGAGTTAGTTATAGTAAACTTCAGTAAGGCATCATATAGATTAGTTATAACATGGAATGTAGGTTTTTATAAACATGTGCTACATGAGTGAGGTTGTTCCAGTGGTCTAATGGTTCAACTCTAGATCCAAAGCTTATGGGTATAAATCCAGCCCATATATAGGACTTTTTCATGGAATAAAATTCCTAGAAAGAAAGAAAGAAAAACTTTGAATTCTGTATCATAAATTTACAGCATATAAAAAAGAAGTCTTTGAATAAAATTTGTGAGCCTTTCATGCCATATGGATCTACACCTAGACTGGAAAATCCAGGTGAATAAAACTTGCAAGAAAGTGTTCTCAATTCTTCACTCCCTAAATAGGTTTAAAAACTTACTTCTCATGAAATTTAAACAAATACTTGTACAGACTTTTATAATGTCACACTTCGACTACTGCGACATATTACTGACTAATCTGACAATTGTTCTATCTGACAGACTACAGTGTGCTCATAATGCGTGCATTCGGTAATAAGAATCTCCATTGTTATGACCACGTGTCTCCTTCATTTCAGGCCTTATCATGTCTATGCCTAAATGACAGAAGAACTTTACATTCACATGCTTTACTATTCCAAATTCTGCACACATATTTACCAAGTTATTTATCAATGTGTTTTCAAAATTTATCTGCTCATCACATTTTAAGAACAAGATCACAAGACTCTTCTTTACTTTTGATATCACAGCACAGGACATGTCTAGACTCTGAATATTACACAATATCTATGACTAGAGCATGGAACTCACTTCCCAGTTATGTCAGGGACAGTCAATCGCTATCATTATTTAAATCCAAATTAACTGATATCTTATGTTCGACACAATGAAACCATTAACTTATAACACTATGATGTTTTTATTATTGATTTAACATTTCTCACTGAAAGATAAATTATATTTTGAAGAGAAAAATTTTCGCCTAGACCGGGATTCGAACCCGGGACCCTTGGCTTTCCGGGCCAAGTGCTCTACCAACTGAGCTACCGAGGCGAGTTACGATCTAGACGCAAATTTTTCTCTTATATACGTTGTAATTCCCTTTCGCCAAATGCTTTTGAAACCATTGCTTCTATCTTTGCAAATGGCGGCTTCTTAGTTAAGAAGACATTTATTGGGAATTTAACATTACTTTATAAAGCTAGTAAGGCTTCTAATGATGTTTCAATAATAAAAACATCATTAGAAGCCTTACTAGCTTTATAAAGTAATGTTAAATTCCCAATAAATGTCTTCTTAACTAAGAAGCCGCCATTTGCAAAGATAGAAGCAATGGTTTCAAAAGCATTTGGCGAAAGGGAATTACAACGTATATAAGAGAAAAATTTGCGTCTAGATCGTAACTCGCCTCGGTAGCTCAGTTGGTAGAGCACTTGGCACGGAAAGCCAAGGGTCCCGGGTTCGAGTCCCGGTCTAGGTGAAAATTTTTCTCTACAAAATATAATTTATAACAACTATATTCAGCATTTTGTAAATAATCATATAGGAAGCCTTACTTAATTTATTTTATATTAATTTTATTTTATTATATCCATGTTTTTGTTATTACTTGCTAGAATTAGATCATATCACCATTTTCTTTTGTTTAAGTCTATATTTTAATAATATCTTAAAATTGTAATAAATATGTAACTTTTGTACAGTTTTACTATTCGCTGTTTGAGTGGAAGTGAAGGCCTTATGGCCTTAACTCTGCCTGCTGAAATAAAGCATTATTATTATTATTATTATTATTATTATTATTATTATTATTGTTATCATTATTATCATCATTATCATCATCATCATCATCTTTTAATTGCAATATTGCTATGGCCCTGATATGTTAGAGAACATCATTAACTCTCTGCATGCCATAGGTTAAATCTGTGCTAGAGATTTAAATTGCTACCTGCCTATCTGATGGCTTTGCAGGTAGTTAAATTACAGAATCTCTCAAGTAATGGATAGAAGCATCAGAGCCAATCTAATTGGTGCATGGCACCTAAACAGTCAAATAAAGTACTATCTATCTATGTTTTTATTATTCATTTCATACATCTCAATGATGGATAAATCATATGTGAAGAGAAAAAAAAATACGCTCAGACTGGGGCTTGAACCCAGGACCTTTGGTTTTCTAGACCAAGTGCTCTACCGACTGAGCTACCAGAGCAAGTTTCGATCTAAATGCAAATTTTTCTCTATGTACATTGTAATTCCCATACTGGCATTTATAATGTAATGTATAATTGCCATATATATATATATATATATATATATATATATATATGTCTTCTTAATAAAGAAGCCACCATTTGCAAAGATAGAAGCAAAGGTTTCATAGCATTTGGTGCGCGGGAATTACAACGTATATAGAGGAAAATTTGCATTTAGATCGGAACTTACTCCGGTAGCTCAGTCGGTAGAGCACTTGGTCTAGAAAACCAAAGGTCCTGGTTCAAGCCCCGGTCTGAGCATATAATTTTTGCTTCAAACATGATTTACTATCTATCTGTTCTTGACACCAGTTGATAAGGAAACAAGTCTCCTACACACCTGTGTAATAAGAATATGTCCATCTAATCTCTGAATGTGGAGAATTGGAAAACTGTTTTGACGAGTCCATGAATCCATCACAGTTTTAACATTTATTCCACTTGGTAGAATATTTTCTTCTCTCTGTGCATCATCCAAGACTTTAAACATATCATCTGCATCAGCGACACCAAATGCACTGAACAAGAAAATAAAACAAAATATTTATTATAATATGAAACTATGTGGGTCATTTTTAAACTACATCCTTAAACTAGTTTAAAATGATAATTTTATGACCACTTACTATGTTTTCAAATATTTCCTTAATCCTTTCTGGAAAGTCCCATGTGTCAAGAAATAAGCCATCATACGAATAATGCAGGCAGCTGCAACAAAAAACAATCTGCTATCCTAATTTATCCTTCATAGCTTTCTAAGATTTATCACAAAACTGTCAAGTTGGTAGTATTACACTTCTTTAGATTTTTTAAACAGAGAAGAGATCTCTGGGCCGTCCAATACTGGCTACATAATTCATCAGTGAGATTGTAACAGGCCTATAGACCTAAGATTTGGTTGGATGAAGAAGAAGAACTAATATCTTAAAAATCCAAGAGAAGTAGCCAAGGACTGGAGTGTGGGGAATTCTGCACTATCCCAACAATGCCTCTTCTCACAATAAACCAATTTCTATAAAAGATTCCGATGAAATTAATGACTCATTCAGCTCCAGTCTCAACCTACCCCTATGTGATCTTTTTCTGTACTCAAATGTGAAGAATGGCAAGCACTGATACCATTTTCCCAGCCCAGAAAATGCTATTATTATCTACTGAAGCCGGATATTTATCCATATTTAATAATAATACGGGTTACTTTATATATATCTTTAATATTATTTTTTTTATATTCAAAGAAAATCAGTTAAAATGTCATGAGTATGAATATTGAGAAATTCATATTTTTTATATCATATAAAAAAGTGTAACTGAATAAGTTATTGTTGAGAATACTATGTGGTTCTGAAAAGTTCTAGAATCAGTTCAGAATTTTAAAGGAGTTTGAAATAGCAACTGCCACATTTACTTTGACGTGATTGGATAACTTGGATGCGAGTCAATCAATAGCACTCATAGGCCAGATTGGTTAACCAATCAGATTTGAATGGCTTAACTGGAATAGTGTATTGTGGGGAGGAGTTTTTTCTTAAATCTGGACATTATACTGAAGATGTCATGGCGACAAGTCCTATATAATAACGGTCGCTCATGATTTTTGTAATATTGAGTACAAGTTTATTAATAAAAGAAGGAATAGGGCATCACATTATTACATATGAAGTATAACATATATGCAGTTAATTTCAAGTCGAAATATTATATTTTGAATGGTATAATTTGTGACACTTGAGTCTCCAATAGTAATTAGTAGCGCCATTATATAATGGTCAATATATTACCGATATGGAAGTGAAGAAATACAAGTTTCATTTAAATTAAAATAACTTCTTCTTCTTCCTTCCAAGTATTAGGCCAAGATCTGTTACGATCCTATAGAAAATTTTCCCTCCAGCGTTTCATAGGACGGCCCAGTGATCTTCGTCCTCTTGGTATATAATTATAAACAGCTTTGGGAATCCGATTTGAACTCATTCTTTCTAGATGGTGTTTCCAATTTAGTTGGTACTATATTCCAAAATTGGCGTATTATCCCGCATTAATAGTTCACAAATGAGATTCCTCCGATCACTAACTGGAGTAACATTAAGGGATAGAATGAAAAGTGATGAGATAAGGATGCAGTGGAATAGTAGGGAAATGGTTGAACATATATAAAATTATCAGATTAAATGGTTCCAACACGTCCAGAGAATGTCAAATTCCCGTTTATCAAAGATGATTTACCACCTCAACCCTAAAGGCAAAAGAGACCTCGGAAGACCCTTTCAACCGATGGAAAGATCAGTTTTTGTAGTCGCAGAACGGGCATCATCACTCAATACTGCATTCAGAAGAAGAAGAAGAATTGGCGTAGTCTTCAATTCTTTTAAGATATCGGTGTTCCTTTTCTGATCCCATCTGGTGTAACCCGATCCCATCTGCTGTTCTGCGCATGAATCTCATTTCACAAGCCGTTATTCTGCTTTCATGTTGTCTTTTTAGTGTCCATGCTTCACTACCATAGGCCAACACTGGTCTAGCCAAAGTGTTATATAAACATAATCTGGTGTTTTTTTTTGTACAAGATAATATATTTTTAAAATAACTACAGGTGTAAATAAATGCAGAAGATACTATCTTAAAGTTACTCACAAGTAAACCTTCTCTCGTTTGATACCAGTTTTCCAGAAACCTATATATTTTCTGAAAGCTTATGTCACAAGTAGACAATCTGTGATATCTTAGGGGCAGAGGGACAAGGGTTTAGATGCTATATGACGCACAAAGTGTCAGTAAAATGTGCATAGATGGACATATTTCCATAATGACGTCTCTGCTTATTGTATGTTCCCATATGTTGCTGTCAAGTACTAACGTATTGTATGTCTTTCTGCCCGTCTCACTGTATGCGTGATGATAGGATGAAAATTCTGCTTTTAGTGGATTCATGGTGTTCTAACGAAAATCGTGCATTGTCTGCTTCTTGATGGTAAAGTCCTACAAAATGAACTCGTACCTGAAGGTTTAACGGGAAAGATCCAACCTCTGGATATTAATTTTTTCAGTCACTACAAATCTTTTATTCATTACGTAACGGACACAATGATTATTGAGACACAAGAGCACATTTGACATTGTGATAGTTTTCTGACCCCTATATCAATTCAGTGCTTCTCGTTTCAAGAACTTGATTATGTATGCTTTTTATAAGGGCAGATACTTGGGCGATGAACCTGGAATGTGGGTTACGCCAATGGATTACTACTTCAAGTCATTGACAAATGAGTGTAAAAAGTGCGAGGCTATCGTTTTTGTAATATGTGGTCATGGTGAACTGTCTTCCTCCTGTCTCACTGTTTATTTGATGAACTACGAACTGCATATTGATTGCCTCAAAGATTTTGTTTAAATTCAATAACAAGACACATTTTCAACATCCCAACGTATATTATTTCTTTTCAACGAGTTGTTCCTTCCTTTATATTGAGATCTCCACCTTCCTACCATATTATTATTATTCTTCTTCTTCTTCCTTCCAAGTATTAGGCCAAGGCCTGTTACGATCCTATAGAAAATTTTCCCTCTAGCGTTTTGATCCTTCCGGGAAATTCTCGTATAAGACTTGAAAGCATAATAATAGTCCCTTCGATTGGTTTCTGGTCAAAGGAAGGCAGGACCAGTGATGGGGCTGCCATCTTATAGCCTCTGGTCAGGCTTTTCTGGAGAAAAAAAAATAAAGGAAAGAAGAAATGGAAGAAAGGAAAGACTCCCTAGCCCTCGGATGCCCTAATAGCGTCGGAGTCGAAAAAAACAAGAGTTAACCGAGAGAGGTTAGATAGTAAAGTTAAAAGAGTGCAAAACACAAGTAAGTGGAAGAAATGTTTTGCTCAGCTTGGGCACCTTGTGGTCGCCATCCACATATCCCCTAGATGAGGACCCCTGAGGGTTTTAGTTCATATAAATATGTGAAACGAGCATTTGAGCGACTTTTGGCGTCATGTTTCCAACACTTTACTGGTACATTGTGGGTCCTATAGCTTCTAAACGTTTGTCTCTCTGCACCTATGATTTCACAGGTTGTCTACTTGTAACATAAGCTTTCAGAAAATAAATGGGTTTCCAGAAAACCGGTATCAAAGGAGAGAAGGTTTACTTGTCAGTATTTTTATTTGAATGAAATCCCCTCTGTTCCCCTGAAGGGAAAATCATGGCCATGACAAACTGAAGTTGAACCCAAGACAAAGTATGATTCCAACTATCTAGTGATACTACAAAATGGTAGGTGGAAAGCAAAGTGGCAACAATCCCTTCTTTAAATGCCACCACAACATCTACATCTGCTTTACTACTATGAGGATCTGGATCTAATGTCTCTTATGTTAGAATGAGTGCATAGCTGCTTCCAGACAAGGTTCCAGAGGATGCAACAGTATATAAAATGTATTAGAGAGTACTTTCAAGAGATGTGATAGGTATGGAAACTCTATCATGTTCCATTGTTGCATATCTCAAAACATATTTAGTAAGCCTCATATGACCAAATACAACTTAACAGATTATAAATTCATATTTTTTTATTATTTATGAGGTTTTATTTAACAATCATTAAATGTATCAGATTTTATATCTCACTTCATATTTTATAAGAAATTCCCTCCCATTTTCAACTGGCATCTAATTGTTGATTTGACAATATTGGTATTTCTTTATTTTTCTCCCTCTGTTGGTGAACTGATGAACTTTCAAAATTAAATCTTTATCCTTGGTAATATCAAAATTCATTATTATGACTTTGTATTTTTGGATGTAGATTTTCTCCAAAACTGTGGGTTCTTTGGATTTCTCTAATTGTTTAATTAATTTTGTCTTTACTTCTATTCTGTGCTTTTCTGATCAAGTGTGAACAGCTACTACAGATGTTTCTATTTCCTTATTTTTTTTTACATTTCTAAGATAGTTCCTTCACACTGACTGTTACGCCTACACTAGGGCCTAACTGCCATAATAATAAAATTCTATAAAAACAGATGAAGCATATACACAAGACACTTGTTTATTATACCAGAAGATAGGGAATAAATAATCATCTCTAATATGCTGATTGAAGTCCCAATCAAAATGCATATAAGAGTTTTATAAATAAAAAACGAGGGTAAAAATTATAATAAAATATCCTAGAAATGATTTCACATCAATATATTTTTCGATCTATGAGGACACATTTACGAAATCTTATATAATATCACAAACAACTTTGTTAGTTTCAACCTAATGGGACACTCTTACGAAAACTTATATAACCCAAACACATTAAGATAATTAAGTTATGTAGATAGGAAATAACACTATGAGGTTCTTTAATATTGTTTATTTTTTATCATTTCACTCACCTCATACTTCATATTTTATAGCAGACCCAGGGTTTCTTCACGTAATTCGTGACATTGTCAATGCTGCGTCATGTTCACAACTGACGTCCAACGGCCTTCTATCCTGCAGACTGACCTCCGCGCCATCTGGTGGCCGACCGAAGAATTTCCAAATCAGGCCTCTTTCTTTATAACCGGGTATTTCAAAATTCATAGTTGTATTTTCATTCTTGCATATGTAAATTTTTTCCCAAATTGTGAGTTCCTTCGGTTTTTCCAATTGTTTAAGTAACATAGAATAGAACCAAAACAAAATTACTTAAACAATTGGAAAAACCGAAGGAACTCACAATTTGGGAAAAAATTTACATATGCAAGAATGAAAATACAACTATGAATTTTGAAATACCCGGTTATAAAGAAAGAGGCCTGATTTGGAAATTCTTCGGTCGGCCACCAGATGGCGCGGAGGTCAGTCTGCAGGATAGAAGGCCGTTGGACGTCAGTTGTGAACATGACGCAGCATTGACAATGTCACGAATTACGTGAAGAAACCCTGGGTCTGCTATAAAATATGAAGTATGAGGTGAGTGAAATGATAAAAAATAAACAACATTAAGATAATGTTTTTTTTTTTTTTTTTTTTTTTTTTTTTTTTTTTTTAATTTAACATTTCTCAATGAAAGATAAATTAAATTTGAAGAGAAAAATTTTTTCCTAGACCGGGACTCGAACCCGGGACCCTTGGCTTTCCGGGCCAAGTGCTCTACCAACTGAGCTACCGAGGCGAGTTACGATATCTAGACGCAAATTTTTCTCTTATATACGTTGTAATTCCCTATCGCCAAATGCTTTTGAAACCATTGTTTCTATCTTTGCAAATGTATATAAGAGAAAAATTTGCGTCTAGATCGTAACTCGCCTCGGTAGCTCAGTTGGTAGAGCACTTGGCCCGGAAAGCCAAGGGTCCCGGGTTCGAGTCCCGGTCTAGGCGAAAATTTTTCTCTTCAAATTTAAAAATTCAAATTTACATTAAGATAAGTTAAAGAAAACATCTTATATAATATGACCCTGATAGAACTAGGAATATTACAAAAGATTGGGTAAGAAATATGGTTTCCATTAGTTTTTGGGAATGATGAAAGGTAGAGATGATAATATAAAAAGCGGGGTTTTTGGTAGGAAAAGACAGAACGGTGTGGGGGACCGAATCCTTCGGTCCTCCTGGAAGGAGGCAGCTCTACATGGGTAAGATGCAATTTTTAATATTATTATCATTCTAAAAAGTTCATGTTTTTTCAAAATGGTAATTTTCAAACATAAAATAACTTAAATTAATGGTCAAGATATCTTAGAATAATTTTGTTAATTGTTATAAATATGCATGATTAATCGAAAACCTAAGGGTCAAGCAAGATGGATAATAACCTAAAGTCGATTGGTTTTAAGTGGTTTTCTCTCTCTGAGTTTTATCAAGTCTTAGTATTTTCGGCGCATTTAAATATGGCGATTTTAGCTGGCTTTAATAATTTGTTTTATATGTTTTTGTTCTAATATTTCTCTTTATGTTTTGTTTTATTCAAATAAATAATGTTATTTTATTGTTTACTGTGTTTCTATGTGATGTATTACCACCAAAACCAAGGCCAACCGCTCGGGCCAAAGATCACTTAAAATATAAAGATCCTTTTTTACGCTACGTTACGGCTGGGCTTAACTTCCAGTGTAACACTGACGTTTAGGTCTCTTTCTGTTCTTTCTATGTGAATTTTTTTTCACAATCCCACATTTTATCTGATAAATTCCTTTTTTTTTTTTTGTCTTTATTAATTTCCTCTCCTTTTTCTCTTTTTTCCCCATTAGTTTACTAAGGCTAAAATAATTTTTCGGTGCCAATTTGATGTTGAATCTTCTGAAACTTAGTGTCTGTGTCAAAGATTGATATGTAAATTATTTATACTTTCTAGTTTCTTCTTTTTCAATTTGAAGAGTAGGCCTACTTTCTTTGATTAATTTCTGTTTTCATGGGAAGTTTACCAGTCTATGTGTTAAACTATTGAGGATTGGATGTTGATGTGCAATGTAGTTAAAGCCTGAAGCTTTTAATATAATTAATTATCAATGTGTGTCTTCTTCTTGTAAATTCAAAATTCTATTTTTCTTTTCTTTTCATTTCTGTTCAAATTTAGATCTAAAATGATATCTTACTTTCATTTGTGAGTTGTAAAATCTAATTAATTTAATAAATGTTAGATTATAAGTTACTAAATATAACAAACAAACCAGGTAATAGTGAAAAAATGTCAATTAATTGGACTATAATATATTTTATACATTGTTACTAGGATATAATGCTCACCCTTATCATATACAGTGTAAGTGCTTATGTTTGCTGCTCTTGGGTTTCCAATGTCCTTTATAATGGGATGAGATTCTTGTTCTTCCTTGATTAGTGCATGTTGTTGTACATTTACTACAAACCGTTCGTCCATTTGCCAGTCTGGCTTTAACTACAATTTGCAAAACATATCACACATTTTTATATAAATATAATTAATAAATTATGATAGGAAATAACATTATGAGGTTATTCACATTAGTTAATATAAATCTCTTTCATTAGTCAAGTCATGCTACATTGCTAAAATTTCAACCATGCTATTGTTCTACTTTATAATATACAAGAAATATCAATAAAAATCCATAAACATTTTATTGTATTATTATCTTTATGCATATAATATTGATAAGTTAATTTTATTAGCATTTTTTATAGACTATAATGTTAATGTTTAAAGTTTAATATAATTTATAAACGCATTAGACCGTAAAAGGCGTTCTCTGCTGAGAAAGTTTTATCCTAATACATTTTGCTTACTCAGAAATCTATTCATGCGATAATAATTGTAAGCTACCTGACGAGGTAACTTAAGATCATAGCTCAAGATAGAATCTTATCGTGAGAATCCCGAAGGGAACCGATGGTAACCGATGTAGTTTGAAACCTTTGCAGCTTTACCCAAGATGTCGGACCTTGAAGACTTCGATCATGTTTTCGGTATACGCGGAGAAGAGGAATTTGATAGAGTCTACCAAAGAATTCAACTGGAAGAACAGGAGAATCGGCGTAATATTGCGGGACGCAGAAGTCGTTGTATACGGTATTATTTGCGGGACGCAAGCGTAAATGCGTTCCTCTATAGCAGACGAAAATAACGGAAGTGGTTTTATCGCTGAGAATTCTGGGTAATTCGTTGCCAATATTACGAAAACGTCGACTTTCATGCATGACCGGTAAGTCGGCCGTTAATTCGATCTCAGCAATTGCTCACGGTGAGTCAGCTCACCAGTGATTGGAAGTAATTTGAGTAGAGACTAATGCATTTGCATGCGGCCCAGTTACATTAGCTATTATCACTTTTTTTAGAGTAGCTATAACATTATTTTAAAGTACATTTAGAAATTATACTCTTGTATGCTTCCTTCTTCTTCATTTTTTATAGGTCTATTATTTTCGTTGTAGTACAGTATTATGCAATCTTATTTGAATACGCAGAACTTTGCTTTATAAAACACTACCTAATACCCGGCGTGCGTTGCTAGTCATAAATAAATGCTAATGTTTTTACCACCAGCCGTGCACTGTTCGAGAATCTGTTTATCCCGATATTCTTGTTATCAATGATAGACGAAAATGGTTATTGTGAGTTATCCGTAGAAGATAAACATATGCTGTTGCAGTTTTTTGTAGTTTTTTGAGATGTTCAATTCTGTGTACATTAATTTGGTGTACTTGTTATGGTTTTGGCAGCGTAAGCCATTTAAGCGTCAAAATAGGGACTTTATTTCACTTTTTCACTACGAAGGGTGATTTTTAGGGGTGAAGGGGTTGCGTATACAACTCCCTTTAGCCTATGTTCATCCCCGGAATCTTCTGAACATTTTTCAAAAAGCCCCATCTCAATCGGATGAACGGAATGGCAGAGAATTGTTTGTCTGGGAATCGACTTATCACTATCTTCTTGGCATCAATGAAAAACAAAAATGGTTATTGTGAGTTATCCGTAAAAGATAAATGAATGCTCTCGTGGACTTTCTTGTAGTTTTTTTAGATATTCAATTCTGTGTACATTAATTTGGTGTATTTGTTATGGTTTAGGCAGCGTAAGCCATTTAAGCGTCAAAATAGGGACTTCATTTCACGTTTTTCACTACGAAGGGTGATTTTTTAGGGGTGAAGAGGTTGAATATCACAACTATCTTATAGCCTATGTTCATCCCGGGAATCTTCTGAACATTTTGCAAAAAAAAAAAACCATCAAAATCGGATCAACGGTATGGCCGCGCATAGAATACGAACGAACAAACAAACAAACATACAAACAAACATTGACTTTTATACATAAGAGTACTTATTCATTGAAATATTTTTTTTATTTAGTGCCCCAGGTTGTTATTTTGACATTTCTGGTGTTTTCTCCTGGAATTGGTGTAATTGCTACCCACTTCTGAGGCTGGCATCTGGAAGGCAGCGTTACGGCTGCCCCGATGAAATGATGGGTGATGATGATGATGATGATGATAGTGGTGCACCACGAGAGTCCTTGATCCTAAGCATAATCTAAGGCGAATAAGAATTATGATGATTATGATGGCCAAATGATGTTTGGGGACCGTTTGGACCTTAAAGTTTCCTGACATTTGTCTTAAAAGTGAGGAAAAACCCTGAAAAAACCCCACCCAGGAAATTTGTCCCAACCAGGGATCAAACCCGGGCCCACTGCATAACAAGGCAGTATGCTACCTCAAGACCACAGGAGTGGACTCATTGAAATATAAATACTTTTATTTTTCTGAAGGATGAAAAATTAAAGTAACTCCAGTTCTTCCAGTAACACAACCCGGTATATAAAAATTAGTAAATTTTTAATTTTTAATTTGTATAAAAGCATTACAAAATTGGTGACATCTGATCCTTATGTGATCAAACAATACTGGTAATAGTAAACCACATAACCACTGAAAGGTTAAAAATTAATTGACCAACTCATATTGGTGTGAAAATTGGATTTCCATAGCTTTCAATTCACCTTGCATTGACTGTCCTGTAAGATAAGATGCACTTGAATATTAGACAGTATTTTTAAAGAAGTGACTATGATAGTCCAACAAATATGATATGAACATACAGTAAGTCCAGAAATGTTTTTCTCTTTGTAAAGTGGGTATGCTAACCTACACCGCTCGTAATTTCTTATTTGATTTATTTTCGCATGTGGACTCAAACCTTAGCTTTTGTGTCAAGACATAGAGTGCTAGACAGTTGGACTTCAGAGAAAAAATTATTATAGTTATTATTATTATTATTATTATTACTATTATTAATTTAGAGTGTGATTTTTATGTAGGAGAAAATTGATATATAAACCACTGTGTATTAATAATAATAATAATAATAATAATAATAATAATAATAATAATAATAATAACAATAATAATAATAACAATAATAATAATAATAATAATGATAATAATAATAATGATAATAATAATAATAATTATTATTATTATTATAATTATTATTATTATTATTATTATTATTATTATTATTATTATTATTATTATTATTATTATAGGGGCAAAGATGGAGGGTTCTAGTCCTGGGGGTCAGAATTTTTAAACTGACCCAAACCTTCTGGCAGCACTATGACCCTGGGGCCGACTCAGCCTCTAAGGGAAATGAGTACCGGATACTTGTTCTGGGGGAAAGGCGGCCGTCATGTAGGGCTGACAACCTGGCTGACTTCAAGTGTCAATTGTCCAGAAAATATCTGAGCCTTATTGTCCTACTACCACAAGGACCTCCTAAGGCCTGTAGTGGGATCACTGTACCTTTACCTTAATAATAATAATAATAATAATAATAATAATAATAATAATAATGATAATAATAATAATTTTTAAGCCCATGTTTCCCTTTACAGAGATTTAGGCGCTCACCCCCTCAGGGAAGAATTTGAACCATAGTAATTTAGTTACACTTGTTTTTGTATAGATGTCATTTGAGCGGTCTGTGGTCAGCGTTCCGCCTCATACTGACATCTAGGCAAGGCAGTACTAGGACGGGAAAATTCGGTAAATTTTGCTTACAGACCTTTTCATTCAGGCTTAAGGATCTTTTACGAGCCTGAAAATCTTCAGACTCGGGACCCACGGCTTAAAGTCCCTCCCGGAGGGCTTGCCCCTTGGATTTTTCCATCCTAAAAATTACATCGACCCCGGCCGGGTTTGAACCCGCGACCCTCGGGACCAGAGGCAAGGAGCATAACCACTAGTCCACCGCGGCAGTTAATAATAATAATAATAATAATAATAATAATAATAATAATAATAATAATAATAATAATAATATAAATTTATAATTTAATTACATTGTTGACTAGATAATGAAAATACAATATCCTTTGTACACACATCCTTGTAAAGGTTTGGAAAAGTGAGCAGTTGATTTAGAATAAAGAAATCTTGTTCTGGAAATTATATGAAATTAAAAGAATATTACGTGGATTAATAAAGAAGAGTTCACCTGATGTTTAAACTCACATGATGATTAACAAGAAACTCAAAGTATGTAGCGAATCCCTCCTTGAGCCACATGTCGTCCCACCAGGCTGGCGTGACAAGATTTCCGAACCACATGTGTGCTAACTCATGCACTACAATGCTGTGCAGGTTCCACTCCAAGAATACCACTTGATAATAACTCCTCAGCACAATCCACTCACTGGAAAACCATTACAGATCCACAGCTATTATAACTCAGGGGACATGACAGCATGACTTAGCGAGGGAAGTTTATATTATAAAAATATTAACTTCCTAATATTTCCAAATTATAAATTATTTCATTACTTTTTAGGAATTAACATTATGATGTATTATTTATTTAAGTAAATTTTTATCATTTTAAAATTTTATTTTAAATGCGGAGACTGTGAGAAAGTCTACACAGGGAAAACAAAAAAGAAATTTGAAAACCAGAGTGAAAGAACATCTCAGCAATGTCAAGAATGGGAAAGTAGAAAAATCAGCAGTAGCAGCCCATGATGGTAAAAAAAAATCTTATCTAAAGAAAGGCTAAATTATTAAAACAAATAGAAAAACGTAAATAACTCACTGTTTGGGAAAAATCTACACTCAAAAGAGAAAAAAAAAAAAACGAAAAGGAGAAATTAATGAACTTTGAAATTCCTGCAGAAAATTATTTGATTTTGAGGTTCTTCAGTCTACCAACAGAGGGAGGAGGAGGAGCTCTTCAATACGACAAAACAGTAGTAATGAAAATACTTAGCGGCTCCAGGTTGAGGAACCAGCTATAACGGCTGGGGGACTCGACATGCTAACCACATGTCACCCCTACACTGGCTGTTGATCATCTACCTCTGTGATTGACACATGTGGATGTGAAGGGCCAGCAGCCGGCTGGTAAAAGGGCAACCGCTGAAAAGTGGAAAGACCCTCAATCGGATGAAAATACTGAGGATGGGATTGAATATGAAAGTTCCGAAACTGGTCTAAGAAAAAGAAGAATATGAAGTGAGATAATAAAATTTTACTTAAAAAAACATTTCACATTAAAATGCTACGTTCAAATATTCTCATTGTAAACACAAATTTAGAATTAATGTCTATTTTAAATTAAAATAAAATATAAGTTCGTAGAAATGATTTTTATTTAACATTGCCAATATGAACTTCATAAATAATTTCCAATTTTGACCCAATATTTTATTCAAATTATATAAGTTACATGTTAGAAATTAGATATTTAAAAGCTGAAACATGGCTCTCTCTTCTCTCTCAATGTCAAATGTTACTCTTGGACGCGAAAGTTATTTGGTACTTGTCACACTAAACACTTAGATGGATAAACATAGACTTGTAAATGCTTTAATTAAAAGCTGAAAATAGGATAATTTTAGTCTACAAAAAGGATTGTATAACCTCTTATGTTGTTTAATCCATCCATAGTAATTCTGCCCGAAGGCAGATCTCCTTCACTGCAATGCTTGCAGCTTTGCTAGGAATTGTAGGTGTGGTAGCTTCCCGTTGCTTCCACACTAATGAAGGATGATTATAATGATGATTATAATGACTATTTAACTCAAGCCCCAAATGGGAGTCAATGACCAATCATGTTTCAATGATTTCTGTTTTACAACCAATCAGAGTCGTGTTTCACGAAATATTTATCAGTGTTATAATTACCATATTAAAGAAAGCTCCTCCTTTTTAATATTCTGAACAGGTCTGACCATTATTTTGCAGTGACTGAGCCTATGAGAAATACTGCTACCAGATTGTATATATAGTGCATGAATGTCAACACATGCCGCATGCGGGAGTTAATATAAAAACATTTGTAGCAATTTATTATACCACCAAAAAAAGAAACCACTGTTTGCACTTTCTTAAATGTATTTTTTCCCAGGTAACAATCCAGAAAAATATAATTGTCATATTTACATCATAGGACATCAGAAATGAATTAATATACAGTTTGATGTGTTTCATTTTTTTCTCCACTAGAGAGCACTCTTACAATATTGCGTTCCTTTGGCAATAAATAGTATGATCTGGTTGCAGTGATAAACAAAAGAAGCAGATGAACCGTACCTATCGTTTCTCATTTGTTTTCAAACATCGCCGTTTACATTAAATATTTTAAAATAACTATAGTTAAACAATTATTTGTGAGTAAACAGCTTAATTGTATTCGTTAAATAGTCCTAACAAATGCCACTCTTGATTTCCAAATTATCTAGATAAATTTACTCCTCACTTCGTGGGTCGTGAATTTATCGATAATTTGGAAATCACTCGTGGCATTACTTATGATAAGGATAAGGATAATGATGGCCATAAAATTTCGGGGACCGTTTGGGCCTTAAAGTTTTCCTGACATTTGTATTACAGGTGAGGACAAACCCCGATAAAAACCTCACCCAGAAAAACTGCCCCGACCGGGGATCGAACCCGGGCCCGCTGCGTGACAAGGCAGCACGCTACCTCGAGACCACAGCGGTGGACATGTTGTTTAATATGTAATCATATTTCTTTAACTGGATGACATTATGCATCAACCAGCTATGTGCCATTATGTAAGTTTTGAGGAAAATACGTTTAAAGTTTTCTTTAGGTTTTAAACTCTAGCAAGAACTATATAATTACCTCACTTTTATGATGATGTACAACAATCTAAGAGCTGCATGTTGCAAAATTTAGATTATCATTTATTAAGATCTAGTTTCATAGCTGTTTATTGCAAACACAGAATCTCTGATAGGACTAGTGGCACCTGCATTTTTCTTTAATAATAAGGCTATATTTAAAGATTTGGTGCTAAAAGTATACTTACACCTATTTCATGAACCAGTGCAACAAATTGTGAGAAACTCTTTTTCTTCAATGGCGCTTAGCCGGTTGATGCATAACATCGTCCAATAATTTTGTTTAATAAAATGTTAAAACCACATACTTAACAGAATAACATACTATCTGGAGTTACCAACTTAATTAAGACAAAATAAGTAATAGCAAAGAAAACAAGCGAGCCTTGACCGTTAGTAGAGTCCATTTATTTTATAGTAAAACAGGGTGAATTTGAAACCTAATTTTTGTATCACAGTCTGGAATACCCATGTATTATAACTTCAAAAAGTTCAATTAAGTCAAAGAATTCCTAATTTAGTTGGGATTCCAATAGAACCCCATGAATCCCACTAAATTAAATTAAAATCCATGCTACCTAAGGAAATAATCCTATACAAAAGAAATTCCATAAAGCCCTCAGAAGAGAAGAAACCCAAATCATAACATTTAATTTAATTGTTATATATAGATGCTTTAACAACTAATATCCTTTTTTTTAATAAAAAACTTAACGCTTGAACCGGGAATCAAACCCTGACTCCGTACGTCAGCATGAAATCCAATTTACACTATTCAAAACCCGATACAACCGTTAAATTATCTTTCCACTTATACAATTCTCTTACGTCTGAAGGCAGATAGCTAGAACTATTAACAACGCCATCAGACGACTTCTTTTCGAAGTATTTTTAACAAGAATTTTACATTTACTTTTAAGCGGTAGAGCTTAATATTTTGATGTTATGTTTAGTATAACATATTTCAGTCCAGGACAGATCTGTTTTTTGGAACAAAACTTAATGCTTGACTGAGAATCGAACCCTGAACTTTTGACTCTGTAAATCAGCATGATTGTCAATAGGGAGAGCTATCTGCCTTCAAATATAAGATAATTGTATACGAGGAGAGAACATTTAGCAGTTGTATTGGGTCTTGAATGGTACAATGGATTGTATGGTGATGTACAGAGTTAGAGGTCCATGGTACAATTCCAGATTCAAGCATTAATTTTTTTTTTTTTCAAAAAATAAATCTGTCCAGAACTGAAATATGTTAAACTAAATACATCATCAACAAACTAAGGTCATATCTTGTCTGGTCGTGAATCATCATAAATAATGCCACGAGTGATTTCCAATTTATCTAGAGAATTTGGAAATAAAGAGTGGCATTTGTTAGGACTATTTAACGAATAAAATTAAGCTGTTTATTCACAAATCATTATTTAACTATAGTTATTTTAAAATATTTATATATTTAATGTAAACGGCGATGTTTGAAAACAAATGAGAAAAGATTGGTACGCTTCATTTCCTTCCTTTCATCATCACTGCAACCAGATCATAAATTTATTTATTGCCAAAGGATCGCAATATTGTAAGAATGCACCCTGGTGGAGAAATTTATAACCAACGTTATATGTAGTAATTTCTGATGTCCTATGATGTAAATATGCCAATTATATTTTTCTGCAACGTCATTTCCTGGAAAATAATTCGTTTACGAAAGTGAAAACAGTGTTTTCGTTTCTTTGTGGTATAATCAATTGTTACAAATGTTTTTATATTATCTATCGCATGCGCTTTCTGCTGGCATTCATGCACTATATATACAATCTGGTAGCCGTATTTCTTGGAGAGTCAGTTACTGCAAAATAATGCTATGACCTATTCAGAACGTTAAAAAGGAGATTCTTTCTTTATTATGATAAACTTTAGTTGGTAATTTTTAGGCGAAATACGACTGTGATTGGTTGTAAATAAAAAATCATTGAAATGTGATTGGTCATTGACACCCATTTGGGGCATGAGTTAAATAGTCAACAAGATGTACTGCCATTGATAATTTGTTATTACTAACTTGTAGACAATGAGTCCCCAATTTTCCATGCCGCCGTTGAAACATGGATCTGCAACTGAGTCTAATTTAGGAAGAGTGTACTTGATGCCAGTGTATTCCTCAAGAAACTCCATGGTACTCTGCATCAACATTAGTGTGTAGTTTGTTTTCATAATTACATTCTTCTGAGCCCAGATATTTAACTTCCCATCTGCAGTTGATAACTTATCCAGGTCTGACACCAGAAATGCCACTAGATAAGTTGGCATGAGGGGGGTTTCTTCAAAACTATCCCAAACACGGCCATCAATACTTGAGCTGAAATTATTGCATAAAAATGAAATGTTTATGAGTTCCTCTACTGCATTTTTATTGTCACAAAGACACCTTATGACATCAATTACAAGCAGATCTGTGGAAATATTACCAGAGCATCAATATTAAATTTTGATGAAAACCTCAATTTTGATGAACAAAAATGGGTTTTGATGAAAACCTCAATTATGATAAAAACAGCAATTAACTTTGAACTATTGTAGGAAATATCACTATGAGATTTTATTTAAATTTTAAAATTAAATTCTTTACTCCTCACCTCAAATGTGGAGAATGTGTTAAAATTTATACAAGGAAAACTAAAATAAATTTAAAAACCAGAGTGAAGGAATGCCTCAGGAATGTAAATAATGGAAAATTGGAAAAATCAGCAGTAGCCACTCATACATGGCCCGATAAACATCAAATTGAAAGAAAGGCTAGTTTAATTAAACAAATGAAAAAAAAAACTTTATGGAAGTCACTGTTTAGGAAAACAAATTTTATATTAAAAAAATAAGAAAGAACAATTAATGAATTTTGAAATTCCTGGGGAAGTTGATTTGATTGGGAGGTTCATCGGTCCACCAACAGATGGAGTAAGAAGCAGTGCTCCTGGATGACAGAATTCATTCTTGAAACTACTGAGGATATAACAGTCTAGGGCTCGAATTTATGAACGCATTAGACCGTAAAATTCGTTCTCTGCCTGTACTCTGCTGAGAAAGTTGCATCAAAATACATTTTTGCGTACTCAAAAATCTGTTCATGCGATAGTAATTGTTGATATTCCTAAGCTACCTGGCGAGGTGACTTAGCAGAGAAACGAATTGTGAGCAACCCGATGGGAACCGATGGTAACCGATGTAGTTTGAAACCTTGCCGCGTACCTTGCTGCTTTATCCAAGATGTCGGACCTTGAAGACTTCGATCATGTTTTCGGTATACGCGGACAAGAGGAATTTGATAGAGTCTACCAAAGAATTCAACTGGAAGAACAGGAGAATCGGCGTAATATTGCGCGACGGAGACGTCGTCGTACACAGTATTATTTGCGGGACGCAGGCGTAAATGCGTTCCTCTAGCAGACGAAAATAACGGAAGTGGTTTTATCGCTGAGAATTCTGGGTAATTTCTTGCCAATATTACGAAAACGACGACTTTCATGCATGACCAGTTAGTGGGAGGCTAATTCGATCTTTGCACTTGCTCATGGAAAGTCAGCTCACCAGTGATTGGAAGTAATTTGAGTAGAGACTAATGTATTTGCAAGTCTAAAAAAAGACAGGATATGAGGTAAGGTATAAAGAATTTAATTTTAATCTTTAAATAGCAATTAACCTCACTGCCTGCAATTCATGCCTGTAAGAAAAATCGATGTTGAGAAAACAAGCAAAACTGTAAAATATGAAAGGAAATTAGTCACATATATATAGAGGAAGTTCGGGTAATGTGGATCCTTCAGTTTGAGTGAACCCTGTTAATACGTTCTTTAATTGGTGCTGTCGTCAAACAGGAAATATTTTAACTTCTTCCCCTCATCAACTTTAACGTGTTCAAGGCCAATTTCTTTTATTCTTTGTGCGAAGAAGGATTTATTTGTGATATTTATGAAAATGACCATTTTAAAAGTTTTTCAAGCTAAGTATCAATTCTTAATTTCTGCAATTCAATATTACAAATATTGAAAAAAATCTCCTGAATATACGTGGTACAGTCATTAAGTTTTGAGACTGAGCGCATAGTGGCGCTGTATTACGCTATAGCGCATAGGTGGCGCCATGGTATGGTACCTTGTCAGTTAGTCTCTCACCCAGCAAGAGACAGTTGAGTGCATTCACTGCAAGCAGAACTACGGCCTTTGTCGTGATGGTAATTTGAATGCGCATGTCGGAACTCGAGATGTCACAGTTAGAACAACATCAAGTTCTGTCAAAAATTAGGCAAGACTGCTGTCGAAACGTTTCAAATGATGCAGTAAGTTTACGGTGAGTACGCATTGAGTCGCAGTATTGTGTTTAGGTGGCACCGATGTTTTTTACAAGGAAGATACAGTTTGGAAGATGATGTGCGTACTGTTCGGTCACAAACAATTCGAACTAAACGCAAGATCGAAGAAGTCGTGACGTTGGTGCGTGCTAACCGCTCCCAATCAGTAGACGATCTGGCAGTAGTAGTAGGGGTCAGCCATGGTACTTGTTACAAAATTCTGTCTGACGACCTGGACATGTCTCGTGTTACCTTATCCAGCACAGTGTGCCAGGAATCCTGTCGCAAGACCAATGTGATGATCACATTACGATTTTTTTCTCTTTCCTCGCATGAAAGCAATCCTACCTGGGCGTAGATTTCATCTTCCGAAGAGGTCATGACTGCCACAAGAGAAGCCATACGGGACCTTCCTTCCAACATCTTTCAGCGGTGCTTCCAACAGGCATGACGGCCAAAGGCGACTATTTTGAGGGAGGATGTGATTCTATTTAAGTGTACGCCTAGCTATCAGCATCTTGTGAGACATTCAGATTCTTGTGGGTGCCTATCCTCAGGCGTAAAGTCTCAGAACTTAATGACTGTACTAGTATTATATTATGTAGATGCTGTTTTAATATACTGATGGGTTTGGTTTGATATTATGTGAGATGGCTGCTGTATAAACATCATAGGAATTTGGTTAATGTGGACCCTCCATGAGGCAGTTATAGTGGACCTGGGTTATAATCAACAATAATCAACAATCATTTTTCAAAACATTAAATAAATATATCAACGCTTTTTAATTACGATCAGTCATAAATACTTCCAGATTAATTTGTGTCTGTTTGTATAAATTAATAGAGTAAATAAACTTAAAAATAATCTAAAAGTTATGATGGACTCTGGGGTCCAAATTACCCGAATATGGAGAATAAAGTGGACCTTCCTTGTAATGTAAAAAAAAATTATAAATCATGAATATATTTCCATATTTTAATAAAATAACAATGCTATTTCATAGTTATAACACTAATGATAATCAGTGCAATTAAAATTCAAATCCCTTAATCAAAAGAAGAAAAACAACAAATTCAAAATAGAGGTCCTTATTACACGAAGTTCTTCTTTATATATATCATCAATATATGGGCGAGTTAAAGTTATAACTGCATACGTTTTTTTCCCCTTTTTCAGAAATTAACGTAATACAAAAGCAACTTTTATAAATTCAGGAAGACAAATGTTGTACTGCAATGTTATAATTTTTAGAGGTGCCACTTGAATCCAAATTTCATATAGAGGCTTGAACATAATTAAAGTTGATGGTTACCATTTTACTGCTGTTGAAAATTATTTAAACTATTGTAAATTTAACCAGTCCAAATATGCTAATTTTATATTCTCCTGTGATTAATTTAGCTATTATTTTATTTAATGATACTCTTTAACAGCTAAGGACAATGGCGTTGCAATTCAAAACTGGACATTAAAGAATCAACAAATTTTACTCAGGCCTCAGACTCTTTTATGTGTTATAATGGATCCACAGCTTTAGTATCTTCTGAAAAAGCCTACACTCAGGATTTATATGGCCTTAAAAATTCATCAGTCTCACGACAGGTTTGAACCTGCAAACCTTGGAATCAGAGTATGGTAACTAATAGTCCACTAGGATGGCGTAAGTAATTTAAATTCTCATTAAATGTCTAGCTCAACAACATACATATTTTTGGCTTTCAAGAATAGATAGATAGAATTATGAGAGTGTGGCAGCTTCGTGGCACAAACAGTTAGATGCTCGCTTCTCACCACTGGGGTTCCAAGTTTGTATCTCAGTCACTCCATGTGGGTTTCGTGGTGGATGAAAAGGATGTCTGGGTAGGTTTTTCTTGGGATTTCATCCCTTTTCCCTACCACAAATTTCATTCCATCAGTTCTCCACACTCACCTCATTCATTTTGTTTCATTTCATTTCAATTGTCCCTGTGATGGTGCATCAGGCGTGATATACCAGCTTCCTTGTTATTCACAGATCTTCAATGTAAGGGGCTTCATTGCATCTCATCCCTTGACGCAACCCTGTGTTGGACACAAGTTGACAAGGAGATGTGTGTTAATTTTAACCAAATTATAGTGAGAAGTATCACTATGAGGTATATTCAATTTATAAATGAGTTGGATATAATGTTTTTATATCTCATCTCACAAAGTTCTGTGCTTTTACAATACCAGTTTCAAAGACCATTTGCCTTTATTTTTTCAAACTCCAACTGATGAATTTTTGCCAAGTTCATACAGTTGGTTCCAGATGGCAGTTAAGAAGAAGGAGGTAATGGAAACAATTCAACAGTTGGAGTTTGACTGAAGATGAAGGCAAGTTGCCTTTGAGAACGGTAATGTGAAAACACGGAACTTTATGACGCGAGATATAAAACATTTAATCCAGCTCTTGTATTAATGTGTTGGAGTTTTTTTTTATGTATGCAGTAATAACTGTACTGTGCATTCACCCATCTCTTGGGTAAACATCATTAATAATTCCTCGCCCTCCAAATATTTTCCAGTTTAAAATTTTGTGAAGAAAGTGAATAAATGTATAACAATAATAACAATACCAACAACAACAAAAGCAACAACAATAATAATAATAATAATAATAATAATAATAATAATAATAATAATAATAATAATAATAATAATAATAATAATAATAATAATAATAATAATAATATTCATTATGTTAATATCTTACTCTGGTGCTGATGTGTTTATCAGTGGCATGTTGCTGACTGCACAATAATCAGTAGGTCTTGCAATCTTAATATTAAACTTTGCCTTCAATGACATTTCATCAAAACATGGGAAAGCCTTGCGAGCACCAGCTTCTTCAAAATATGTAACTAGAAACCATCTGAAACAGATATATCCAATGAAATAGTCGAGTTTATATTTATTTATTTAGCCTAGTGGAGATGGGGTTATGTGCCCTTCTATTCCACTCACCAGGACAAACATATGTTACTTTCAAATACAGAAAAATCACAATAATATTAGATACTTTATGATAATCTGGCCAAACTGATCTAATAATACAATAAAGTTAAAGATAATTAAAATTAAAACTAATGAAAGAATATACGTATAAAGAAAGAACAGCTCCAATCTACTGTACATGAAAGAACAAATAGAAAGTAATAAACTGCAATGAATTAATCAATCGCTTATATATATTAGGCCTATATAAGACATTGGTAGAAGTATTGATACATCTTAAAACTATTTTTATTAAATAAACGAAAAATAAATTATTAATTGCTAAAATAATACTATTAGTGATCTGTTTTTGTTAGTTAATAAAAATTCTTCAATTTGTTTCTGAAAGATGTTGGCAGTCTCTGACATAAGGTGGAAGAGAATTCCATGTACTAGCAAGATAAACTGTAAAAGATGTGAGTAATAGGTAGTGTGATGAGGAAGATAAAAAGGACAATGTACTGATGGGATATTGTGCGTAATTAATGAGTATCAGAGAGTTTAACGAAGCAGTGTGATAAATAATTTGATAGTTTAGACAGCAAGAGTAAGTAAAAGTCAAACTAATATACTCAGAGAAGACTTGGAACAGTTAATAAAACTAAAGAGAAAAATATCTGCCTCAATGGAGATTTGACCCCAAGATCTCCAGATACTGCGGTTGTTACCATTTGAACTACTCAGGCAATCAAGGAGCAGACACAATTTTTTCTCTCTTTGAAATCCTCTTGTAACAATGTTGTGAACATCTGTTCACATTATAACAGGTTTGTTTCTACGAACAAGGGAAATGTCAACCATTGAATGCCAAAACCTACATTGAAATTTCTTTCAGAGAAGCGTTGTGATATACCTTGGCCGTGTCAAAAAATTATATGTCGCTTTTAACTACATGGCACTAAAATCTAGCACCAAAACTCTCATTTAAACAACAGGGAAGTAATAGAACTCCTGACTTGATGGATTGGATAACTCTCACATCTTGCCATCCACGCCGTGCCCCGCCTCATTTCACTCCGCTCTATTCAAGCAGGAACGTCCATCTGCTTCGAACGCTGGGTGGATTCTGGCTACTTTCTCTGTGCCTTGCAGTTATAAGTGGCTGATAATTATTTGGACATGGGCTTGGTACATCATATCACTTCTCTGCGAGAAATTTCGGCATCCAATGGTTTACAATACCCTTGTAAGAAGACATTATGACGAGATTTACTGTTTTCTTGCAGATCAATGCTGCGACCACGAGTCTCGATGCATACATATGAAGAACAAAGTAGTAGGAATTTTAAGATGATTTGATGAAACTCAACAAAATGTTGGTGATTAAAAGTTTTAGGCTTAAAGTGAACAGTGGATTTAGTCTTGCAATGTATTTAAGTAGGCCTACTATTACACTGGTCAACATGATTTTTGTCTCATGAGTACCATTAGTTGTACTTAATGCAGTTTTTTATCGTGTTTTGAAATATGTATTCGGAATTTCTCCATCGCCCACAGTTTTTTTATTTCAATTTCAGTTAATGGATTTAAATAATTATTTTTTAAATAAACCTAGATTTCTTCCCGGAAAATCTTGGCGCAGTGAGCGATGAGCATGGGGAACACTTTCATCAGGAGATTTCAGCTAAGGAAAAGAGATATCAAGGCAAATAGAATCCTAATATGCTGGCCGATTATTGTTGGACCATCAAGAGGGATGCTCCACCGAAGGAATACAGCAGAAAATCGTCATTTATTACTTTCTAGGTGAGTCCGAATGTTCGAATATTGTGTAGTTACGAATGTAGAAAATATTAGTGTTTGTAATTAAAATAAATGCCTGTATCTCGCAAACCTAGCATGTTGGAGAAAAACCGATATCATATTTGAATTCAGGAGAAAAAATCTTATATGAATCACATATTTTTCTTTCTGAGACAAAAAAAAGGTTCTTTTTTGTTGCTCAGTGTTATTTTACAGCACATGATTTATATTATTTGTATTTATGCTAGTGTATTTTAGTTGTGTTTTGATTTTAGCGTGAGAAATTGCTTTCATGACTATGTTGTAATGGTACAGTACAAGTATTTATAGCATGAGTATTCTATTGATATAAAATCTATTTTTGATAAAACCAAGCTGGATGAATCAAAATTTTTAGAATCCCCCTTGAGGTTCATTTCTAACTAACTAACTCACTGGCACTATCAAACCCGTAGGTTCATGGCCCAGCGGACATAAGTTCTTCATACATCACTATCCTGAACTAATGTTTTCCAATCATTCCCTGTATAATCTCTTTCTTCAAATCATAGGTAATGGCATTCTCCCACTTCATTCTTAGTCTACCAACTGGGCGTTTTCCCTCTGGTTTTCCTACAAGAAGCTTCCATACACGACATTCGTGCCACATGTCCTGATTTAACTGTTCTTACTATATCTGGCTTCCTACAAAGACCTTACAGTTCACTGTTATGTAGTCTTATCCATTCACCTGTCTGTTCATCTCTCTTTGGTCCAAAAATTTTCCTAAGAACTTCATTCTCAAATACTCGTAATCTCCTTTCCTCTATTAATGTAAGAGCCCATGTTTCGCATCCATATAATATAACTGGTAGAATAATAGTTATATATATTTTCAGTTTAACTTTTTTTTGAAAGGAATTGGGAAGTCAAGAGTCTCTGTATTGCATAATAGCAAGCATTTCCAGAATTGAGCCTATGTTTAATTTCTTTTTTCATCTCATTTCTATTTGTAATTATTGTTCCTAGGTATTTGAATTCAGACACTTCCTCAAAATTTCCCTCATTTGTCATTTCCATCATTTTTAAAATACATTATGAAACTCCGTTGGGGTTACTGTATTCAAGTTTTAATAACTGTAAAACAGTACCTGATATCTCAGTCGTCCTCAATAATTTGCAGTGTTGTTTTATAGGAGGTCTTTCGATAAATTATGTATCAGCTTCTGCTTTCATTTTGATACTGACTGTTGTTGGTAATTATTTTGTATAGAGGGTTTATATTGCTGGGTATGTTCTCGTTCAGCAGGTGTTTATTTGTGGTTTCCTTGATGATTTCTAATTCTTCGAGAACGTTGCTTTTCGATATGCATAGAAAAACGGTGTAATATAACTGGAAGAATAACAGTTTTATATAATTTTAGTTAATTTTTTTTAGAGAAGTTGGGATGACAAAAGTGCCTGTTAGCCTGCATTTCTAGAATTGAGCATATGCTTAATTCCTTTGTGCACCTCATTCCTGTTTGTAATTATTATACCTAGGGATTTGAATTCAGCCACTTCTTCAAAATTTCCCTCATTTGTCATTAACTTTCCATTTTCATTACAAAATTTATTTATATGTGTGAACATATTTAGTTTTATTCATGTTTACTTCCAGCTTCAACTTCTTAGTGTTACTCAATATAGCATGAGTGTCGGCACTTAATATTTCCTCGTTATCTTCTAATAATACTACATCATCAACATCTTTACTTACTCACTGGCACTATCGAACCCGTAGGTTCATGACCGCGCGGACATAAGCTCTCCATACATCCCTATCCCGAGCTAATGCTTTCCAATTATCCCCTGTATAATCTACTTCCCTCAAATCATAGTTAATGTTATTATCCCACCTCATTCTTGGTCTACCAACTGGGCGTTTTCCCTCTGGCTTTCCTACAAGAAGCTTCCATGCAAGTCTTTCATTCCCCATACGTGCGACATGTCCTGCCCATCGCAGTCTACGAGACTTAACTGTTCTTATTATATCTGCCTTCCTATAAAGACCATGTAGTTCATTGTTATATAGTCTTCTCCATTCACCTGTCTGTTCATCTCTCTTTGGTCCAAACATTTTCCTAAGTACTTTAATCTCAAATACTTGTAATCTCCTTTCCTCCCTTAAAGTCAGATTCCATGTTTCGCACCCATATAATATAACTGGTAGAATAATAGTTTTATATATTTTCAGCTTAACGTTTTTTGAAAGGAGTTGGGACATCAAGAGTCTCTGCAATGCATAATAGCAGGCATTTCCAGAATTGAGCCTATGTTTAATTTCTTTGTGCATCTCATTCCTATTTGTGATTATTGTTCCTAGGTACTTGAATTCAGCCACCTCCTCAAAATTTCCCTCATTTGTCCTTAGCTGTCCATTTCCATTATATAATGAATTTCTACGTGTGACCATATATTTAGTTTTATTGATATTTACTTCCAGTCCTAATTTCTTAGTGTTACTTAATAGTGTGTGCGTGTTGTCCTTTAGTATCTCCTCGCTATCGGCCAATAATACTACATCATCAGCATAAACTAACAGCTTATTAATACCATTCAGTTGTAAGCCTTCCTTATTCTCTAAATATTTAATGGCACGCTCTAGTACAAAATTAAATAGTAGAGGAGATAGTGCATCTCCTTGCTTCAACCCATTCTGGATTTCAAAAGTATCCGAAAACTGTTTGCCTGCACGCACCCTACTCTTTGTGCCATTTAGACACATTCGTATAAGTCTAACTAACTTTTTAGGAATTCCGAACTCCAGCAGGATACTATATAACTTCTCCCTTTTAATTGAATCATATGCTTTTTTGAAGTCTACATATAGTTGATGTACAGTACCATTATATTCCCATTTCTTTTCTAAAATCTGTCTTATACTAAACATCTGATCTGTTGTAGACCTGTTTCTTCTAAATGCACATTGATGATCTCCTAGGATGCCATCGATATAGGGAGTAAGTCTGCTTACTAATATATTTGTAAGAATTTTGTACGAAGTTGAAAGTAATGAGATACCCCTGTAGTTGTTGCAATCAGTTTTATCTCCTTTCTTATAAATTGGTACGATAATTGATTCCTTCCATTCATCTGGAAGAGCTTCTTTTTCCCAAATCATACTAAGCAACCAGCGTATCTTGTCCATCAATTTTTCTCCACCTGATTTTATCAGTTCTGCTGGGATCTCATCTGAACCTGATGCTTTATACATCTTCAATTTTTCAATCGCCATTTCAACCTCTAATGCATTTGGTTCTGCAACTAGCATTTCTGCTGTCTGTAAATTATCCTCCTCAATGTCCTGTTCTGTATGTACATTTAATAGCTGATTAAAGTAACTTTTCCATCGATTTAATATACTCCTGGAAGCTGCAATCATATCCCCATTTTCATTCCGAATTATGTTTGTTTTTGCCTCAAACCCTTTCTTCTCTATACTGATTCCCTGATATAATTCTCTAATGTTCCTATTTTTTGCGTTCATTTCAAGATCATTAATCTTCTCTCTCAAATATTCCCTCTTTTTACTCTTTAATAACTTGGTGGTTTCCCGTCTAATACTACCCAATTGCTCTAAATTTACCTCATTTGACTCATGTAACCATTTCATGTTTGCTAGCTTTCTTTTCTTTACAATGTCGGCACATTCCTCATCAAACCATTTCTTGTTTTGTCTCTTTTTTAAACAACCAATACTTTCTGATGCTGACAATTTAATAGTATCTCTTATAGCCTTCCATTCTTTATTTATATCAGTTTCTTCTTCGTTTGCCACATTGTCATCTGATGATTCCAGTACTTCAAATCTATTAGCAATTTTGATTTGGTATTCTTGCCGCATTTCATCATTTTTCAAGTTTTTTAATTCAAATTTTACAGAATCATCTTTAGCGTTTGTTCCTCTCATAAGCGATATCCGTTGTCTGATTTTCACTCTGACCAGATGATGATCCGAATTGCAGTCTGTCCCTCTAACTGATTTAACATCGATGATGCTACTGTGCCAGCGTTTATATTCTAATACATGATCTATCTGGTTCCGAGTTTCTCCATCTGGGGACGTCCAGGTGTATTTATGAATATCCTTATGGTGAAAGGTTGTGCTCTTAACAATGAGATTCTTCGACGTGGCAAATGTGACTAATCTAACCCCGTTGTCGTTACTATCTTCATGAAGATCTTTATCATAAGTAATGCAACGAGTGATTTCCAATTTATCTAGAGAATTTGGAAATCAAGAGTGGCATTTTTTAGGACTATTTAACGAATAAAATTAAGCTGTTTACTAACAAATCATTATTTGAATAGAGTTATTTTAAAATAATTATATATTTAATGTAAATGGTGATGTTGGAAAACAAATGAGAAACATCATGATTCATTTGTTGATCACTGCAACCAGATCATATTTATTGTCAAATAGAATCGCAATATTGTAAGAATGTACCCTAGTGGAGACAAAATGAAATACATCATTACAGGTTATTAATTAATTTCTGATGTACTATGATGAAAATATGTCAATTATATTTTTCTGCAACGTTAATTCCTTGGAAATAATAATGTGTAAACAGCGGTTTCTTTTTTATTTTTGTTTGGTATAATAAATTGCTGCAAATGTTTTTCTATTATATCTCGCAAGCAGCATCTGGTTACATTCGTGCACTATATATACAATCAGGGTGCCACTTGATAAAATGAAAGCGATAAAATGAAAGTGATAAAATAGAGGTGAAAAAACGACTGTGATTGGTTGTAAATCAAAATTCATTGAAATATAATTGGTCATTGACTTCCAGTTGGGTCATGAATTAAATAGTCATATTTAAAAAAATATATAATACACTGTGAACATTTATATTTATTCTTCCTAAGTAGAATTTAGTCCTATTGCAAACTTTATGCGTTAATTTATAACTTATAAATTACCATGGCATTTAGGCGGTTCCGTGGGGCAAGTGGTTAAACGCTCGGTTCTGATCGCTGGGATATCGAGATCGCAACACGATAACTCCAATGGGTTTCATGGTGGACGGAACGTAACTTGGGCAGGTTTTCATCGGATGTTTTTCCGGTTTTTTCTGCTAAAAAATTTCATTCTGTCATTTATCCATACTCATCTCATTCATTTCGTTTCATTATCCTCATCCGTCTCAGGGACGGTGCGTCAGGTACACTTGTTCACTTATAGAGGCTTCATCTCATCTTATCCTTCAAGAGTTGAAATGGAGTTGAGGATATTATACACCGTGTCCCATTCAAACCTCCCACATTTTAATTAATCATAACTCTGAAAGTATGCGGAATTATGAAATGAGGTTGGTATCAAAGAAAGAGAAACTCAAAGAATTTTTGTTTTCATTGTTGCAGTTAATTCATCTGTCGCATGTTGGACAATAATGCCATAAAACAAAATGGCGACTCCTCAGCAACAAGCACAAACTGTTTTCTGGTAAGCAGAGACGAAGTCAATAATTACAGTGCAAAGAAATTACCGGAGAGAATATGGAGGAAATGCACCGTATGGGAAGATGGCTTGAGAAGTTTCTGGAGATTGGAAGCATTAAAAAAGAATCAGGAGGCGCTCGTAAAATTTTTCAGAAGAAAAGATTGAAGAAATTAGAACAGGATTTCAGAGATCTTCATGTTTTACGAACCCGTATCCTTGACACAATTGCAACAGTATCAGTTGTACAGAACGTCGCATGAAATCGAATACAGACTTGATATTGTTCATGCTACTAATGGCGCATATATAGAGGTGTTTTAGTGTGTGGCAATGAAAATTCTTTGAGTTTTTGTTTAGTTTAATACCGGCCTCATTTCATAATTTCACATACGTTGTTAGTTACGATTAAGGAGCGGTTTCTATGACCTAAAATGGAAATATGCATGCATTTATGACCTAAAAAAAGGTTTAAATATGACCTAAAAAGATAAAAATATGACCTTATAATTGAATGAATTTTTCACCTATACTATATTAATTGTTCATTCATAAACATTTTGAATTGTATCATAAGAAAAAGGAAATCTTCTTTTATTGTCCAGTGCAAACGTTTGCTACCTGTTAACAGAAACCTTCGAAACAAGTAAACTGTAAAACTGACAATTTTATACATATACAATGTTGGTTATTTCCAATCGCCTGATGACTCCGCTATTAAAAAACCCAAAATATGACTTTATCATAGAAATAAGCAGAAAAATTGAAAAAGTGAGAAATACGACTTTTAAGACCCAATAAAAGCTCTTAATCTTAATAATAAGGCGTATATAAATGTTTTTACCTAGGCCTACTTGAAGCTTAGAATATAGGCTTTGGTAAAAAATGACATGTCATAGGAATCCGCCACTTAGTTATGATTAATTAAAATGTGGGAGGTTTGAATGGGACACCCTGTATTATACATGGATTTTATCAGCATTGACTATTCGGAAGATAATTATAAAGTCATTGACACTCCTGATTTTTCAAGGACAGTAATAGGCCTACATTATATCTCAAAACATTATTTAATTGCAAATCTATCGATCGTTTTACAATTTCATATCTGAATACAAACATATTGCATTCATAATCAATTTAACACATATCATGGAGATACAAGGAAATGATCCATAAATGTAAAAAAAAGAAAGAGAAAGAGTTTTAGCGGTAATAAATTGTGTTTTCATGGGATCGGATTATTAGTTTAAAAATTGCAATATAATAATAGGGAATACAATGACAGACGGTGCAGAAACATGACAATTAAAGTCCAGAACAACAAGTAAGTTAAATTGTGCACAAGTGGATTTTTGAAGCCGTTCAACTAGAGTTTCTAGAAGACTAAATAAAATGGTAATTCCGTGGTATCTTTACCTTGTCGTGGTGGAGTGGCTTGCGTGCTTAAATGATCAAAGAGCTATGCCAGCGGTAGCAATGCTGCCGATAGGGTTACACATGCCGGACTGGTCGGAGGTGATAAGTCAGAAGAAAAAAAAAACACTTTGGTCGAAAGAGTGACGACCTTTCACCGTAAAAATACAACCGTCAAGAAATATGGACATTGGTTCCACTGGATAAAAATTTCCGGACGTAAAATAGTCCTCCATTCGGATCTCCGGGTGGGGACTACTTCAGGGAATCCATGCCAAAGGCTCAAACACAGGGACATGTTCCTAGGAACATGGAATGTTAGGACTTTATACAATAGCGGGGCACTAGAGATATTAACGCGGGAATTAGATAAATTGCCCTTGGATATAATCGCTTTACAGGAAGTTAGGTGGCCAGGAGAAGGTAGTCAGGAATCAGGAAGCTTTGCATTATAGTATGGGGGTGCAGAAAGACCTGCATTTGAAACGGGTTTTTTAGTCAGAAGGAGGATCTTATCCGCTATCCAAGATATTAAGTTTGTTAGTGATAGGATATCATACATAATTTTAAAGGGTAAACGGCATGATTTTATAATTGTAAATGTACATGCCCCCACAGAAGATAAAGATGACAAGATCAAGGATGAGTTCTATGAAGAATTAGAATGCTTATTTGATAGCCTTTCAATTATATGAAAATTGTCTTAGGAGATTTTAATGCAAAAGTGGGGTGGGAATATATATTCAAACCAACAATAGGCAAATTCGGTCTTCATGAAGATAGTAACGACAACGGGGTTAGATTAGTCACATTTGCTATATCAAAGAATCTCATTGTTAAGAGCACAACATTTCAGCATAAGGATATTCATAAATACACCTGGACGTCTCCAGATGGCGAAACTCGGAACCAGAAAGATCATGTTTTAGTGGACAAACGCTGGCACAGTAACATCATCGATGTTAGATCAGTTAGAGGGTTGGACTGCAATTCGGATCATCATCTGGTCAGGGTGAAAATCAGACAACGGCTATCCTTATGAGAGGAACAAACGTTAAAGATGATTCTGAAAAAATTGAATTAAAAAACTTGAAAAATGATGAAATTCGGCAAGAATACCAAATCGAAATTGCTAATAGATTTGAAGTACTGGAATCTTCAGATGACAATTTGGCAAACGAAGAAGAAACTGATATAAGTAAAGAATTGGAGGCTATAAGAGACACTATTAAATTGTCAGTATCAGAAAGCATTGGTTATTTAAAAAAAAAGAGGCAAAGCATGAAAGGTTTGGTGAGGAATGTGCCGGCACTGTAAAGAAAAGAAAGCTAGCAAAAATTAAATTGTTACACGAGCCAAATGAGGTAAATTTAGAGCAATTGGGTAGTATTAGACGGGAAAACACCATGTTACTATAGAGTAAAAAGAGGGAATATTCGAGAGAGAAGATTAATGATCTTGAATTAAATGCAAAAAATAGGAACATTAGAGAATTATATCAGGGAATTAGGGTAGAGAAGAAAAGGTTTCAGGCTAGAAAAAACATAATTCGGAATAAAAATGGGGATATGATTGCAGATTCCAGGATTATACTAAATAGATGGAACATTTACTTTAATCAGCTATTAAATGTACATACAGAACAAGATATTGAAGAGGATAATTTACAGACATCAAAAATGCTAGTCGCAGAACCAAATGCGTTAGAGGTTGAAATGGCGATAGAAAAATCGAAGATGTATATAGCATCAGGTTCAGATAAGATCCCAGCAGAACAGGGGGAGAAAAATGTATGGACAGCATATGCCGTTTGCTTAGTATGATTTGGGGAAAAATAAGCTCTTCCAGATGAATAGAAATAATCTATTATTGTACCAATTTATAAAAAAGGAGATAAAACTGATTGCAACAACTACAGGGGCATCTCATTACTTTCAACTTCGTACATGATTCTAATCAGATATATTAGTAAGCAGACTTACTCCTTATATTGATGACATTCTAGGATCATCAATGAGCATTTAGAAGAAACAGGTCTACAACAGATCAGATTTTTAGTAGGCTGTATGGCATATTTTAGAAAACAAATGGGAATATAATGGTACTGTACATCAACTATAAGTAGACTTCAAAAAGGCATACGATTCAATTAAGTGGGAGAAGTTATATAGTAAACCTACTGGATTTCGGAATTCTTAAAAAGTTAGTTAGACTTATGCGAATGTATCTAGATGGCATAAAGAATAGGGTGCGTGTAGGCAAACAATTTTCGTACTTGTGAAATATACATCGACCCGGTCGAGTTTGAACCCGCGAACTTGGGACTAGAGGCAAAAGCTCACAATATAAACTCCTAAAAATAAAATGGAAGTTCTTTAAATTAAAGCATTTCCATTATAATTTTTGTGACCAGAAGCCGTATGAGGATATAAACGCCTCATACATCCTCTCTAGATGGCTATGAATGGAACTTCCATTTGATAGTTGTATACTTTATTGGTACCATTTTTTGTTCGTAAGTGACAATACTAGAAACTCACGACAGGAAATTAATTGTACTCTGATCGGATCACAATAACAATTGTTAATTTCATGCGAAACTTATTATAACACAGTTGCTATGAAACTGCATTCTTAAATTGAAAGTAAATATTGTATACTTTATAAGTAATCTCTAAATTCTGTTTAAGTAAATGAAAACACAAGGAATTAAATGGACAAATTCTACAGATATAAGTTAAAAATTATTTATTACAAGAGCTGAGCATAGAGAAAGTAGCCTAATACATATTATCTCCATAAACCGAGAGTTTAATTTCCTATAGTAAAGGAATGCTATACAGACAGTGGACAATGAAATACAAACAAATTCCAGTAAGTTGTGTAAAAGTGAATTTTATTAACAAGAGAGAAAAAGAATGTTAAAAACATAGCAGGGAATTAAAAGCACAAAATCGATTGTTTGAAGTTAAAAATAATTTATTACAATATCTGAAATACAGGGTGGACCGCTCGAATGGACCTAATTTCAATTGGTTGTTACTGGCAAACGGTTGAAGATAGAAACTTAAAACAACGTTCATAGTACAGAAAAACTCACCAAGTTTCGAATCCTGTCGGTAGGTGGCACAAAGATACGTTTCTCGTTCTTAGATTTAATTGTTTGTGAAAATGGCGACTCCGCAGATGAAAGCGCAAGCTGTTTTGTGGTATGCGGAGTTTAAATCAATCATTAGAGTTCAAAGGGAGTTCCGGCGTGTGTTTAACCGTGATGCTCCAACTGCTAGAAGCATAAAGAAGTGGCGTGATACATTATTAGCTACAGGATCTGTGTTGAAGAAGCATGGTGGTGGTCGCAGAGCATCCGATGAAATGGTAGCAAATGTTCAAGCCGCATTTGAGCGAAGCCCCGGAAGTCATTAAGAAGAGCTTCGCGGGAACTTCAAATACCAAAATCGACATTACAACGGATTGTCCACAAACGCCTCAAACTGCACGCATATAAAGTGCAGTTAGTGCAACGTCTGGAGCCGAATGACATGCCGAAACGAGTGGAATTCGCCAATACGATGCTGGACCGTCTCGGCGCTGATCCTGACTTCATGACCAAGATTTTCTTCTCGGACGAAGCCACTTTCCATTTGTCAGGCAAGGTAAACCGGCATAATGTGCGGATCTGGGGATCGGAGAATCCTCACGCTATTCAAGAGCATGTTCATGATAGTCCGAAGATGAATGTTTGGTGCAGTTTGTCACATAATAAGGTCATTGGACCGTTTTTCTTCGCCGAGAAAACTGTTCGTGGTACCACATATCTTGACATGCTGGAGCAGTTCTTCTTTCCACAAATTGAACAACTGCAGCCTAACATCGTTTTCCAGCAAGATGGTGCTCCTCCCCACTGGTCCAATGAAGTTCGTACGACTTTGGACAACATTTTCCCTGGCCGTTGGATTGGTAGGGGAGGACCAATCGCGTGGCCCCCGAGATCTCCCGATTTAACACCACTGGATTTCTTTCTCTGGGGCTATGTCAAAGATAAAGTTTACACCACCCCAGTCAAAGACCTTCGTGATCTTCGTGAGCGCATCATAGAGGCTATTGAGAACATTCCAGAAGACATACTCCAACGTACTTGGCAAGAAATTGTTCATCGCTTTGATATCGTCACAGTGACTGCTGGGGCTCATATAGAGATATGGTGATCTGGATATCAAATCTTGGTGAGTTTTTCTGTAATATGAACGTTGTTTTAAGTTTCTATCTTCAACCGTTTGCCAGTAACAAGCAATTGAAATTAGGTCCATTCGAGCGGTCCACCCTGTACATTTACCTGTCTATTTACTCGATGAATGGAGTGTGAAAACTGATGTAATAAACAATTAAATTTCAATCTGTGGACAAACAGAAAATGAAATTCCAGTAACTTACAATTAAAGTGAACATTATCAACATGGAAAAAATGTACATTTGTACAGAAAGAAACTAACTAAAAAAAGAAAGATTAAATAAAAAAAAACATTCGACAAAAATTAAGCTCTAAAATACAATTAAAAAATACACACAAAATTACAAAGTCGTACAGATTATATGTAGGAAATCTACTTAAACGCTAGACCAATTATTTCAGAAAAAAATACTAATGCCGAGCAAAATTAATTATTATAATTATATTAATATCGCCACAACTCCTGAAGCAGAAATTATAAGTGCGACTCACGAGGGAACAATTTAAAAATATCGGGATTCTCCAGTGGGAGAAGAGGAAAAAACGTCCCGCAGCATTCTCCCCGACTCCCGAGGGAAGAACTTGAACATATCGGGATCCTCCAGTGGGAGAAGAGGAAAAAACGTCCCGCAGCATTCTCCCCGACTCCCGAGGGAAGAACTTGAACATATCGGGATCCTCCAGTGGGAGACGAGGAAAAAACGTCCCACAACATTCTCCCCGACTCCCGAGGGAAGAACTTGAACATATCGGGATCCTCCAGTGGGAAAAGAGGAAAAAACATCCCACAACATTCTCCCCGATTCCCGAGGGAAGAACTTGAACATATCGGGATCCTCCAGTGGGAGAAGAGGATAAAAAGTCCCACAAGATTCTCCACGACACCCGACGGAAAAACTTGAACATATCGGGATCCTCCAGTGGGAGAAGAAGAAAAAAGTCCCACAACATTCTCCCCGATTCCCGAGGGAAGAACTTGAACATATCGGGATCCTCCTGTGGGAGAAGATGAAAAAACGTCCCACAACATTCTCCCCGACTCCCGAGGGAAGAACTTGAACATATCGGGATCCTCCAGTGGGAGAAGAGGAAAAAACGTTCCACAACATTCTCCCCGACTCCCGAGGGAAGAACTTGAACATATCGGGATCCTCCAGTGGGAGAAGAGGAAAAAACGTCCCACAACATTATCCCCGACTCCCGAGGGAAGAACTTGAATATATCGGGATCCTCCAGTGGGAGAAGAGGAAAAAGGTCCCACAACATTCTCCCCGACTCCCGAGGGAAGAACTTGAACATATCGGGATCCTCCAGTGGGAGAAGAGGAAAAAACGTCCCACAAAATTCTCCCCGACTCCCGAGGGAAGAACTTGAACATATCGGGATCCTCCAGTGGGAGAAGAGGAAAAAACGTCCCACAACATTCTCCCCGACTCCCGAGGGAAGAACTCGAACATATCGGGATCCTCCAGTGGGAGAAGAGGAAAAAACGTCCCACACAAGCTCCTCAATTCCCGAGAGAGCAACATATGAAATAATGGGAACCTCCAGTTAGAATGAGGTGAGAGCGTCTAACAGGTTTTTCTCCGAGACACAAATGTTCTAACAAGAAATCTGGACACTCTGTTTATGACAGGTTGAAATGCTACGAATGTCGACTAACACCTTCACATAATCCTACATCATAAGTGTACAATATGCCCTATGTGCAATACCAGTGTTATTTCCCTAATATTTTATATGTTACAACTTTACACATATCACTCAGTAATAGCAATTACTCTATATTGAAATCAGTTCATTTCTGTATCACATTTAACAGTATTAGCACCTCACTCTCAATAGTACCTGGATAATTTAAATTTAGAATAGAGAAAAAAAATATTTTCTGTATATAGTTTAAAGTTAATGTTAATTATTGTAAATATGAGTTAACATAGTGAGTAGTTAGGTTTAATTATAGTAGTTAATGTACGTAATTCTGTGTAAAGTGATTTATTTAGCTTTAATGCAACTCCAATATATGAATATTATAAAATCAATTTGTTTTCCTTTTATGATAATTATTTAAATTTATTTCTAATGTTTATAATTTTCTTATATCGTCACATGAATGACAGTTCAAAAACTGAGTTAATCTTTGAATATAGAGGGATTCTTCATTTTATAAAATACAGAATGTGACAGGGTTGTTTAGTAACAACATTAATTAAAGTCACAGTAAAACTCTTTGAGATGTTAGTCACAATATTACAATTATAAAATAATAATAATAATAATAATAATAATAATAATAATAATAATAATAATTTATTTATTTATTTATTTACTTATATACAAAATTTTAATGTTTACCCGCCAAAGCCTGTCCGAAGCTCGGTTAGAATAGGACGAGGGGGAGGAGCAACAACCTTGTTAAAAACCAGGGTTCAGTACGCCCGTCTGATAGTACCCTGTGAGGGCCCCCTATCTAGGGTACAGATATTGCTGCCTTGCAGTTCGTCATTGGTTTGACAAAGGCTAGAGGAAGAAAACCTTGACCAAAAATTACCTGGTCCTCCAGGTTGGGGGTTGATGCATGAGGCCAGCTCCCTGTTCGTCACAAAAAAAACATAACAATGCTAAAATGCCTAAAGATTTTAACCCGGACGCAAATAAACCAAGACGAGAAAAGCAAAGGAAAAGGTAATTTCTTGTTGGTACATGGAATATTCGAGGTGTGCAAAATAATAATAATAATAACAATAATAAAAATAATAATAATAATAATAATAATAATAATAATAATAATAATAATAATCTTGTGTCTTGTAAGCCCATGTTTCCCTTAACAGAGATTTAGGCGCTCTTCCGCTTCAGGGAAGAATTTGAACCGTACTAATTTAGTTACACTTGTCTTCGTATAGATGTCATTTGAGTGGTCCGTGTTCAGCGTTCCGCCTCACACTGATATCCAAGGAAATAGAGGTAGTACTAGGACGGGAAAATTCGGTAAATTTTGCTTAGGGGCCTTTTCATTCAGGCTTAAGGATCTTTTACTCTTCAGACTCGGGACCCAGGGCTTAAAGTCCCTCCCGGAGGAATTGCTCCTTGGATTTTTCCGTCCTAAAAAATCCATCGACCCCGGCAGGGTTTGAACCCGCGACCCTCGAGACCAGTGGCAACGAGCATAACCACAAGTCCACCGCGGCAATAATAAATAATAATAATAATAATAATAATAATAATAGTAATAATAATACAAATAATAATAAAATAATATTATTATTAATAATATAATTATAATAATGATAATAATAGTAATCTAGAAGCGCTGTATGCAGCAGAAACACTAACTACGAATTTAAAAGCCAATAGGAAAAACTTGAGATAAAGGTAAGGAAAATTTACGTAAAATCATAGGGAAAATATTTCAAGATAATAAGATAATATACAACGTGTCCACAAATATAGTATCATATTTTAAACCACTACTACGTTGCTTCGGATAATGGTATCTAAATGAAATTGACGATAATCAAAAGAGAAACTCAAAACGTTTTGTGCATGTTTAACAATGTCAACAATGGAGAATAATGGACAACAATATTTTTATTATATACAACTTTCCTCATTAGATGATTGTCTCAAGGACAAAGTGATACAGAAAATTTTCGAAATTGATGAAATACATTTTATAAGTACATTAAAAATTTCAAATTGTAATTGAAGTATACATACTATAAAGTAGAACTTTTGTAAAGATGGTTTCTTAAAATTGAAATTTATCCTCTAATGGCAGCGATGCGATTTTAGGAAGATACACCCTGTCCAAATCTGAGGAATTCCAACATTTAGCTAAGAATCCTGGTATAGTGCCTCTTGCTCCGATCATCAATCCTGTGACAGTTATACTAATTGGTATTTATCGTTGTAATAGTCAATTGTTGACTATATGGCTTTCTTTTCACAGTCAACTTCCTCAGGCTGGCCGCTATGAGTCTCAAAACGGATTGTGGGATCTAATATCATACCAATTTTAGAAGATGGTCTAAATGCAATAATATCTATTCGTCTGTTACTTCCATTAGTGGCCACACCATGATCTTCCTCATAAACTGTGTATCCATAATCTCGCAAGGCTTCTGCCATCATATTTTGAATAGTGTGGTGCCGAATGTTTTTCAGTGATTCTCCAAACGGACAAGCCCCAAGGACGTGTGCAAGGGTTTCGTGCTCTCTGCGACAACGTCTACAGAGGGTACCGTCCCTAGACCTGCCCGGCCAAGAACGCACCGCCGCGCCGCGCCGATACAGTGGCATGCATTTTAATCGCTTCTCTCTATTCGGAACAAGACACTCCCTGATGATTATGAATCCATTGATTTGCTGGTATATATTCATTGTAGAGAATAACGCCCTTTTCTTTATGAGGAAGTTGGCTCCAGAGAACTGCTTATTTGTCTCTTAGTTGTTTCCTGAGTTTCCTTGCATCTGGTAGAAGACTTCGAGTGTTAATATTGATGTCACTAGGTTCAAAGTTAAGGTCTCTCACACATTGTAAACTTTCCTCTTTTAGGCTCCGGAGAATAGTAATATATGTATTATTGTCTTGGTAGAGAATATTGCAAATGTTTATATGCTGTAATTTTGTTTCACATGTTGCACAAAATAATCCAAGTCCTTTATTCCGACGTTCAGTATATAACATGTGATCAGGAACATCCATCGGAAGATGTAAAATTTCTTTGAGTCCACTTCTCAAAAGTTTATCACAATTCACTAAAAATGTTTTTGGTATTTGATTTGATGGTTCTGTTTGAAAGGGGTAAATTAGAGTTGGAGATATGGAACAATTTAAAACTGTAAATTTTTGATCAGGCTGTAACAGCGGTGAAGCAATGAGAGTTTCAATATTATTTCGTAATGTAGTTAGGGTTTGCTTAGAATCAAAAGTTATATGAACTGAAAAGTTGACACCTAAATAACGAATAATGTCAGTGATTTTATGGGCACGAATTGCATGTCCATCAATCTGGAGATGTTTTTCACATAGTTTACCTTTCTCGATTGAAAACACTGCTGATTTGGAAACATTAATTTGAAGGCCTATTTCCTGAAACCTCTGCAGAACTATCTTTCTCAGTTCACTGGCAGCTGCTACATCTTTCCCTATAATCACCATGTCATCAGCAAAGCTCATAATTGTTAGGTGAGATTGATCCGGAAGAAACAACCATATTGACTTGTTATTGTTTTTTTCTAAGAGTTCGTCGAGAATATCATTAGTTGCAATGTTATATAAGGATGGTGATAACGGAGAACCTTGTAGAACTCATCGATTGATAGTAATTGGTTTAGTTTTATTTTGATTGGTTTCAATTTGAGTCGTGTTTCCTTCCTGGAGATTTAATATTAATTTTGATAATTGTTTTGGCACACCGACAGTATGTAATGTGATCTTTACATGATTATGTCCTATATTATCATAAACGTTACTGATGTCCAAAGAAAACTATACTTGCAGACTCTTTCTTTTGTTTAGCTGATTGTAAGATGCTATGTGGGATAGATTTATTAATGTGTGTGCCTGGAGAATTTATGAAACCTCTCTGGTGTTCATTGGAGTTTATGTAACTACATAGGCGTTTATTAAGGGCTCTCTCGATTACTCTCCGAAGTACTGAACAAATGGTTAAAGGACGCCAATTTCAAAGTTCATTTTTATCACCGCTCTTATGAATTAATACAGTTCGAGCTTTCTGTAATACTGGTGGCACAATTCCTGAAACTAACATTCTTGTAGCAATTAGAGATATGATTTCAGCGGCAACTATGTTTTTAAATGCTCTTACATAATTAATTTAATCACTTTTTGTGGTCGATATGTGTTATTGTTGAAGATTTTGCAGAGAAGTTAAATGTGAATGTTTGCTGTGCTTTTGGAATTGTGTTGTTATTAAAGAAGTTATGAAATAAGTTTTAAGGAGTTATTTGCATGTTCTGGAGAATCTGAATGACCGGCTTCCAGGAAGATGATAATGTTTTCTACAAGTGGCCGCGACTTGACAGTCTGTGACTTCTTTTTATGGGGTTACATAAAGGATCGTGTCTATTTAGTCCCATTGTCTCAAAACCTGCAAGAACTCCAGCTTCGTATCATTGCTGCCATCCAGTCCATTTCTTCACATACGTTTGAGAGTGTGTGGCGTGAATGGGAATATCGCCTCGATGTCTGCAGCGTCACTCGATGGGGCCACATTCAATGTCTATGAGGTACAAAAAAAACGTTTTGAGTTTCTCTTTTGATTGTCGCCAATTTCATTTAGATACGATTATCCAAAGCGACGCAGTAGTAGTTTAAAGTATGATACTATATTTGTGGACACGGTGCATCAAGAATGAAACACTCTACAAAACAATTGAAAAAAAACTTTTAGATACTATGCGAAAATTGAGAATACATTTTTACGGTCATCTTCTCAGAATGAACTCTAACAGATTAACCAAACAAATCTTTTTTTTCTGTAATCGCAAAACAAAACCAAATTGGTTTAAAGAATCTGAAAAAGGCGTAGTAGAATCAAAGATTACAGAAAATTCACTAATCGATCGAACAGCTAAATCAACTATTCAAGTTGAAAATATGTTGTTTCAAGATAAATGTACACAAAAATCCAAACCTAACAGCTCGGAACAAGAGAGAAAAAGATGAGAAATAATGAATAAATACTGATACTGGGTACTAAGAAAGGAACAACACACAGAAAAATGATTGATTCAACGGACCCCAAGTGAAACGAATAAAAAATCCTTTATTTAAGCTGCAGCAGAATTAATGTGATAAGGCCTTCTCTTCCACTCGACCAGCGAGTATTATAATCATAGGCCCTACTTATTACAATAATTTAAAAATATTATCAAAATATAGACTAATCGAAAGACAATGCAGATGTGGTCTAACACTAGTAAAACATGGTATCAAATAAAATAAAGTAAGAAAAGCTTTCTAGATGAATATTTATAGGTTATACAAAATGCTCAATACAGTTTTTTTAGATCCTTCTCCTCAACTTTAAAATGGTAATAAAGCTGTCTGTCGGGACAAAAGTAAGAACTAAAAAGACAAAAGACAAACAAATATTTTGTACTTTTTAAAGTAAACACTGGAATCAGATTTACAGTGTATTAGAGTCAGCCTTGTATTGTGTTACATTACATATCTCTCGTTATTTGTGTTTCTACAAGTGTATTTCAGCAGTGTTTTTTTACTTCAGTGTCAGAAATTGCTTTCATTACTATGGTGTCATGGTTCAGTATATGTATTTATAGCATGATTATTCTATTGATACAAAATCCACTTTTTATAAAAAACAGGATGGATAATTATTCGAAATTTTTAGCATCCACTTTGGGGTTCAAATTAAAGACTCCACTGTATTTATATTCCTGCGGTCCACCCCGTAATCGAACGGTTTAAGGCATGGTGTATTGGTGCAGAACTACTTCTCTCAAATCATAGTTAACGTTATTCTCCCACCTCATTTTTGGCCCCCCTATTGAGCGTTTTCCCTCTGGTTTTCATACAAGGAATTTCCACACCCCTCTTCCGTACACCATTCGTGCCACATGTCCTGCACAGCGCAATCTACTAGACCTAACTGTTTTTGTTATATTGGTTCCCTATAAAGATCAAGTAGCTCACTGTAATGCAGTCTTCTCCATTTGCCTGTCTGTTCACCTCTCTCTGGTCCAAATATTTTCCTATGCACTTTATTTTCAAAACCTCATATTCTTTTCTCCTCCCTTAAAATAAGAGACCATGTTTCATAGCCATATAACTGGAAGAATAACAGTTTTATATGTTTTGTATAATGATAGTTGTGATGACAAGAGTCCTTGCAATGCACTTCTAGTGTTGAGCCTATTGTTTAATTCCACTGTTCACCTCATTCCTGTTTGTAATTATTGTTCCTATGTATTTGAATTCAGCCACTTCTTCAAAGTTTTCCTCATTTGTCATTAACAGTCCATTTTCATTACATTATACATTTCTGTGCGTGAACACATCTATTTAGTTTTATTGATGTTAACTTCCAGCCCCAATTTCTTATTGTTCCTCAGTATAGTATGCGTGTTGGTCCTTAGTATTTCGTCGCTATCCCCTAATAATAATCATCAGTATATTTAACATTTAAAAAATATTATATATCTTCTTCTTCTTCTTCTTCTTCTTCTTCTTCTTCTTCGGGTTTCCCCCACTTATAGGTTTGCCGTCTTCAGTTTCCATTTATCTCTATCATTCCAATCTCCATCTTCCAAATTCCTATCATCCATTATAGTTCTGACGTAGATTTTCCATTTCCATCTTGGTCAGCCACGTTTATTTCTTCCATTGGTATATATTTTTTGGCCATCTTTCATTTTCCGTTCTATGTATATGGCCATATCATTTAAGCGTTTGATTTTCAATCCTCCTAACAACAGATGTGGTGACATTCATTTCTCTCCTAAGGAATTCATTTCTTATTTTATCCTGTCTTGTTTTTTGGAGGCTTCTTCTAGAATAATCAAACTCAACTGTTCTAATTTTATTCTTTTGTAATTCCGTCAAATACCAAGTTTCACTTCCATATGACAAAATATTCTGTATTATGCTGTTATAAATTTTCATTTTAGTTTCCTTTGTAATATTTTTGTTCCAAATTATTCCATGTAATGTTTTGGTTGCATTTTTTGCCATTGCAATTTTAGTCTGTACACATCTCTCTCGCAGGTACCTGAACTTGTAATGATTGTCAAAGATATTTAAAAAATCACTCACATTTTTTATTTTCCCTGTTTCGATTATGTATTCAGTCCCCATCCTTTTATATTCTGCCATTAATTCTATTTATAATATATTTCATATCATCTTCATCCCCTGCAAAAATTATTTGATCATCTGCAAACAACAATTAATGCAGTACTTTTCCTCCTATAGGAATACCCATTTGAGAACATTTTTTATACCATAAGTTAAGAACCTGGTCTAAATAAATGTTAAAAGGAATTGGTGACAAACTGCATCCCTGTTTAAGGCCTGTATTCACTGTGAATTCCTCTGTTAAATAATTCTGTATTTTTACTTTAGCTTTTGTATTACTATAGATCCTCCTAACAATATTAATCCATTTATCACAGATAATCATATTTCTCATTGCCATCCATAACAATTGTCGAGGTACACTATCATATGTCATCTCTAAATCAATAAATGTTATATGTAGTTCTTTATTTTTTGCTAGGATTTTCTCTTGTAATTGTCTAATACAGAAAATATTATCAATACATGATCTTCCACTCCGGAATCCACATTGTTCTTCTCTTAAGTTATCTTTTATCTCCTTAAGTTTAAATTTATATTTTTCCTTAAGTTTAAAATTTATAATTTACTAAAAGTCCTATCTGTTGAAGGTAAAACGCTTATACCTCTTTAATTGGAACACAGTTTTTTATCACACCTTTTTTAAAAATAGGAGTAATATACGATAAATTCCAGTCTTCTGGGATATCGTCTCCAATTTCAATTTTATTACAAAGTTTTGTCAAAAATATTACTAAAATATCTCCTCCATATTTTAGAAGTTCCGTCTGAATATTCCTGGTCCTGGTGCTCTCCCATTTTTTTGCCTCTTTCAAAGCTCTTTTTACTTCATCTTCTGTTATCTCTGGAGTGTCAAATTTATATTCTACATCCGTAACTTGAAGTTGAAACTCATTTCTATTTTCTTGAAGAAAACGTTTATAATGTTGCATCCATCCTGATGGTCTTATGAACTGAATATTTATCTTCTTTCTTTCTGATTTCCTGATATTTTGTAATGTTTTCCAAGCTTCTTTGGATCTAGCATATCCAATCGAATGATCTATATTCGAGCATATATTATCCCAGTACTCATTTTTTGTTCTTTTCACTTCCACCTTTGTTTTATGTTTTAAAGTGATATATTCATTTTGAGTTGTTGTTGAGTGATCTGATAACCATTTCATCCGTGCTTTCTTTTTTCTTCTACTAATTTTTTAATATCGTGATTAAACCATTCATTATTTCTTTTTAATTCTAGATTTTCTGTCCCAAGTGCTTCTAAAGCTGCTGAATGTATACTTTCCTTTAGTTGATCATACATTTCCACTGCAGATTTATTTAAATTTAAATTAAGTTTTTGTTTTAATCTTGATTAAAAAATATATTTTATACTCTCATCTTAGAGTAAACTTACTTTATATCTTTGTTCATTCAAAAGGGTTGTATTTATTCTGTCATCCATTACTTCAATATTTTGTTTTTTCCTACTTGTTAATATGAATTTTCCCAAAAGCATATAATGATCACTTCCGCAATCTGGTTTTCTATACACTCTAACATCTTTCACTATCATATCACGTTTTTGTTTCACAATTATATAATCACTTATTGATTTGAGACTTTTTGTTGGCTGTTCCCATGTGTATTTATGTATTTCCCGATGTTGGAAGAAACTATTCATTATCATATAGCCATGTTGTTTACATAAACTTATCAATCTATCTCCATTGTCATTTTCCACTTTTTCCCCAAATGGTCCAATCACTTCATCTTTCATTCTACTTCCTACTCGACTATTAAAATCTCCTGTTATTATTACTTCTTGATGTTTTTTTTTTATTTTGTCCAAAATTTCTGACAGTTTGTCAAAAATTCATTTTCTCTATTGTTGTTGTATCCTCATTTATGGCATATATTCCTATTATTATTATAAGCTCTATCCCACAAAGTTTGCGATTTAATTTAATAATTCTTTCATCAATTTCTTCCCAAGACTCTATACTTTTTACCAACTTCTTTTTTATCAAAATGGATATACCTCTTTTTTGCTCTACTAGTTTTTGGTGCTCCACTCCAGATATGTGTATAATTTCCTAATTTTTCCTGTCCTTTCCCTTTCTTTTTTCTTTCCGAGAGCACAATAATATCTGCATTCATTGCTGTAATCTCATCTATTACTTCATGTTCTTTGGTATTCAAGCCTTGAACATTCCATGTGCCAATAGCAAAGGTCCGTTTTTGTAGCTTAAGTCTGTCATATTTAAATCCATCCGGCTGACATATTTTACTGAAGTACGTAGCCATATACATTTTTCCAGAGCCAGGTTGCCAGCCTGACGCCTAATCCCCAGACACGGAGGATCTGGCTTTTTTTATTTATTTATTTTATTTATTTTTAGGGTTTGCTCCCTTAGCCGACAGGTCTCAGTTTTAAGGCACTGAGAACTCGCCTTTCGTCCCATCCTGTTAGCTACAGTCTATTACGACTGCAGTCAGGGAGCACGACGAGAACGTAGGATTAGAACTTGCTTGGCAGAGCTACTAAAACAGTCGCAGTGGCATTACTTGAGATTTATTAAGGTAGGCCTATACATAGTCGGCATCTGTACCCCTCTCGAAGACGTACCAACCATTTGCTCCCCAAATATTATATTTACTGTCAAAATTTATGTTTGTTCTACCTAGGTAGAATTTAGGCCTATTGCAATCTTAATATGTAAAGTTATAACTTATTTAGGCCTATAAACTATCATGGATTTTAGGCGGCTCCGTGGCGCAAGCGGTTAGACGCTCGACTATCACAGCTGGCGTATCGAGTTCACAACACACGTGGTTCTCGTGGTGGACGAAAGGGAGCTTGGACAGGTTTTCATCAGGGTTTCTCGGTTTTCCCTGCCAACAAATTACATTCAGCCATTTCTCCATTATCATCTCATTCATTTCGTTTCATTTCCTTCGTCCGTCTCTGTGAAGGTGCGCAGGTGCATTTCAGCCAAAACACGTCATTTATAGGGGTTTATCTCTTTTCACCTTCGACCCGACCCTATGTTGAAAAAAAGTTGAGGATATTATTATATTATATCATGGATTTTATCAGTATTGACCATTCGGACGAGAATTATTAAGTCATCGACAATCCTGATTTTACTAGGTCAGTAATAGGCCTACATTATATATCAGAAACTACTTTAGGAATCTAACGATTGTTTTACAAATTCACATACGTATATAAACATATAGCTACGTGATCCATTTAACACATGTTTTGGAAATGGTCCAGGAATGTGAAAAAACAAATTAACGGTAATAAATTAAATTGTATTTTATGCGATCAGATTATATTGTAAAAAAACTTTTTTAAATACAATAATGAGTATAAGGAACATGGGAATTAAAATCAAGAAAAATAAGTAAATTAAAATTTGCATAAATTGATTTTTGGACGCGTCCAACTGGAATTTCTAGAAGAGAGAATAGACAGTGTAATTAGACGAAAGATGAACTTTCAAACTTCAATTGTGGATTTCACAAAATAAAACAAATAATTAAAATGGTATGGTCATGTCAAAACAATGATAGAAGACAGATTCCCAAGAAGAATACTAGAAAGGATACCATTTTGTAGCAGAAGAAGAGGATGAGCAAAAATAACGTGGATTGATGGTGTTTTAATAAGCCTGAGAGAAAAAAGATTGGACGATGGGGATTGGAATGGCAGAGAGACGTGGAGGAGAATGACAGTAGATTAAATTGGGCGCAGGAAGATTTTATGAGACATTGTGAAACCTGCTAAATAAATAATGTACAGCACGTTAACATCTATCTATAGGTAAAAGGAACTAAGTTCTACATCTGAACAATTTGTTAAAACATGAACAAATTCTTAACCTGATTTAACATAAACATTTAAGATCTATCCCGAAACTACACTTTAGGACATAATATATTTTTATTCTAAGCTCACTATATACTGTAAATATATAACCCATAAATCACACGTGGGGAACCGGTTAATCCATAGCGGGGGTTTCTTAACCCATTCGCCTCAAAAGACGCCGTCAGTTAAATGGCCAACTCAGAAGACGAGGTACACTCGCTTAACTCTGCCGTTATATAGTTTGTAATATTTTGTACATCCCTTGGCACGGCAATATTTCATTAACATTTATGAATAATAGAGGAATGTATTTTGGCCTTCACCCTTATTGTGATCTCGAGTACCGTTATCATTTGCTCGTTTTGAATGTCTGAAAATATACAGTATAATATACGGTAACTTAAATCCGGTTTCTAAGGAAATGCATTCAGCATTTAAATCTGAAGCGAATGGGTTAATGTAGCTTAGTTAGTTACGCTTATTTATCCACATTACGAGTGACATGTGGTGAGCACATCGTCCCAATAATACTTCTATTAGGCAACAAAATATTACATGGATGGATGAAGTTCGGTTAAATTTTGCACATATACTTTTTATTCAGGGTTGCTTTTTGCTTTTTGTTACTAGCCTGAAAATGTTGAGACTCTCCGGAGGAGGGGAATTTTCCATCCAATATACATAGAACCTGGATGGTTATGAAACCGCGAACCTCGAGAATAGAGGCAAAAGCTCACGACAAAGACTCCTAAAAATTAAAACTTTCCAATAATAATTTTCGTGGCCATAAGACATATGAGGACAGAAACCAATCTTGTCCACCGCTGTGGTCTGGAGGTTGCGTGCTGCCTTGTCACGAAGCGGGCGTGGGTTCGATTCCCGGTCAGGACAGGCTGCTGGGTGAGTTCTTTGTTTGGGGGTTTTCCTCACCTATAAGACAAATGTCAGGATGCTTAGGGCCTAACGGTCCCCGAAAATCATCCGGCCATCATCATCATTATCATTTATCACCGGTGCGGAAAGCAACGGGAAGCTACCACACCTATAATTCCCTAGTAAAGCTGCAAAGTATAGAATGAAAATGCTATGATTGCAGTGAAAAACTTGCCTTCGGGCAGAATTACTATGGATGGATGGAAACCCCTCTTACATCCTCCCCGCATAGCTTATGAAAGATAGTTAGATTTGGCACGTTATGTTATCTATTTATTTTTTTGTTCCTAAGTTACATTATTAGAAACCACACAACAGGAAATAATTGTAATCAGATGCAAATAATAAAAATTGTTAATTTTATGCGAATCTTATTGTAAGACAGTTGCTACGAAACTGCGCTCTTAAATTGAAAGTAAATTGTATCAGTTATAAAAACTCACCAAATTATGTGTAAGTAAATCAAATTACAGGGAATTAAATGGACAAATTCTAAAGATTGCAGATACAAGTGATTTATTACAATAAGGAGCATAGAGAAAGTAGCCTAATTATATTTCAAATCCACGATTCTAGAGTTGAATATTACACTAAACAAATGATATGCAGACAGTGGACAATGAAATAAAATAAAAAAATTGCAGTATGTAATGTAAAAAGTGAATATTATCAACATTAGAAAAAAATTATAAAACTTCAAGAGGAATTAATGGGCAAATTCGACTGCTAAAAATAATGTAATACACTAACTGAACCAAAAGTAAGTAATATCTATTTACTTCATGAATGGAGTGAGTAAATTAATGTAATAAACAAATAAATTTCAAATTGTGGACAATAAAAAAAGGAAATTCCTTTAAGTTACGTATGAAGTAAACATTATCAACATAAAAAAAGGTGTTTACTTACAGCAAGGAACTAACTAAAAAAGAAAGATTGCACTAAAAATAAAACGACACAAACCAACATCCGACCAAAAAGCAGGCTCTAAAATATAATTAAACCATAAACATAAAAGTACAAAGAGTACAGAAGATATCTAGAGAATCTATTTAAAAGCAAGTACAATTAATTTAGAAAAAAATTCACAGTAATGCTAAAAGAAATAAAACATTAGAATTACATTAATATCCCGCTAACTCCTCAAGGAGCAATTATAAGTGCGACAAGAGGCAAAAAAAAGTCACACTAAATCGTCCCAACTTCTTACGGAGCAACTTGTGAAACATCGGGTTCATCCAGTGGGAGAAGAGAAAAACGTCCCACAACATTCTCCCCGACTCCCGAGGGAAGAACTTGAACATATCGGGATCCTCCAGTGGGAGAAGAGGAAAAAACGTCCCACAACATTCTCCCCGACTCCCGAGGGAAGAACTTGAACATATCGGGATCCTCCAGTGGGAGAAGAGGAAAAACGTCCCACAACATTCTCCCCGACTCCCGAGGGAAGAACTTGAAAATATCGGGATCCTCCAGTGGGAGAAGAGGAGAAAACGTCCCACCAAATTTCCCCGACTCCCGAGGGAAGAACTTGAACATATCGGGATCCTCCAGTGGGAGAAGAGGAAAAAACGTCCCACAACATTCTCCCCGACTCCCGAGGGAAGAACTTGAACATATCGGGATCCTCCAGTGGGAGAAGAGGAAAAAACGTCCCACATCATTCTCCCCGACTCCCGAGGGAAGAACTTGAACATATCGGGATCCTCCAGTGGGAGAAGAGGAAAAAACGTCCCACAACATTCTCCCCGACTCCCGAGGGAAGAACTTGAACATATCGGGATCCTCCAGTGGGAGAAGAGGAAAAAACGTCCCACAACATTCTCCCCGACTCCCGAGGGAAGAACTTGAACATATCGGGATCCTCTCACAAGGACCTGGATAATTTTAATTTAGAATAGTGTAAAAATATCTTCTGTATATAGTTTAAACTTAATGTTAATTATTGTAAATATGTGTTAACATAGTGAGTAGTTAGGTTTAATTATAGTAGTTAATGTACGTAATTCTCTGTAAAGTGAATTTTTTAGCTTTAATGCAACTCCAATATATGAATATTATAAAATCTTTTTTTTTTCCTTTTATAATAATTATTTAAATTTATATCCAATGTTTATAATTTTTTTATATCGTCACAGGAATGACAGTTCAAAAACTGAGTTAATCTTTGAATAAAGAAGGATTCTTCATTTTATAAAAAGTAAGTGGGTTGTTTAGTAAAGTTGAGTAAAGTGTTCCCACTACAGGCCTCGGGAGGCCCTTGGGGTAGTAGATTGTTAAGGTTCCCACTTTTTGTAGAACATCGGCACTTTATGTCAGTCGGGATGTCAGCCCTGCGTGACGGCCGCCTTACCCCCAGAACAAGTACACATCTGGTACTCATTTCAGTTAGTGGCTGAGTTGACCCCAGGGTCATGGTGCCGCCAGAAGGTTTGGGTCAGTTTAAAAATCCTGACCCCCCGGGACTTGAAGCCTCGACCCTTCGGTTTGTAGCGCACACCGTTAACCACTACGCTACGACGTGGCCTTGGGTTGTTTAGTAACAACATTAATAAAATCCACAGTAAAACTCTTTGAGATGTTAGTCACAATATTAAAATTATATAATAATAATTATAATAATAATAATAATAATAATAATAATAATAATAATAATAATAATAATAATAATAATAATAATAACAATAATAATAATAATAAAAATAATAATGGCTTGCATGCTTAAATGATCCTGAGAGCTATGCCGGCGGTAGCATTGCTGCCGATAGGGTTACTCATGCCGGACTGGTCGAAGGTGATAAGCCAGACGAAACAAGTACCTTGGGCGAAAGAGTGACGATCTTTCACCGTAAAAATACAACCGTCAAGAAATGCGGACATGGGTTCATCTGGGGTAAAATTTTCCGGAGGTCAAATAGTCCCCCATTCGGTTCTCCGGGAGGGGACTACTTCAGGGAACCCATGCCAAAGGCTCAAACACAGGGACATGTTCCTAGGAACATGGAATGTTAGGACTTTATACAATAGCGGGGCACTAGAGATATTAACGCAGGAATTGGATAAATCGCCCTTGGATATAGTCGCTTTACAGGAAGTTAGGTGGCCAGGAGTGGGTAGTCAGGAATCAGGAAGCTTTGCATTATACTATGGGGGTGCAGAAAGACCTGCATTTGGAACGGGTTTTTTAGTCAGAAGGAGGATCCTATCCGCTATCCGAGATATTAAGTTTGTTAGTGATAGGATATCATACATAATTCTAAAGGGTAAACGACATGATTTTATAATCGTAAATGTACATGCCCCCACAAAAGACAAAGATGACAAGATCAAGGATGAGTTCTATGAAGAATTAGAATGCTTATTTGATAGCCTTTCACGATATCATATGAAAATTGTCTTTAATGCAAAAGTGGGACGGGAAGATATATTCAAACCAACAATAGGCAAATTCAGTCTTCATGAAGATAGTAACGACAACGGGGTTAGATTAGTCACATTTGCCACATCAAAGAATCTCATTGTTAAGAGCACAACGTTTCAGCATAAGGATATTCATAAATACACCTGGACGTCTCCAGATGGAGAAACTCGGAACCAGATAGATCATGTATTAGTGGATAAACGCTGGCACAGTAGCATCATTGATGTAGATCAGTTAGTGGGACAGACTGCAATTCGGATCATCATCTGGTAAGAGTGAAAATCAGACAACGGCTATCGCTTATGAGAGGAACAAACGCTAAAGATGATTCTGTAAAATATGAATTAAAAAACTTGAAAAATGATGAAATGCAGCAAGAATACCAAATCAAAATTGCTAATAGATTTGAAGTACTGGAATCTTCAGATGACGATGTGGCAAACGAAGAAGAAACTGATATAAATAAAGAATGGGAGGCTATAAGAGATACTGTTAAATTGTCAGCATCAGAAAGCATTGGTTGTTTAAAAAAGAGGCAAAACAAGAAATGGTTTGATGAGGAATGTGCCGACATTGTAAAGAAAAGAAAGCTAGCAAAAATGAAATGGTTATACGAGCCAAATGAGGTAAATTTAGAGCAATTGGGTAGTGTTAGACGGGAAACCACGAAGTTACCAAAGAGTAAAAAGAGGGAATATTTGAGAGAGAAGATTAATGATCTTGAAATGAATGCAAAAAATAGGAACATTAGAGAAATATATCAGGGAATTAGTATAGAGAAGAAAGGGTTTCAGGCTAGAACAAATATAATTCGGAATGAAAATGGGGATATGATTGCAGATTCTAGGAGTATATTAAATAGGTGGAAATGTTACTTTAATCAGCTATTAAATGTACATACAGAACAGGACATTGAGGAGGATAAGTTACAGACAGCAGAAATGCTAGTCGCAGAACCAAGTGCATTAGACGTTGAAATGGCGATTGAAAAATTGAAGATGTATAAAGCATCAGGTTCAGATGAGATCCCAGCAGAACTGATAAAATCAGGGGGAGAAAAATTGATGGACAAGATACGCTGGTTGCTTAGTATGATTTGGGAAAAAGAAGCTCTTCCAGATGAATGGAAGGAATCAATTATCGTACCAATTTATAAGAAGGAGATAAAACTGATTGCAACAACTACAGGGGCATCTCATTACTTTCAACTTCGTACAAAAATCTAACAAATATATTAGTCAGCAGACTTACTCCCTATATTGATGACATTCTAGGAGATCATCAATGTGCATTTAGAAGAAACAGGTCTACAACAGATCAGATTTTTAGTATAAGACAGATTTTAGAAAAGAAATGGGAATATAATGGTACTGTACATCAACTATATGTAGACTTCAAAAAAGCATATGATTCAATTAAGAGGGAGAAGTTATATAGTATCTTGCTGGAGTTCGGAATTCCTAAAAAGTTAGTTAGACTTATACGAATGTGTCTAAATGGCTCAAAGAGTAGGGTGCGTGTAGGCAAACAGTTTTCAGACACTTTTGAAATCCAGAATGGGTTGAAGCAAGGAGATGCACTATCTCCTCTACTATTTAATTTTGTACTAGAGCATGCCATTAAATCTTTAGAGAATGAGGAAGGCTTAAAAATGAATGGTATTAATAAGCTGTTAGTTTATGCTGATGAATTAGTACTACTGGCCGATAGCGAGGAGATACTGAAGGCCAACACGCACACACTATTAAGTAACACTAAGAAATTAGGACTGGAAGTAAATATCAGTAAAACTAAATATATGGTCACACGTAGAAATTCAGTATATAATGGAAATGGACAGCTAATGACAAATGAGGGAAATTTTGAGGAAGTGGCTGAATTCAAATACCTAGGAACTGTCGCGTAGTGAGAATGAACCACTTTCACTGCTACTGCTACCTTCCGGGATCGTTGGGTTATGACTATGCTGTACTTAGTAACGTGTTCCTGATATCTAAAGAAGTTATTAATGAGGAAACAGCCTGCCTCGGGCCCATAGAAGGCGGCTAACAATTCATCTTTCTTTTCCAGTTGAACGTGCATATAAATGTAAGTACTGATTATAAATTGCATAGAATGAAATAACTTCGTTACAGGATAGAGAACAATGATAGTCTTAAATAACAACAAGGGGCGTAACATAAAAGTTAAGCTTTTAATGAAAAAACAAGTGTTGATTGTAAAAACAAAGTAATAAATAAATTACAAAAGATTGATCTTCGATCAATCGATCAGACATAGATAATAACAAAGTAAAGCTGAATAAATAACATACCATACAAACTGTCACACTCATACATGTCCAAACTCCATTGGAATTCCTTTTTCCATGCTTGATTGGACTAACTCAAATCCGACCATTCCTCGGTCACAATCCACTTGTTTATTTTATAAATCACCATGTTAACTTTGCCGATGCATGGTACACTTAAGTTGGATTCGGATACTGAATCCACTTCTATACAACATAACACCACTTGCTAGGCCGATCGAATGATAAGGTTCGTTGAGATTACCAAGCATATAAAAGGTTCGCGAGTAGATTATTTTTTTGATTGCCAAGAAGGACGACTCGCCGAAGTACTAGATTTACTTAAATTGTCAGTTCTACTTCTTCCTAAAGTCCCTCTGTCTTTCAGCGATCTCGAAATCCGCCACTTTCCTGGCCAAGCCACACATTTCGGCCACATTTTGAGGCTTCGTAGCAAAAACCAAATGCTGTCTAGTAGCCGGGGACATATTCTGCAGAATAAGATCAATTAACTTTTCTTCCGAAAATAAAGGATTCAACACAAGTGAAGCTCCTTGTATGTTGGAAATAAACTCCAACAAAGATACCTTAGGCATTTGGAATCGCCGTGAGACAAATTTAATCCAAAAGTCTTCCAACAATCTAGGAGGCAACAATGAACACTTCACATGTTCTAAACTCTCCATCCAAGAGAATCTCAACTTAACAACTTCACTCCAGACTTTCAATAGAATTCCTCCGATGCAACTCAAAATCGAGTTTACAAAATACTCATCGGGAACTAATTTCAATTCGAAGAGCGAGTTAATTTTAATGAGGAAGACCACTAGCGATTCCTTATCTTCACCGTCGCAAGGATCAACTTTTCTAATTAACTCTCGGAAAATCCGCTGATTATTCTCTTCCAAAAAGGAGAAAGGTTGGAGACAGTTCCACTCGAAAAATCTTTGATAGAGCTAAGTCTATGATCACTTATATTCTTATGCTGTTCTGCCAAATAATCCTCTTGATTTGCACTATCTACAATAAACTTACGTTTTATTAACATTTGTTCAGCCGGGGAGAGAGAATTCATATGATTTTTAAGCCGCTGACGTAATATGTTTACATCACCTTCAACCTCAATACCTAGTAGGTTTAACTCTCGAGCGAGATGGTCTTTGGATATTACATCTATCCAACTAGGGATGATTACAAAGTATAATAGACACAAGATGTAAACAATTATAGGCGAACGTAGTTTTATATGCATAAATCAGTCTCTGTTATAAAGAAAGATGAGTCAATATTTACGTAACGTAAAGCAAACACGTAAACTAATACTTAATAACTTTACCATAAATACCAAGTATCGAAAACAAGTAATAATCCGCAGGGTAATATCTCTGAAAAGATACAGATTTTCTAATTCTAAATTTCATTAAGGACCATAATACAGAGTTCATACCCTTGTCTTGGTGTTTGAGACCAAAACTCCGAAACTTGAGTTAAATTGATATTACAAGAACTACCGTTAATAACATACAGCATAACTTGTAATGTGAAAAACACAAAAAACATAGAACTCAAAAACCCAAAAACCGTTGAACTCAAAAACCCAAAACCACGCTCTGATAAACCATTTGTCGCGTAGTGAGAATGAACCACTTTCACTGCTACTGCTACCTTCCGGGATCGTTGGGTTAGGACTATGCTGTACTTAGTAACGTGTTCCTGATATCTAAAGAAGTTATTAATGAGGAAACAGCCTGCCTCGGGCCCATAGAAGGCGGCTAACAATTCATCTTTCTTTTCCGTTGAACGTGCATATAAATGTAAGTACTGATTATAAATTGCATAGAATGAAATAACTTCGTTACAGGATAGAGAACAATGATAGTCTTAAATAACAACAAGGGGCGTAACATAAAAGTTAAGCTTTTAATGAAAAAACAAGTGTTGATTGTAAAAACAAAGTAATAAATAAATAACAAAAGATTGATCTTCGATCAATCGATCAGACATAGATAATAACAAAGTAAAGCTGAATAAATAACATACCATACAAACTGTCACACTCATACATGTCCAAACTCCATTGGAATTCCTTTTTCCATGCTTGATTGGACTAACTCAAATCAGACCATTCCTCGGTCACAATCCACTTGTTTATTTTATAAATCACCATGTTAACTTTGCCGATGCATGGTGCACTTAAGTTGGATTCGGATACTGAATCCACTTCTATACAACATAACGCCACTTGCTAGGCCGATCGAATGATAAGGTTCGTTGAGATTACCAAGCATATAAAAGGTTCGCGAGTAGAGGGGATGTGCGCTATAAAGATGCGCGGAGGAAAGGGTAAAAGGGAAGGGGTAGCCACACGGAACAAGGGACATTGGCAGGCTTCATAAATGTTCTGGAGGAGCACAAAGATGAATAACTGAACCGCAAAAAGGTACTTTCGGTTCAGAACAATAATCACAAATAGGAATGAGATGCACAAAGAAATTAAACATAGGCTCAATTCTGGAAATGCGTGCTATTATGCATTGCAGAGACTCTTGATGTCCCAACTCCTTTCAAAAAACGTTAAGCTGAAAATATATAAAACTATTATTCTACCAGTTATATTATATGGGTGCGAAACATGGACTCTTACTTTAAGGGAGGAAAGGAGATTACGAGTATTTGAGAATAAAGTTCTTAGGAAAATTTTTGGACCAAAGAGAGATGAACAGACAGGTGAATGGAGAAGACTACATAACAATGAACTACATGGTCTTTATAGGAAGCCAGATATAATAAGAACTATTAAGTCTCATAGACTGCGATGGGCAGGACATGTTGCGCGTATGGGGAATGAAGGACGTGCATGGAAACTTCTTGTAGGAAAGCCAGAAGGAAAACGCCCAGTTGGTAGACCAAGAAAGAGGTGGGAGAACAACATTAACTATGATTTGAGGGAAGTAGAATATACAGGGAATGATTGGAAAGTATTAGCTCAGGATAGGGATGTATGGAGAGCTTATGTCCGCGCGGCCATGAACTTACGGGTTCGATAGTGCCAGTGAGTAAGTAAGTAATAAAATAATAATAATAACAATATATAATAATGATAATAATACTAATCTACAAGCACTGTACGCAGCAAAAACACTAACTACGAATTTCAAAGGCGAATTGGAGAAACTTGAAATAAAGGGGAGGAATATTTTAAGGAAAATCGTAAGACAAACATTTCAAGATAATAAGATAATATACAAATCGGCCGCGGAGGGCTAGTGGTTATGCTCCTTGTCTCCGGTACCGAGGGTCGCGGTTCTGTTAGGATGTACTTCAAGCTGTGGATCCCGAGTCTGAAGATTTTCGGGCTCGTAAAAGATCCTTAAGTCTGAATGAAAAGGCCTCTAAGCAAAATTTACCGAATTTTCCCGTCCTAGTACTACCTTGGTTTCCTAGATGTCAGTATGAGGCGGAACGCTGACCACGGACCAATCAAATGGCATCTTTACGAAAACAAGTGTAACTAAATTAGTATGGTAATTGAAAATGAGTTCAGAATATTATCATATTATATCATGGATTTTATCAGTATTGACCATTCGGACGAGAATTATTAAGTCATCGACAATCCAGATTTTCCTAGGTCAGTAATAGGCCTACATTATATATCAGAAACTACTTTACAAATTCAATGATTGTTTTACAAATTCACATACGTATATAAACATATAGCTACGTGATCCATTTAACACATGTTATGGAAATGGTCCAGGAATGTGAAAAAACAAATTAACGGTAATAAATTAAATTGTATTTTATGCGATCAGATTATATTGTAAAAAAACTTTTTTAAATATAATAATGAGTATAAGAAACATGGGAATTAAAATCAAGAAAAATAAGTAAATTAAAATTTGCATAAATTGATTTTTGGACGCGTCCAACTGGAATTTCTAGAAGAGAAAATAGACAGTGTAATTAGACGAAAGATGAACGTCCAAACTTCAATTGTGGATTTCACAAAATAAAACAAATAATTAAAATGGTATGGTCATGTCAAAACAATGATAGAAGACAGATTCCCAAGAAGAATACTAGAATGGATACCATTTTGTAGCAGAAGAAGAGGATGAGCAAAAATAACGTGGATTGATGGTGTTTTAATAAGCCTGAGAGAAAAAAAAGATTGGACGATGGGGATTGGAATGGCAGAGAGACGTGGAGGAGAATGACAGTAGATTAATTGGGCGCAGGAAGATTTTATGAGACATTGTGAAATCTGCTAAATAAAGAAAGTACAGCACATTAACATATGTCTATTGGTAAAAGGAACAAGTTCTTCATCTGAACAATTTGTTAAATCATTAACAAATTCTTAACCTGATTTAACATAAACATTTAAGATTTATCCCGAAACTACATTTTAGGACTTAATATATTTTTATTCTAAGCTCACGATATACACTGTAAATATATAACCCATAAATCACACGTGGGGACCCGGTTAATCCATAGCGGGAGTTTCTTAACGCATTCGCCTCAAAAGACGCCGTCAGTTAAATGGCCTTCAATTCAGAAGACGAGGTACACTCGCTTAACTCTGCCGTTATACAGTGTGTACTATTTTGTACATCCGTTGGCAGGGTAATATTTCATTAACATTTATGAATAATAGAGGAACGTGTTTTGGCCTTCACCCTTATTGTGATCTCGAGTACCGTTATCTTTTGCTCGTTTTGAATGTCTGAAAATATACAGTATAATTTACGGTAACTTAAATCCGTTTCTAAAGAAATGCATTCAACATTTAATTCTGAAGCGAATGGGTTAATGAAGCTTAGTTAGTTACGCTTATTTACCTACATTACGAGTGACATGTGGTGAGCACATCGTCCCAATAATACTTCTATTACAGGCAACAAAGTATTACATGGATGGATGAAGTTCGGTTAAATTTTGCACAGATACCTTTTTTTTCAGGGTTGCTTTTTTTTTTACTAGCCTGAAAATCTTGAGACTCGGGACCCACTGCTTAAAACTCTGCGGAGGAGAGAACCTGGCCGGTTATGAAACCGCGAAGCTCGAGAATAGAGGCAAAAGCTCACGATATAGACTCCCAAAAATTAAATCTTTCCTATAATAATTGTCGTGGCCATAAGACATATGAGGACATAAACCCCTCTTGTCCACCGCTGTGGTCTCGAGGTAGCGTGCTGCCTTGTCACGCAGCGGGCCCGGGTTCGATTCCCGGTCGGGACAGGCTCCTGGGTGAGGTTTTTTTTCGGGGGTTTTCCTCACCTGTAAGACTAATGTCAGGATGCTTAGGGCCCAAAGGTCCCCGAAAATCATCTGGCCATCATCATAATTATCATCTATCACCGGTGTGGAAAGCAACGGGAAGCTACCACACCTATAATTTCCTAGTAAAGCTGCAAAGTATAGAATGAAATGCTATGATTGCAGTGAAAAACTTGCCTTCGGGCAGAATTACTATGGATGGATGGAAACCCCTCTTACATCCTCCCCGCATAGCTTATGAAAGATAGTTAGATTTGGCACGTTATGTTATCTATTTATTTTTTTGTTCCTAAGTTACATTATTAGAAACCACACAACAGGAAATAATTGTAATCAGATGCAAATAATAAAAATTGTTAATTTTATGCGAATCTTATTGTAAGACAGTTGCTACGAAACTGCGCTCTTAAATTGAAAGTAAATTGTATCAGTTATAAAAACTCACCAAATTATGTGTAAGTAAATCAAATTACAGGGAATTAAATGGACAAATTCTAAAGATTGCAGATACAAGTGATTTATTACAATAAGGAGCATAGAGAAAGTAGCCTAATTATATTTCAAATCCACGATTCTAGAGTTGAATATTACACTAAACAAATGATATGCAGACAGTGGACAATGAAATAAAATAAAAAAATTGCAGTATGTAATGTAAAAAGTGAATATTATCAACATTAGAAAAAAATTATAAAAACTTCAAGAGGAATTAAATGGGCAAATTCGACTGCTAAAAATAATGTAATACACTAACTGAACCAAAAGTAAGTAATATCTATTTACTTCATGAATGGAGTGAGTAAATTAATGTAATAAACAAATAAATTTCAAATTGTGGACAATAAAAAAAGGAAATTCCTTTAAGTTACGTATGAAGTAAACATTATCAACATAAAAAAAAGGTGTTTACTTACAGCAAGGAACTAACTAAAAAAGAAAGATTGCACTAAAAATAAAACGACACAAACCAATATCCGACCAAAAAGCAGGCTCTAAAATATAATTAAACCATAAACATGAAAGTACAAAGAGTACAGAAGATATCTAGAGAATCTATCTAAAAGCAAGTACAATTAATTTAGAAAAAAATTCACAGTAATGCTAAAAGAAATAAAACATTAGAATTATATTAATATCCCGCTAACTCCTCAAGGAGCAATTATAAGTGCGACAAGAGGCAAAAAAAAGTCATACTAAATCGTCCCAACTTCCTACGGAGCAACTTGTGAAACATCGGGTTCATCCAGTGGGAGAAGAGGAAAAAACGTCCCACAACATTCTCCCCGACTCCCGAGGGAAGAACTTGAACATATCGGGATCCTCCAGTGGGAGAAGAGGAAAAAACGTCCCACAACATTCTCCCCGACTCCCGAGGGAAGAACTTGAACATATCGGGATCCTCCAGTGGGAGAAGAGGAAAAAACGTCCCACAACATTCTCCCCGACTCCCGAGGGAAGAACTTGAAAATATCGGGATCCTCCAGTGGGAGAAGAGGAGAAAACGTCCCACCAAATTTCCTCGACTCCCGAGGGAAGAACTTGAACATATCGGGATCCTCCAGTGGGAGAAGAGGAAAAAACGTCCCACAACATTCTCCCCGACTCCCGAGGGAAGAACTTGAACATATCGGGATCCTCCAGTGGGAGAAGAGGAAAAACGTCCCACAACATTCTCCCCGACTCCCGAGGGAAGAACTTGAAAATATCGGGATCCTCCAGTGGGAGAAGAGGAGAAAACGTCCCACCAAATTTCCCCGACTCCCGAGGGAAGAACTTGAACATATCGGGATCCTCCAGTGGGAGAAGAGGAAAAAACGTCCCACAACATTCTCCCGACTCCCGAGGGAAGACTTGAACATATCGGGATCCTCCAGTGGGAGAAGAGGAAAAAACGTCCCACAATATTCTCCCCGACTCCCGAGGGAAGAACTTGAACATATCGGGATCCTCCAGTGGGAGAAGAGGAAAAAACGTCCCACAACATTCTCCCCGACTCCCGAGGGAAGAACTTGAACATATCGGGATCCTCCAGTGGGAGAAGAGGAAAAAACGTCCCACAACATTCTCCCCGACTCCCGAGAGAAGAACTTGAACATATCGGGATCCTCCAGTGGGAGAAGAGGAAAAAGCGTCCCACAACATTCTCCCCGACTCCCGAGGGAGAACTTGAACATATCGGGATCCTCCAGTGGGAGAAGAGGAAAAAACGTCCCACAACATTCTCCCCGACTCCCGAGGGAAGAACTTGAACATATCGGGATCCTCCAGTGGAGAAGAGGAAAAAACGTCCCACAACATTCTCCCCGACTCCCGAGGGAAGAACTTGAACATATCGGGATCCTCCAGTGGGAGAAGAGGAAAAACGTCCCACAACATTCTCCCCGACTCCCGAGGGAAGAACTTGAACATATCGGGATCCTCCAGTGGGAGAAGAGGAAAAAACGTCCCACAACATTCTCCCCGACTCCCGAGGGAAGAACTTGAACATATCGGGATCCTCCAGTGGGAGAAGAGGAAAAAACGTCCCACAACATTCTCCCCGACTCCCGAGGGAAGAACTTGAACATATCGGGATCCTCCAGTGGGAGAAGAGGAAAAAACGTCCCACAACATTCTCCCCGACTCCCGAGGGAAGAACGTGAATATATCGGGATCCTCCAGTGGGAGATGAGGGAAAAAGTCCCACAACATTCTCCCCGACTCCCGAGGGAAGAACTTGAACATATCGGGATCCTCCAGTGGGAGAAGAGGAAAAAAGTCCCACACAAGTTCCTCAATTCCCGAGAGAGCAACATATGGAATAATGGGAACCTCCAGTGAGAATGAAGTGAGAGCGTCTAACAGTATTTTCTCCCAGACACAAATGTTCTAACAAGAAATCTGGACACTCTGGTTATGACAGGTTGATATGCTACTAAATTCGACTAACACCTTCACATAATCCTACATCATAAGTGTACAATATCCCCTATATGCAATACCAGTGTTATTTCCCTAATATTTTACATGTTACAACTTTACACATATCACTCAGTAATAGCATAATAGCAATTACTTTATATTGAAATCAGTTCATTTCTGTATCACATTTATCAGTTTAGCCTCTCACTCTCACAAGGACCTGGATAATTTTAATTTAGAATAGTGTAAAAATATCTTCTGTATATAGTTTAAACTTAATGTTAATTATTGTAAATATGTGTTAACATAGTGAGTAGTTAGGTTTAATTATAGTAGTTAATGTACGTAATTCTCTGTAAAGTGAATTTTTTAGCTTTAATGCAACTCCAATATATGAATATTATAAAATCTTTTTTTTTCCTTTTATAATAATTATTTAAATTTATATCCAATGTTTATAATTTTTTTATATCGTCACAGGAATGACAGTTCAAAAACTGAGTTAATCTTTGAATAAAGAAGGATTCTTCATTTTATAAAAAGTAAGTGGGTTGTTTAGTAAAGTTGAGTAAAGTGTTCCCACTACAGGCCTCGGGAGGCCCTTGGGGTAGTAGATTGTTAAGGTTCTCACTTTTGTAGAACATCGGCACTTTATGTCAGTCGGGATGTCAGCCCTGCGTGACGGCCGCCTTACCCCCAGAACAAGTACACATCTGGTACTCATTTCAGTTAGTGGCTGAGTTGACCCCAGGGTCATGGTGCCGCCAGAAGGTTTGGGTCAGTTTAAAAATCCTGACCCCCCGGGACTTGAAGCCTCGACCCTTCGGTTTGTAGCGCACACCGTTAACCACTACACTACGGCGTGGCCTTGGGTTGTTTAGTAACAACATTAATAAAATCCAGAGTAAAACTCTTTGAGATGTTAGTCACATTATTAAAATTATATAATAATAATAATAATAATAATAACAATAATAATAAAAATAATAATGCTTAAATGATCCTGAGAGCTATGCCGGCGGTAGCATTGCTGCCGATAGGGTTACCCATGCCGGGCTGGTCGAAGGTGATAAGCCAGACGAAACAAGTACCTTGGGCGAAAGAGTGACGATCTTTCACCGTAAAAATACAACCGTCAAGAAATGCGGACATGGGTTCATCTGGGGTAAAATTTTCCGGAGGTCAAATAGTCCCCCATTCGGTTCTCCGGGAGGGGACTACTTCAGGGAACCCATGCCAAAGGCTCAAACACAGGGACATGTTCCTAGGAACATGAATGTTAGGACTTTATACAATAGCGGGGCACTAGAGATATTAACGCGGGAATTAGATAAATCGCCCTTGGATATAGTTGCTTTACAGGAAGTTAGGTGGCCAGGAGAAGGTAGTCAGGAATCAGGAAGCTTTGCATTATACTACGGGGGTGCAGAAAGACCTGCATTTGGAATGGGTTTTATAGTCAGAGGGAGGATCCTATCCGCTATCCGAGATATTAAGTTTGTTAGTGATAGGATATCATACATAATTCTAAAGGGTAAACAACATGATTTTATAATTGTAAATGTACGTGCCCACACAGAAGATAAAGATGACAAGATCAAGGATGAGTTCTATGAAGAATTAGAATGCTTATTTGATAACCTTTCACGATATCATATGAAAATTGTCTTTGGAGATTTTAATGCAAAAGTGGGGTGGGATGATATATTCAAACCAACAACAGGCAAATTCAGTCTTCATGAAGATAGTAACGACAATGGGGTTAGATTAGTCACCTTCGCCACATCAAAGAATCTCATTGTTAAGAGACACAACATTTCAGCATAAGGACATTCATAAATACACCTGAACGTCTCCAGATGGAGAAACTCGGAACCAGATAGATCATGTATTAGTGGATAAATGCTGGCACAGTAACATCATCGATGTTAGATCAGTTAGAGGGAGAGACTGCAATTCGGATCATCATCTGGTCAGAGTGAAAATCAGACAACGGCTATCGCTTATGAGAGGAACAAACGCTAAAGATGATTCTGTAAAATTTGAATTAAAAAAACTTGAAAAATTATGAAATGCGGCAAGAATACCAAATCAAAATTACTAATAGATTTGAAGTACTGAAATCTTCAGTTGACAATGTGGCAAATGAAGAAGAAACTGATATAAATAAAGAATGGGAGGCAATAAGAGATACTATTAAATTGTCAGCATCAGAAAGCATTGGTTGTTTAAAAAAGAGGCGAAACAAGAAATGGTTTGATGAGGAATGTTCCGACATTGTAAAGAAAAGAAAGCTAGCAAAAATGAAATGGTTACACGAGCCAAATGAGGTAAATTTAGAGCAATTGGGTAGTATTAGATTGGAAACCAACAAGTTACTAAAGAGTAAAAAAGAGGGAATATTTGAGAGAGAAGATTAATGATCTTGAAATGAACTTAAAAAATAGGAACATTAGAGAATTATATCAGGGAATTAGTATAGAGAAGAAAGGGATTCAGGCTTAGAACAAACATAATTCGGAATGAAAATGGGGATATGATTCCAGATTCCAGGAGTATATTAAATAGATGGAAAAGTTACTTTAATCAGCTATTAAATGTACATACAGAACAGGACATTGAGGAGGATAATTTACAGACAGTAGAAATGCTTGTCGCAGAACCAAATGCATTAGAGGTTGAAATGGCGATTGAAAAATTGAAGAGGTATAAAGCATCAGGTTCAGATGAGATCCCAGCAGAACTGATAAAATCAGGGGGAGAAAAATTGATGGACAAGATATGCTGGTTGCTTAGTATGATTTGGGAAAAAGAAACTCTTCCAGACGAATGGAAGGAGTCAATTATCATACCAATTTATAAGAAAAGAGATAAAACTGAATGCAACAACTACAGGGGCATCTGATTACTTTCAACTTCGTACAAAATTCTTACAAATATATTAGTAAGCAGACTTACTCCCTATATTGATGACATTCTAGGAGATCATCAATGTGGATTTAGAAGAAACAGGTCTACAACAGATCAGATTTTTAGTATAAGACAAATTTTAGAAAAGAAATGGGAATATAATGGTATTGTACATCAACTATATGTAGACTTCAAAAAAGCATATGATTCAATTAAGAGGGAGAAATTATATACGAGCAGTATCCTACTGGAGTTTGGAATTCCTAAAAAGTTAGTTAGACTTATACAAATGTGTCTAAATGGCACAAAGAGTAGGGTGCGTGTAGGCAAACAGTTTTCGGACACTTTTGAAATCCAGAATGGGTTGAAGCAAGGAGATGCACTATCTCCTCTACTATTTAATTTTGTACTAGAGCATGCCATTAAATCTTTAGAGAACGAGTAAGGCTTACAACTCAATGGTATTAATAAGCTGTTAGTTTACGCTGATGATGTAGTACTATTGGCCAATAGCGAGGAGATACTAAAGGACAACACGCACACACTATTGAGGAACACTAAGAAATTAGGACTGGAAGTAAATATCAATAAAACTAAATATATGGTCACACGTAGAAATACATTATATTATGGAAATGGACAGCTAATGACAAATGAGGGAAATTTTGAGGAAGTGGCTGAATTCAAATACCTAGGAACAATAATCACAAATAGGAATGAGATGCACAAAGAAATTAAACATAGGCTCAATTCTGGAAATGCGTACTATTATGCATTACAGAGACTCTTGATGTCCCAACTCCTTTCAAAAAACGTTAAACTGAAAATATATAAAACTATTATTCTACCAGTTATATTATATGGGTGCGAAACATGGACTCTTACTTTAAGGAAGGAAAGGAGATTACAAGTATTTGAGAATAAAGTACCTAGGAAAATTTTTGGACCAAAGAGAGATGAACAGACAGGAGAATGGAGAAGACTACATAACAATGAACTACATGGTCTTTATAGGAAGCCAGATATAATAAGAACAGTTAAGTCTCGTAGACTGCGATGGGCAGGACATGTTGCCCATATGGGGAATGAAAGACTTGCATGGAAGCTTCTTGTAGGAAAGCCAGAGGGAAAATGCCCAGTTGGTAGACCAAGAATGAGGTGGGAGAATAACATTAACTATGATTTGAGGGAAGTAGATTATACAGGGAATGATTGGAAAGCATTAGCTCAGGATAGGGATGTATGGAGAGCTTATATCCACGTGGCCATGAACCTATGGGTTCGATAGTGCCAGTGAGTAAGTAAGTAATAAAATAATAATAATAACAATATATAATAATGATAATAATACTAATCTACAAGCACTGTACGCAGCAAAAACACTAACTACGAATTTCAAAGGCGAATTGGAGAAACTTGAAATAAAGGGGAGGAATATTTTAAGGAAAATCGTAAGACAAACATTTCAAGATAATAAGATAATATACAAATCGGCCGCGGAGGGCTAGTGGTTATGCTCCTTGTCTCCGGTACCGAGGGTCGCGGTTCTGTTAGGATGTACTTCAAGCTGTGGATCCCGAGTCTGAAGATTTTCGGGCTCGTAAAAGATCCTTAAGTCTGAATGAAAAGGCCTCTAAGCAAAATTTACCGAATTTTCCCGTCCTAGTACTACCTTGGTTTCCTAGATGTCAGTATGAGGCGGAACGCTGACCACGGACCAATCACAAATGGCATCTTTACGAAAACAAGTGTAACTAAATTAGTATGGTAATTGAAAATGAGTTCAGAATATTATCATATTATATCATGGATTTTATCAGTATTGACCATTCGGACGAGAATTATTAAGTCATCGACAATCCAGATTTTCCTAGGTCAGTAATAGGCCTACATTATATATCAGAAACTACTTTACAAATTCATGATTGTTTTACAAATTCACATACGTATATAAACATATAGCTACGTGATCCATTTAACACATGTTATGGAAATGGTCCAGGAATGTGAAAAAACAATTAACGGTAATAAATTAAATTGTATTTTATGCGATCAGATTATATTGTAAAAAAACTTTTTTAAATAAATAATGAGTATAAGAAACATGGGAATTAAAATCAAGAAAAATAAGTAAATTAAAATTTGCATAAATTGATTTTTGGACGCGTCCAACTGGAATTTCTAGAAGAGAAAATAGACAGTGTAATTAGACGAAAGATGAACGTCCAAACTTCAATTGTGGATTTCACAAAATAAAACAAATAATTAAAATGTTATGGTCATGTCAAAACAATGATAGAAGACAGATTCCCAAGAAGAATACTAGAATGGATACCATTTTGTAGCAGAAGAAGAGGATGAGCAAAAATAACGTGGATTGATGGTGTTTTAATAAGCCTGAGAGAAAAAAAGATTGGACGATGGGGATTGGAATGGCAGAGAGACGTGGAGGAGAATGACAGTAGATTAATTGGGCGCAGGAAGATTTTATGAGACATTGTGAAATCTGCTAAATAAAGAAAGTACAGCACATTAACATATGTCTATTGGTAAAAGGAACAAGTTCTTCATCTGAACAATTTGTTAAATCATTAACAAATTCTTAACCTGATTTAACATAAACATTTAAGATTTATCCCGAAACTACATTTTAGGACTTAATATATTTTTATTCTAAGCTCACGATATACACTGTAAATATATAACCCATAAATCACACGTGGGGACCCGGTTAATCCATAGCGGGAGTTTCTTAACGCATTCGCCTCAAAAGACGCCGTCAGTTAAATGGCCTTCAATTCAGAAGACGAGGTACACTCGCTTAACTCTGCCGTTATACAGTGTGTACTATTTTGTACATCCGTTGGCAGGGTAATATTTCATTAACATTTATGAATAATAGAGGAACGTGTTTTGGCCTTCACCCTTATTGTGATCTCGAGTACCGTTATCTTTTGCTCGTTTTGAATGTCTGAAAATATACAGTATAATTTACGGTAACTTAAATCCGGTTTCTAAAGAAATGCATTCAACATTTAATTCTGAAGCGAATGGGTTAATGAAGCTTAGTTAGTTACGCTTATTTACCTACATTACGAGTGACATGTGGTGAGCACATCGTCCCAATAATACTTCTATTACAGGCAACAAAGTATTACATGGATGGATGAAGTTCGGTTAAATTTTGCACAGATACCTTTTTTTTCAGGGTTGCTTTTTTTTTTACTAGCCTGAAAATCTTGAGACTCGGGACCCACTGCTTAAAACTCTGCGGAGGAGAGAACCTGGCCGGTTATGAAACCGCGAAGCTCGAGAATAGAGGCAAAAGCTCACGATATAGACTCCCAAAAATTAAATCTTTCCTATAATAATTGTCGTGGCCATAAGACATATGAGGACATAAACCCCTCTTGTCCACCGCTGTGGTCTCGAGGTAGCGTGCTGCCTTGTCACGCAGCGGGCCCGGGTTCGATTCCCGGTCGGGACAGGCTCCTGGGTCAGGTTATTTTTTCGGGGGTTTTCCTCACCTGTAAGACTAATGTCAGGATGCTTAGGGCCCAACGGTCCCCGAAAATCATCTGGCCATCATCATAATTACCATCTATCACCGGTGTGGAAAGCAACGGGAAGCTACCACCACACCTATAATTCCCTAGTAAAGCTGCAAAGTATAGAATGAAATGCTATGATTGCAGTGAAAAACTTGCCTTCGGGCAGAATTACTATGGATGGATGGAAACCCCTCTTACATCCTCCCTGTATAGCTTATGAAAGATAGTTAGATTTGGCACGTTATGTTATCTATTTATTTTTTTGTTCCTAAGTTACATTATTAGAAACCACACAACAGGAAATAATTGTAATCAGATGCAAATAATAAAAATTGTTAATTTTATGCGAATCTTATTGTAAGACAGTTGCTACGAAATTGCGCTCTTAAATTGAAAGTAAATTGTATCAGTTATAAAAACTCACCAAATTATGTGTAAGTAAATCAAATTACAGGGAATTAAATGGACAAATTCTAAAGATTGCAGATACAAGTGATTTATTACAATAAGGAGCATAGAGAAAGTAGCCTAATTATATTTCAAATCCACGATTCTAGAGTTGAATATTACACTAAACAAATGATATGCAGACAGTGGACAATGAAATAAAATAAAAAAATTGCAGTATGTAATGTAAAAAGTGAATATTATCAACATTAGAAAAAATTATAAAAACTTCAAGAGGAATTAAATGGGCAAATTCGACTGCTAAAAATAATGTAATACACTAACTGAACCAAAAGTAAGTAATATCTATTTACTTCATGAATGGAGTGAGTAAATTAATGTAATAAACAAATAAATTTCAAATTGTGGACAATAAAAAAAGGAAATTCCTTTAAGTTACGTATGAAGTAAACATTATCAACATAAAAAAAAGGTGTTTACTTACAGCAAGGAACTAACTAAAAAAGAAAGATTGCACTAAAAATAAAACGACACAAACCAACATCCGACCAAAAAGCAGGCTCTAAAATATAATTAAACCATAAACATGAAAGTACAAAGAGTACAGAAGATATCTAGAGAATCTATTTAAAAGCAAGTACAATTAATTTAGAAAAAAAATCACAGTAATGCTAAAAGAAATAAAACATTAGAATTATATTAATATCCCGATAACTCCTCAAGGAGCAATTATAAGTGCGACAAGAGGCAAAAAAGAAGTCATACTAAATCGTCCCAACTTCCTACGGAGCAACTTGTGAAACATCGGGATCATCCAGTGGAAGAAGAGGAAAAAACGTCCCACAACATTCTCCCCGACTCCCGAGGGAAGAACTTGAACATATCGGGATCCTCCAGTGGGAGAAGAGGAAAAAACGTCCCACAACATTCTCCCCGACTCCCGAGGGAAGAACTTGAACATATCGGGATCCTCCAGTGGGAGAAGAGGAAAAAACGTCCCACAACATTCTCCCCGACTCCCGAGGGAAGAACTTGAAAATATCGGGATCCTCCAGTGGGAGAAGAGGAGAAAACGTCCCACCAAATTTCCCCGACTCCCGAGGGAAGAACTTGAACATATCAGGATCCTCCAGTGGGAGAAGAGGAAAAAACGTCCCACAACATTCTCCCCGACTCCCGAGGGAAGAACTTGAACATATCGGGATCCTCCAGTGGGAGAAGAGGAAAAAACGTCCACAACATTCTCCCCGACTCCCGAGGGAGAACTTGAACATATCGGGATCCTCCAGTGGGAGAAGAGGAAAAAACGTCCCACAACATTCTCCCCGACTCCCGAGGGAAGAACATGAAAATATCGGGATCCTCCAGTGGGAGAAGAGGAGAAAACGTCCCACAACATTGTCCCCGACTCCCGAGGGAAGAACTTGAACATATCGGGATCTTCCAGTGGGAGAAGAGGAAAAAACGTCCCACAACATTCTCCCCGACTCCCGAGGGAAGAACTTGAACATATCGGGATCCTCCAGTGGGAGAAGAGGAAAAAACGTCCCACAACATTCTCCCCGACTCCCGAGGGAAGAACTTGAATATATCGGGATCCTCCAGTGGGAGAAGAGGAAAAAACGTCCCACCAAATTTCCCCGACTCCCGAGGGAAGAACTTGAACATATCGGGATCCTCCAGTGGGAGAAGAGGAGAAAACGTCCCACCAAATTTCCCCGACTCCCGAGGGAAGAACTTGAACATATCGGGATCCTCCAGTGGGAGAAGAGGAAAAAACGTCCCACAACATTCTCCCCGACTCCCGAGGGAAGAACTTGAACATATCGGGATCCTCCAGTGGGAGAAGAGGAAAAAAGTCCCACAACATTCTCCCCGACTCCCGAGGGAAGAACTTGAAAATTACGGGATCCTCCAGTGGGAGAAGAGGAAAAAACGTCCCACAACATTCTCCCCGACTCCCGAGGGAAGAACTTGAACATATCGGGATCCTCCAGTGGGAGAAGAGGAAAAAACGTCCCACAACATTCTCCCCGACTCCCGAGGGAAGAACTTGAACATATCGGGATCCTCCAGTGGGAGAAGAGGAAAAAACGTCCCACAACATTCTCGCCGACTCCCGAGGGAAGAACTTGAACATATCGGGATCCTCCAGTGGGAGAAGAGGAAAAAACGTCCCACAACATTCTCCCCGACTCCCGAGGGAGAACTTGAACATATCGGGATCCTCCAGTGGGAGAGCAGGAAAAAACGTCCCACAACATTCTCCCCGACTCCCGAGGGAAGAACTTGAAAATATCGGGATCCTCCAGTGGGAGAAGAGGAGAAAACGTCCCACAACATTCTCCCCGACTCCCGAGGGAAGAACTTGAACATATCGGGATCCTCCAGTGGGAGAAGAGGAAAAACGTCCCACAACATTCTCCCGACTCCCGAGGGAAGAACTTGAACATATCGGGATCCTCCAGTGGGAGAAGAGGAAAAAACGTCCCACAACATTCTCCCCGACTCCCGAGGGAAGAACTTGAACATATCGGGATCCTCCAGTGGGAGAAGAGGAAAAAACGTCCCACGACATTCTCCCCGACTCCCGAGGGAAGAACTTGAACATATCGGGATCCTCCAGTGGGAGAAGAGGAAAAAACGTCCCACAACATTCTCCCCGACTCCCGAGGGAAGAACTTGAACATATCGGGATCCTCCAGTGGGAGAAGAGGAAAAAACGTCCCACAAGATTCTCCCCGACTCCCGAGGGAAGAACTTGAACATATCGGGATCCTCCAGTGGGAGAAGAGGAAAAAACGTCCCACAACATTCTCCCCGACTCCCGAGGGAAGAACGTGAACATATCGGGATCCTCCAGTGGGAGAAGAGGAAAAAACGTCCCACAACATTCTCCCCGACTCCCGAGGGAAGAACTTGAACATATCGGGATCCTCCAGTGGGAGAAGAGGAAAAACGTCCCACAACATTCTCCCCGACTCCCGAGGGAAGAACTTGAACATATCGGGATCCTCCAGTGGGAGAAGAGGAAAAAACGTCCCACAACATTCTCCCCGTCTCCCGAGGGAAGAACTTGAACATATCGGGATCCTCCAGTGGGAGAAGAGGAAAAAACGTCCCACAACATTCTCCCCGACTCCCGAGGGAAGAACTTGAACATATCGGGATCCTCCAGTGGGAGAAGAGGAGAAAACGTCCCACAACATTCTCCCCGACTCCCGAGGGAAGAACTTGAATATATCGGGATCCTCCAGTGGGAGAAGAGGAAAAAAGTCCCACAACATTGTCCCCGACTCCCGAGGGAAGAACTTGAACATATCGGGATCCTCCAGTGGGAGAAGAGGAAAAAAGCCCCACACAAATTCTTCAATTCCCGAGAGAGCAACATATGGAATAATGGGAACCTCCAGTGAGAATGAAGTGAGAGCGTCTAACAGTATTTTCTCCCAGACACAAATGTTCTAACAAGAAATCTGGACACTCTGTTTATGACAGGTTGATATGCTACTAAATTCGACTAACACCTTCACATAATCCTACATCATAAGTGTACAATATCCCCTATGTGCAATACCAGTGTTATTTCCCTAATATTTTACATGTTACAACTTTACACATATCACTCAGTAATAGCATAATAGCAATTACTTTATATTGAAATCAGTTCATTTCTGTATCACATTTATCAGTTTAGCCCTTCACTCTCACAAGGACCTGGATAATTTTAATTTAGAATAGTGTAAAAATATCTTCTGTATATAGTTAAACTTAATGTTAATTATTGTAAATATGTGTTAACATAGTGAGTAGTTAGGTTTAATTATAGTAGTTAATGTACGTAATTCTCTGTAAAGTGAATTTTTTAGCTTTAATGCAACTCCAATATATGAATATTATAAAATCTTTTTTTTTCCTTTCATAATAATTATTTAAATTTATATCCAATGTTTATAATTTTTTTATATCGTCACAGGAATGACAGTTCAAAAATTGAGTTAATCTTTGAATAAAGAAGGATTCTTCATTTTATAAAAAGTAAGTGGGTTGTTTAGTAAAGTTGAGTAAAGTGTTCCCACTACAGGCCTCGGGAGGCCCTTGGGGTAGTAGATTGTTAAGGTTCTCACTTTTTGTAGAACATCGGCACTTTATGTCAGTCGGGATGTCAGCCCTGCGTTTCGGCCGCCTTACCCCCAGAACAAGTACACATCTGGTACTCATTTCAGTTAGTGGCTGAGTTGACCCCAGGGTCATGGTGCCGCCAGAAGGTTTGGGTCAGTTTAAAAATCCTGACACCCCGGGACTTGAAGCCTCGACCCTTCGGTTTGTAGCGCACACCGTTAACCACTACGCTACGGCGTGGCCTTGGGTTGTTTAGTAACAACATTAATAAAATCCACAGTAAAACTCTTTGAGATGTTAGTCACAATATTAAAATTATATAATAATAATAATAATAATAATAATAATAATAATAATAATAATAATAATAATAACAATAATAATAATAAAAATAATAATGGCTTGCATGCTTAAATGATCCTGAGAGCTATGCCGGCGGTAGCATTGCTGCCGATAGGGTTACCCATGCCGGACTGGTCGAAGGTGATAAGCCAGACGAAACAAGTACCTTGGGCGAAAGAGTGACGATCTTTCACCGTAAAAATACAACCGTCAAGAAATGCGGACATGGGTCCATCTGGGGTAAAATTTTCCGGAGGTCAAATAGTCCCCCATTCGGTTCTCCGGGAGGGGACTACTTCAGGGAACCCATGACAAAGGCTCAAACACAGGGACATGTTCCTAGGAACATGGAATGTTAGGACTTTATACAATAGCGGGGCACTAGAGATATTAACGCAGGAATTGGATAAATCGCCCTTGGATATAGTCGCTTTACAGGAAGTTAGGTGGCCAGGAGTAGGTAGTCAGGAATCAGGAAGCTTTGCATTATACTAAAGGGGTGCAGAAAGACCTGCATTTGGAACGGGTTTTTTAGTCAGAAGGAGGATCCTATCCGCTATCCGAGATATTCTAAAGGGTAAATGACATGATTTTATAATTGTAAATGTACATGCCCCCACAAAAGACAAAGATGACAAGATCAAGGATGAGTTCTATGAAGAATTAGAATGCTTATTCGATAGCCTTTCACGATATCATATGAAAATTGTCTTTGGAGATTTTAATGCAAAAGTGGGACGGGAAGATATATTCAAACCAACAATAGGCAAATTCAGTCTTCATGAAGATAGTAACGACAACGGGGTTAGATTAGTCACATTTGCCACATCAAAGAATCTGATTGTTAAGAGCACAACATTTCAGCATAAGGATATTCATAAATACACCTGGACGTCCCCAGATGGAGATACCCGGAACAAGATAGATCATGTATTAGTGGATAAACGCTGGCACAGTAGCATCATTGATGTTAGATCAGTTAGAGGGACAGACTGCAATTCGGATCATCATCTGGTCAGAGTGAAAATCAGACAACGGCTATCGCTTATGAGAGGAACAAACGATAAAGATGATTCTGTAAAATTTGAATTAAAAAACCTGAAAAATGATGAAATGCGGCAAGAATACCAAATCAAAATTGCTAATAGATTTGAAGTACTGGAATCTTCAGATGACATTGTGGCAAACGAAGAAGAAACTGATATAAATAAAGAATGGGAGGCCATAAGAGATACTATTAAATTGTCAGCATCAGAAAGAATTGGTTGTTTAAAAAAGAGGCAAAACAAGAAATGGTTTGATGAGGAATGTGCCGACATTGTAAAGAAAAGAAAGCTAGCAAAAATGAAATGGTTATACGAGTCAAATGAGGTAAATTTAGAGCAATTGGGTAGTATTAGACGGGAAACAAGCAAGCTACTAAAGAGTAAAAAGAGGGAATATTTGAGAGAGAAGATTAATGATCTAGAAATGAATGCAAAAAATAGGAACATTAGATAATTACATCAGGGAATTAGTATAGAGAAGAAAGGGTTTCAGGCTAGAACAAATATAATTCGGAATGAAAATGGGGATATGATTGCAGATTCTAGGAGTATATTAAATAGGTGGAAATGTTACTTTAATCAGCTATTAAATGTACATACAGAACAGGACATTGAGGAGGATAAGTTACAGACAGCAGAAATGCTAGTCGCAGAACCAAGTGCATTAGACGTTGAAATGGCGATTGAAAAATTGAAGATGTATAAAGCATCAGGTTCAGATGAGATCCCAGCAGAACTGATAAAATCAGGGGGAGAAAAATTGATGGACAAGATACGCTGGTTGCTTAGTATGATTTGGGAAAAAGAAGCTCTTCCAGATGAATGGAAGGAATCAATTATCGTACCAATTTATAAGAAAGGAGATAAAACTGATTGCAACAACTACAGGGGCATCTCATTACTTTCAACTTCGTACAAAATTCTAACAAATATATTAGTCAGCAGACTTACTCCCTATATTCATGACATTCTAGGAGATTATCAATGTGCATTTAGAAGAAACAGGTCTACAACAGATCAGATTTTTAGTATAAGACAGATTTTAGAAAAGCAATGGGAATATAATGGTACTGTACATCAACTATATGTAGACTCAAAAAAGCATATAATTCAATTAAGAGGGAGAAGTTATATAGTATCCTGCTGGAGTTCGGAATTCCTAAAAAGTTATTTAGACTTATACGAATGTGTCTAAATGGCTCAAAGAGTAGGGTGCGTGTAGGCAAACAGTTTTCAGACACTTTTGAAATCCAGAATGGGTTGAAGCAAGAAGATGCACTATCTCCTCTACTATTTAATTTTGTACTAGAGCATGCCATTAAATCTTTAGAGAATGAGGAAGGCTTACAACTGAGTGGTATTAATAAGCTGTTAGTTTATGCTGATGATGTAGTACTACTGGCCGATAGCGAGGAGATACTGAAGGCCAACACGCACACACTATTAAGTAACACTAAGAAATTAGGACTGGAAGTAAATATCAGTAAAACTAAATATATGGTCACACGTAGAAATTCAGTATATAATGGAAATGGACAGCTAATGACAAATGAGGGAAATTTTGAGGAAGTGGCTGAATTCAAATACCTAGGAACAATAATCACAAATAGGAATGAGATGCACAAAGAAATTAAACATAGGCTCAATTCTGGAAATGCGTGCTATTATGCATTGCAGAGACTCTTGATGTCCCAACTCCTTTCAAAAAACGTTAAGCTGAAAATATATAAAACTATTATTCTACCAGTTATATTATATGGGTGCTAAACATGGACTCTTACTTTAAGGGAGGAAAGGAGATTACGAGTATTTGAGAATAAAGTTCTTAGGAAAATTTTTGGACCAAAGAGAGATGAACAGACAGGTGAATGGAGAAGACTACATAACAATGAACTACATGGTCTTTATAGGAAGCCAGATATAATAAAAACTATTAAGTCTCATAGACTGCGATGGGCAGGACATGTTGCGCGTATGGGGAATGAAGGACGTGCATCGAAACGTCTTATAGGAAAGCCAGAAGGAAAACGCCCAGTTGGTAGACCAAGAATGAGGTGGGAGAACAACATTAACTATGATTTGAGGGAAGTAGAATATACAGGGAATGATTGGAAAGTATTAGCTCAGGATAGGGATGTATGGAGAGCTTATGTCCGCGCGGCCATGAACTTACGGGTTCGATAGTGCCAGTGAGTAAGTAAGTAATAAAATAATAATAATAACAATATATGATAATGATAATAATAGTAATCTACAAACACTGTATGCAGCAAAAACACTAACTACGAATTTCAAAGGCGAATTGGAGAAACTTGAAATAAAGGGGAGGAATATTTTAAGGAAAATCGTAAGACAAACATTTCAAGATAATAAGATAATATACAAATCGGCCGCGGAGGGCTAGTGGTTATGCTCCTTGTCTCCGGTACCGAGGGTTCAAACCCGACCGGGGTCGGTGTATCTGTTAGGATGAACTTCAAGCTGTGGATCCCGAGTCTGAAGATTATATTAATAATAATATGAAACATGTGCTGTAAAATAACACTGAGCAGCAAAAGAGAAACTTTTTTTTTCTCAGGAAAAAAATATGTGAATCTGATAGGATTTTTTCTCCTGAATTCAAATATGATATCGGTTTTTCTCCATCATGCTAGGTTTGCGAGAGACAGATATTTGTTATAATTTCAAACACTTTCATATTTTCTACATTCGTAACTACATAATATTCGAACATTCGGATTCACCTAGGAAGTAAGAAATAACGATTTTCTGCTATATTTCGCCTGTGGAGCATCCCTCTTGATGGTCCAACAATAATCGGCCTGCACATTAGGATTCCATTTGCCTTGATATCTCTTTTCCATAGCTGAAATCTCCTGATGAAAGTGTTTTCGTGCTCATCACTAACTGCGCCAAGATTTTCCGGGAAGAAATCTAGGTTTATTAAAGAAATAATTATTTAAAACCATGAACTGAAATTGAGAAAAAAAAACTGTGGGTGATGGAGAAATTCCGAATACATATTTGAAAACACGATAAAAACTGCATTAAGTACAACTATTGGTGCTCATGAGACAAAAATCATGTTGACCAGTGTTATTAATCATATACACTCCTGATTTTCCAAGTACAGTAATAGGCCTACATTATATCTCAGAACAACACTTAATTTCAAATCTAACGACCGTTTTACAAATTCACATCTGTAGGCTGTACAAACATGATGTATACACGATCAATGTAACATACGTTATGGAATTGGTTAAAGAATGTGGAAAAAATGAATTTTAACAAATTAAATTGTATTTTATGGGATCAGGTTCTGTTCTAAATTTTTTTAAAAATACAATAACGAGTATAATGATATAGGCTGCAGAAACATGCGAATTAAACTCTAGAAAGATAAGTAAATTAAAATCTGCAGAAATTGATTTTTGGAGGCGTTAACTGGAATTCGTAGAAGAGAATATAGACAGAGTAATTAAACGAAAGATGAATGTTCAAACTTCAATTGTGGATTTCACAAAATAAAACAAATACGGTAATTAAAATGGCATGGTCATGTGAAAACAATGATAGAAAACAGATTCCCAAGAAGAACACTAGAATGGGTACCATTTTGTAGCAGAAGAAGAGGATGAGCAAAAATAACGTGGATTGAAGGTGTTTTAATAAGTCTGAGGGCAAAAGATTGGACGGTGGGGATTGGAATGACAGAGAGATGTGGAGGAGAATAACAGTAGATTAATTTGGCGCAGGAAGATTTTGTGAGACATTGTGAAACTGCTAAATAAATAATGTACAGTACGTTATCATCTATCTATGGGTAAAAGGAACTAAGTTCTACATCTGAACAATTTGCTTATAAATATGAAATTATTGTATTGTCACGGGTCCTCTACAAGTATACAAATTTTCAAGTCGATCCGATGATTATAAGCGGGTGAAAACCACGTTGAAAGATTCCGTTACATAGATAGATAGATATATGGATAGACAGATACAGGTCAAGCTAATATAAAGCGTGTAAAAAATTAACAAATTCTTAACCTGATTTAACATAAACATTTAAGATTTATCCCGAAACTACATTTTAGGACTTAATATATTTTTATTCTAAGCTCACGATATACACTATCCATCCATAGTAATTCTGCCCGAAGGCAGGTCCTTCACTGCAATCATAGCATTTTCATGCTATGCTTGCAGCTTTACTAGGGAATTGTGTAGGTGTGGTAGCTTCCCGTTGCTTTCCACACCGGAGAAGGATGATGATGATAATGATAATGGTAAGGATGATAATGATAAGAATGATGGCCATATGATTTCGGGGACCGTTTGGGCCTTAAAGTTTTCCTGACATTTGTCTTACAGGTGAGGAAAAACCCCGATAAAAACCTCACCCAGAAAAACTGCCCCGACCGGGGATCGAACCAGGGCCTGTTGCGTGACAAGGCAGCACGCTACCTCGAGACCACAGCGGTGGACATATACACTATATATATATATATATATATATATATATATATATTGAGTTGAATGAAATTCAAGCACAGCATATGCTTTCTCCTCGCCTGTCGCCATCTTTGATAACTGCTGCGCTCTCTCGGTTTAAAGCTGAAACACGGCTGCGAGAGAAAACAAAAAAAAACCTTATGAGTTTTTATACATAACTTTAAAGTTCTGTGAAGATATGTCAAATAAGATCGCTACAATAAAATCATGAAATCGCTCCAATCATTTGTAATCACCGTGTATATACACCCCATAAATCACATGTGGGGACCCGGTTAATCCATAGCGGGAGTTTCTTAATGAAGCTTATTTAGTTATGCTTATTTATCTACATTACAAATGACATGTGATTAGCACATCGTCTCAATAAGACTTCTATTAGGCAACAAAGTATTACATGGATGGATGAAGTTCGGTTAAATTTTGAACAGATACTTTTTTTATTCTGGGTTGCTTTTTATTTTTACTAGCTTGAAGATCTTGAGACTCGGGACCCACTGTTTAACACTCTCTGGAAGAGGGGAATTTTCCATCCAATATACATAGAACTTGGCCGGTTATGAAAAGCGAACCTCGAGAATAGAGACAATAGCTCACGATATAGACTCTCAAAAATTAAATCTTTCCTAAAATAATTTTCGTGGCCATAAGACATATGAGGACATAAACCCCTCTTGTCCACCGCTGTGGTCTTGAGGTAGCGTACTGCCTTGGAACGCAGCGGGCCCGGGTTCGATTTCCTGTCGGGACAGGTTCCTGGGTGAGGTTTTTCGGAGTTTTTCCTCACCTGTAAGACAAATGTCAGGAAGCTTAGGGCCCAACGGTCCCCGAAAATCATCCGGCCATCATCATCATCAACTTTCACCAATGTGAAAAGCAATGGAAAGCTACCATACCTATAATTCCCTACTAAAGCTGCAAAGTATAGCATGAAAATGCTATGATTGCAGTGAAAGACTTGTCTCCGGATAGCTTATGAATGGTAGTTACATTTGACACGATGTGTATTTATTGATTTTTTTGTTCCTAAGTTACATTATTAGAAACGGCACAACAGGAAATAATTGTAATCAGATCCAAATAATAAGAATTGTTAATTTTATGAGAATCTCATTGTAAGACAGTTTCTATGAAACTGCGCTCTTAAATTGAAAGTAAGTTTATCAGTTATAAAAACTCTCCAAATTCTGTGAAATTATATCAAATTACAGGGAATTAAATGGACAAATTCTAAAGATTTCAGATAAAAGTGATTTATTACAATAAGGAGCATAGAGAAAGTAGCCTAATTATATTTTAAAACAATGATTCGAGAGTTGAATATAGTACACTAAACAAACGATATACAGACAGTGGACAATGAAATAAAATAAAAACAAATTCCAGTAAGTAATGTAAAAAATGAATATTTTGAACATTAGAAAAAAAATGATAAAAACGTACAGAGGAATTAAATGGACAAAATCGACTGTTTAAAAATATTTTATTGCACTAACTGAACGTACAGTAAGTAATATCTATTTACTCCATGAATGGAGTGCGTAAATTACTGTAATAAACAAATCAATTTCAAACTCTGGACAACAAAACAATGAAATTCCACTAAGATACGTATGAAGTAAATATTGTCAACATAGAAAAAAAAGTGTTTTCTTACAGCAAGAAACTAACTAAAAAGGAAATATTAAATTAAAAAGAAAACCACACAAATCAACATCTAACCAAAAAAGTAAGCTCTAAAATATAATTAAAACCATAAACATGAAAGTACAAAGATTACAGAAGATATCTAGAGACTCTATTTAAAAACAAGTTCAATTCATTTAGATGAAAAACACTGTAATGCTGAATGAAATACAACATTAGAATTATATTCATATCACTCGTGAAGGAGCAATTGTAAGTGCGAGAAGAGGAAAAAAAGTCATACAAAATGATCACAAACTTCCTAGCGAGAAACTTGCGAAATGTCCAGATCATCCAATGGGAGAAGAGGAGAAAATGTCCCACCAAATTTTCTCTGATTCCCGAGGGAAGAACTTGAAAAATATAATAATAATAATAATAATAATAATAATAATAATACTTTATTTATTCTGGCAGAGTTAAGGCCATAAGACCCTCTCTTCCACTCAACCAGCACAAATACAAATAAATATTCGACAAATATAGATATACACTATACTAATTATAAACAGTTAAAGATACAATAAATGTAGCAATGTAAATGTCATGTACAAACAACATTTTATAGGGTAATAACAATAATGATACGATAATAATAATAATAATAATAATAATAATAATAATAATAATAATAATAATAATAATAATAATAATAATAATAATAATATAAATATGATACATTATACGGGAAACACCAATTAATATATATATCTTACACTGGATAATAATGAAGTCGAGTTTAGAGCAAATATAAATTTAGATTTCTTTTAAAAGATGCCAATGTCCGGCAGCCCCTTATTTCTTGTGGTAGGGAATTCCAGTTGCGAGAAGTGGAGATGGTATATGACATGGAGTGATGTGATGTCCTATGTTGCGGTATATTAAGTAAGAGACTATGTTGTGATCTTGTGTTTAAGTTATGGTTTGAGGATAGATACTGGAAACGGGATGATAAATAATTGGGAATCGAGGTATGTAGGATCTTAAATAGGAGAATTAGACAGTGCGATTTTCTTCTCTCTTTTAGATGTAGCCATGACAATTCGTGGAATAATGGAGAAATGTGATCGTATTTTCGAACATTAAATATGAATCTGATACACATATTATGGACACGCTGCAGTTTGTCCGACAATCCGTCACTTATGTCAGTTAGTAGAATATCGGGATCCTCCAGTGGGATAAGAGGAGAAAATGTCCCATCAAATTTTCCCCGACTCCCGAGGGAAGAACTTGAAAAATATCGGGATCCTCCAGTGGGAGAAGAGGAGAAAACGTCCCACCAAATTTTCCCCGACTCCCGAGGGAAGACATGAAAAATATCGGGATCCTCCCGTGGGAGAAGAGGAGAAAACGTCCCACCAAATTTTACCCGACTCCCGACGGAAGAACTTGAAAAATATCGGGATCCTCCAGTGGGAGAAGAGGAGAAAACGTCCCACCAAATTTTCCCCGACTCCCGAGGGAAGAACTTGAAAAATGTCGGGATCCTCCAGTGGGAGAAGAGGAGAAAACGTCCCACCAAATTTTCCCCGACTCCAGAGGGAAGAACTTGAAAAATATCGGGATCCTCCAGTGGGAGAAGAGGAGAAAACGTCCCAACAAAATTTTCCCCCACTCCCGAGGGAAGAACTTGAAAAATATCGGGATCCTCCAGTGGGAGAAGAGGAGAAATGTCCCACCAAATTTTCCCCGACTCCCGAGGGAAAACCTCGAACAATATCGGGATCCTCCAGTGGGAGAAGAGGAGAAAACGTCCCACCAAATTTTCCCCGACTCCCGAGGGAAGAGCTTGAAAAATATCGATATCCTCCAGTGGGAGAAGAGGAGAAAACGTCCCACCAAATTTTCCCCGACTCCCGAAGGAAGAATTTGAAAAATATCGGGATCCTCCAGTGGGAGAAGAGGAGAAAACGTCCCACCAAATTTTCCCCGACTCCCGAGGGAAGAACTTGAAAAATATCGGGATCCTCCAGTGGGAGAAGAGGAGAAAACTTCCCACCAAATTTTCCCCGACTCCCGAGGGAAAACCTCGAACAATATCGGGATCCTCCAGTGGGAGAAGAGGAGAAAACGTCCCACCAAATTTTCCCCGACTCCCGAGGGAAGAGCTTGAAAAATATCGATATCCTCCAGTGGGAGAAGAGGAGAAAACGTCCCACCAAATTTTCCCCGACTCCCGAAGGAAGAATTTGAAAAATATCGGGATCCTCCAGTGGGAGAAGAGGAGAAAACGTCCCACCATATTTTCCCCGACTCCCGAGGGAAGAACTTGAAAAATATCGGGATCCTCCAGTGGGAGAAGAGGAGAAAACTTCCCACCAAATTTTCCCCGACTCCCGAGGGAAAACCTCGAACAATATCGGGATCCTCCAGTGGGAGAAGAGGAGAAAACGTCCCACCATATTTTCCCCGACTCCCGAGGGAAGAACTTGAAAAATATCGGGATCCTCCAGTGGGAGTAGAGGAGAAAACATCCCACACAAGCTCATCGATTCCCGAGAGAGCAACACATAGTAGAATAATGGGATCCTCCATTGAGAAAGAGGTGAGAGCGCCTAACAGTATTTTTTTCCACACAGGAGAGTTCTGCATGAAGAATTCTGGATTTTCTGTGGAGGACATTTCCAAATGCTACTAATATCGCCTAATAACTTCACAATAATCCGGTGTCATAAATGTACACAAAGCAATACCAGTGTTATTTTCTAACTTTTACATGTGCCAAAGTTAAACATTTCTCTCTGTAACAGTAATTATGTTGAAATCAGTTCATTTGTGTTACACAGTTATTAGTATTATCACTCTCATTAGACCGTGAATAATTATCAGCGACATCTTAGAATAGTGTAAAAATATCTTGTTTTTTGTACTTCAACTTATTGTTTATAATTGTAAATAGTAACTTTAACTAATGTGAATATGTCTTAACATAGTGTGTAGTTAGGTTTAATTATATAACTTTATAGTAATTAATGTAATTCTGTATAAGGTGGATTGTTTATCTTTAATTTTACTTTAATATATGGGTATTATAAAAGTTAGTTTCGTTTCCTTGTATGATAATTATTTTAATTCATTTCTAATGTTTATAATTTTCTTATATTGTTACAAGAATGACAGTTTAAAAACTGCATCACTCTTTGAATCAATCTGGATTCTCCATTTTATAAAATGCAGAATGGAGCAGAGTTGTTCAGGTACAACATTAGTAAAATACATAGTAAATCTTCGTTGAGGTGTTAGTCACAATATTAGAATTATAAAGCAATAAATAATAATAATAATATTAATAATAATAGTAATAATAATAATAATAATAATAATAATAATAATAATAATAATAATAATAATAATAGATCGATAGATCATCGGTTGACTAATGTCTTTGACATCTCCCGATTCATAATAGCCAATTTTGTCGGTCCATCCAATCTCCTGGTTGTAGATGTTTCTCCTTCATGTAAAAACATATTCCCTGACTCCAGGAGGTTTTAGGTCTTCCTCTGCCTCGTCTTCCCGCAGGTTTCCACTCCAAAAGAGATTTTGGTAGTCGATCGTCTTCCATTCACTGTACATGACCGTACCATCCTAATTGCTAAATAATAATAATAATAATAATAATAATAATAATAATAATAATAATAATAATAATAATAACAATAATAATAATAATAATAATTTATTTAATTTGTCAGTGTTAAGGTCGTAAGACCTTCTCTTCCACTAAACCAGGGATTAATAAAATCATACAAAAATTACATACATATTACAATAATTTAAAAATACTATTTAAATATAGATTAATGAAAATACAATAGGGATGTGGTTTAATACGAACTAATATTAGCGAAGCATGGAATAAAATAAAATAAAGTAAGAAGAGCTTCCTAGATTAATATTTATAGGTATATACAAAATGCTGAATATAATTTTTTAGATCCGCCTCCTCTACTTTTAATATATATATATACATATAGGCCTACTACTGGATCTCCAAATTTACGTGCTGTTCTTCCATTCGTGTCTCCCAATAATATCAATTGTTTCCCAGCACTAATGTTTCGTATTTCTGCATTAACTTTGTCAAAAAATTAATCATTTTCTAGATTTGCCATTCCATTATCGTTAATTGGTGCGTATATCCCAAAAAAATGTTAGCTAATACCCCCATACATATTCAAATCTAATTTTAAAATTCTGTCATAAATGGTTTCCCAATTTCTTATAGTGCCTTTCCATTTCTTATGAATCAACATTGAAACGCCTCTTTTGACTCTTTTATGTTTATCTACGCCACTGTAGAGATGTATGTAATTGCCTAATGTTTCATTTTCTGTGCCATCAGCTGGAAAATATCGAATGGATAGAATACGAAATAAAGAAATAAGGGAAATTATGGGTGTACAAGAGGAGCCGGGCATCATAGAAATTAAAGAAAATAAAAGGTTATAGTGGTATGGCCATGTCAAAAGAATGACAGAGCAAATATTGCCTAAAATTGTTATGGAATGGATCCCAATGGAAAGGAGGAAGAGAGGAAGACCGAAGAAAACTTGGATAGGAGGGGTATAAGTAGCTATGAATGTCAGAGGATTGGAGGAAGATCAATGGATGGACAGAGTGGAATGGCGTTTCGTTTCCGGAAGACGGCGGCAGCTGCCATGATACCGGATGATGATGATGATACATAATCCTGTCGGGACGAGTCCCATATGAGCAGAATATAGGTCACTGTTTTCACTGGTACTTGATAAAGTACTCAATCGAGAATTCATTTTCACAGATATTAACAATTATGAATAATCTACAATTTGATTAATAGTACAGAAAAGGCATAGGCTACACAGAATAGAAATAAGGAAATAATAGAAATATAATAATAATAATAATAATAATAATAATAATAATAATAATAATAATAATAATAATAATAATAATAATAATTTGATTAACTAATTGGCTTGGTAAAGAAAGAGAAAACTAAAAACGAATAATAAAAGAATTACCTAGAATAATGTTATATATTATATTGTGTAAGGAAATATTTAGTTTTTTAATTTTTTTTTTTGAGTCCAGCAGTCTCTGGAAAAGAGGACGGAATTACATAGTGGTGTGGCTGAAACAAGGAAGCATGAGAAATAGTGAGATGTTGGATGTAGAGGGACAATTGGAGTTAAGTCGTGTGTTTAAGTTATGGTGGGAAGATAGTGAATGGAAACGAGTAGAAATATAAAAAGGTGATGAAGTGGACAAAGTGTTGTATAAGAAGCAGAGGCAATGTTATTTGGCCTGTTATCCTGTTATCGGAATCAAGAAAATCTTTCAAATACTAGAGTTACGTGATCTAATTTACGGAGGTTGCATATATAATGTGCACATAAATTATGAACTCGTTGCAGTCTATGTTCGTACATATACAGAAGAAAAATACGACCTATTGTCTTATACGCTTAAGAAAAATTGCGTTACAGAAAAATTTATGAAATTATCAATGCGAAATAGGAAAATAATTTTTTTGGAGAATTTTTGGTCCAGTTAATGAATATAATATTAGTATAATAAGATCAAATAGGCCTAAAGCAGTTCAAGGTAGGTTCCCTTGTAAGATGACGTTATGGTGGAATTTATTCAATATTAGGCCTACTGTTTTATTAGTGTTTCTCTAATATATAAAAATGAATGTTTGTTTGTTGGTTTGTTTGTTTACTTGCACTTTATGTGCGGCCATACCGCTGATCCGATTGTGATGGTGCTTTTTGCAAAATGTTCAGGAGATTCACGGCGTGAACATAGGCTATAGGAGAGTTGAGATAGTCAATTCCTAAACCCTTAAAAATCTATATAATAAATAAATAAAATAAAAACGCGCGTATTCGAATGAAACGTTGTGTCAAAATTTAAAAGCACTCGGTGAAGAACTTTCAGAGATTTAAGATTTTGAAAAACGAACATTTACATTGTTATTTGTATAGATTGCAAAAAAAAACATAAGAACATAAGAAAACAATAGCAAATGATTACAGATCACAAAAATTGTTGAAAATTGCGACCACCAGTCTCAATACAGACATATGAAGAACAAAGTAGTAGGAAGTTAGAAAATTATTTGTTGAAACTCAACAAAACATTAAGTCTTCAAATGAAAACTAAGAACTAAACTGACCAAATCAAACTAAAATTACAAACTCTTTAAAGTGAACAATGCAATAAATTAGGCTTTGAGTGTATTAGAGTAGGCCTACTATTATGGTACAGTACCGGTACGTTACATGTTTTAAATTATTTGTTTTACTGCTAATGTATTTTAGTTGTATTATAACTTTAGTGTGACTATTTAACTCATGCCCCAAATGGGAATCAATGACCAATCACGTTACAATGATTTTTGATTTACGACCAATCACAGTCGTGTTTCGCCTAGAATTTACCAACTAAAGTTTATCGTAATAAAGAAAGTGCCTCTTTTTTAACATTCTGAGTAGATAATAGCATTATTTTGCAGTGACTGACTCTCTAAGAAATACGGCTACCTGATTTTATATATAGTGCATGAATGTTAGCAGAAACCGCATCCGATAGATAGTACGAGTATAAATAATAGTTTTAAAAAACTAAAACACTCTTTATTAGAAAACTAAAAAATGAAAAATAATTTTAATTTCCAATACGCTTGGGATAAAATAAAGTGGTCAACAAAAAAATCATCTCCAACACATGTAGAATAAAATTAGAGTTATCAACAAAAAGAAAATAATTTTACCATCAAAAGCGTGGGGTGCTCTATATGAATTAATATATTTGATAATAAACAGATATTGGTACAAGTAAGCTCTCTAAGAAGAACATGTAAAATCATAAAAAGCACCCCACGCTTTTGATGGTAAATTATTTTCTTTTGTGTGATAACTCTAATTTTATTCTACATGTGATGGAGATGACTTTTTTGTTGACCACTTTATTTTATCCCAAGCGTATTGGAAAATTAAAATTATTTTTCATTTTTAGTTTCTAATAAGCGTGTTGTTTTAATTTTTTTAAACTATTATTTATTTTTTATTTTTTAGTTTTAATATTTTACAGAATAAAATAAAAATGTAAATATCTTTAAATTCGATACTATTGTAGTATGAGCTAAAAGTAATACTCTTCTATAAAAAAAACCCTCCCAGTCGGATTAGAACCAGCGACATGTGGATTACTGAAATTATATACCATTAAGAGTCACTGCTCTACCAACTGAGCCCTTACGACGATTGACTAAAAACTCGACAAGTCCGCAACCTATTTTACCAGTTTGCAGTGTTTTTGATTTTCGGATGATTCTGGCCAGGATTTTAGAAACAAAATATGAAATTATTGTATTGCCACGGGTCCTCTACACGTATACAAAGTTTCAAGTAGATCCAATGTTTCTAAGTGGGTGATAATCGCGTTGAAAGATTCCGTTACATTGATACAAAACCACTTTTTTGATTTTCTGGTGATTATGCCCAGGATTTTAGAAAATAAATATGAAATGATTGTATTGTCACGGGTCCTCTACAAGTATACAAAGTTTTCAAGTCGATTCAATGATCTTAAGTGGGTGAAAATCGCGTTGAAAGATTCCGTTACATAGATAGATAGATAGATAGATAGATAGATAGATAGATACAGGTCAAGCTAATATAAAGCGTGTAATTAAAAACAATTTGTAACAATTGATTATACCACAAAAAAAAAAGAAACCACTGTTTGCATTTTCTTAAACGAATTATTTTCCAGGAAATGACGTTGCAGAAAAATATAATTGACATATTTTCATCTTACTTACTTAGTCACTGGCACTAATGAACCCGTAGGTTCAGGGTCGCGCGAACATAAGCTCTCCATACATTCCTATCCTGAGCCTATGCCTTCCAATCGAATCCTGTATAATCTACTTCCCTCAAATCATAGTTAATGCTGTTCTCCCACCTCTTTCTTGGTCTACCAACTGGGCGTTTTCCCTCTGGCTTTCCTACAAGAAGCTTCCATGCACGTCTTTCATTCCCCATACGCGCAACATGTCCTGCCCATCGCAGTCTACGAGACTTAACTGTTCTTATTATATCTGGCTTCCTATAAAGACCATGTAGTTCATTGTTATGTACCCTTTAGAATTATGTATGATATCCTGTCACTGGCGAACTTAATATATCGGATAGCGGACAGGATCCTCCTTCTGACTAAAAAATCCGTTCCCAATTCAGGTCTTTCTGCACCCCCGTAGTATAATGCAAAGCTTCCTGATTCCTGACTACTTTCTCCTGGCCACCTAACTTACTGTAAAGCGACTATATCCAGGGGCGATTTTTCTAATTCCCGCGTTAATATCTCTAGTGCCCCACTATTGTATAAAGTCCTAACATTCCATGTTCCTAGGAACATGTCCCTGTGTTTGAGCCTTTGGCATGGGTTTCCTGAAGTAGTCCCCGCCCGGAGAACCGAATGGGGGACTATTTGACCTCCGGAAAATTTTACCCCAGTTGAACCCATGTCCGCATTTCTTGACGGTTGTATTTTTACGGCGAAAGATCGTCATTCTTTCGACCAAGGTACTTTTTTCGTCTGGCTTATGACCTTCGACCAGTCCGGCATGGGTAACCCTATCGGCAGCAATGCTACCGCCGGCATAGCTCTCGGGATCATTTAAGCACGCAAGCCACTGCACCACGAAAAGGTAAATATACCAAGGAGGGCATATTTTCATCTAGAGACATCAAATTAATTAATACCTATAACGTTCGTTATAAATTTCTCCACTAGGGTGCATTCGTACAACATCGCGATCTTTGGCAATAAGTAATATTATGATCTGGTTGCAGTGATGAACAAAAGAAGCAAATGAAGCGTATCAATCGTTTCTCATTTGTTTTCCAAACATCGCCGTTTTCATTGAATATATAAATATTTAGAAATAACTATAGTTCAATAATGATTTGTGAATAAACAGCTTAATTTTATTCGTCAAATAGTCCTAAAAAATGCCAACCTTAATTTCCAAATTCTCTAGATAAATTGACTCCTAACTTCGTGAGTCGTGAATTTATCGATAATTTGGAAATCGCTCATGGCATTACTTATGCATATTTAACTCATGTCCCAAATGGGAGTCAATGACCAATCACATTTCAATGGTTTTTTATTTACAACCTATCACAGTCGTGTTTCGCCTAGAATTTACCAACTAAAGTTTATCATAATAAAGAAAGCACCTCCTTTTTAACATTCTGAATAGGTCATAGCATTATTTTGCAGTGACTGACTCTGTAACAAATACGGCTAACCGATCGTATATATAGTGCATGAATATCAACACATAGCGCATGCGGGAGTTAATATAAAAACATTTGCAGCAATTGATTATACCACCAAAAAAAGAAACCAATGTTACACTTTCTTAAATGTATTTTTTCACACCTAATAACGTACCAGAAAAATATCATTGTGTTAGGGCATCAGAATGAATTAATATGCAGTTTGACGTGTTTCATTTTTTCTCCACTAGAGTGCATTCTTACAATATTGCGTTCCTTAGGCAATAAATAATATGATCTAGTTGCAGTGATGAACAAAAGAAACAAATGAAGCGTACCAATCGTTTCTCGTTTGTTTTCAAACAGCGCCGTTTACATTAAATATGTAAATATTTTAAAATAACTACATTTAAATAATGAGTTGTGAGTAAACAGCTTAATATTATTTGTTAAATAGTCCTAACAAATGCCACTCTTGATTTCCAAATTCTCTAGATAAATTAACTCCTCACTTCGTGAGTCGTGAATTTATCGATAATTTGGAAATCACTCGTGGCATTATTTATGATAACTTGCTTTCATTACTATGCTGCAATGGTACAGTGCATGCATTTAAAGCCTGAGTATTCTATTGATACAAAATCCATTTTTAAATATAAAAAAACAGGCTGCATAATTCGAAATTCTTAGAATTCTCCTTGGGGTTCGAAATAAAAAGTCTACCATATTTACATTCATGCGGTCCCATCCCCCAACCGAACAGATTAAGGCACGGTGTACTGGTGCAGAACTACTTCTATCAAATCATGATTAATGTCATTCTCCCATATCATTGTTGGCCTGCCTATTCGGAGCTTTCCCTCTGGTTTTTCCTACAAGGAATTTCCATGCCTCTCTTTCATACCTCATTCATGCAACATTTCCTGCTCACCGCAGTCTACAACGTTCCTATTATATCTAGTTTCCTGTTATGCAGTCTTCTCAATCCACCTATCTGTTAATCTCTCACTGGTACAAAAATATTCCTATGAACTTAATTCTCAAATACTCATATTCTCTTCTCCTCCCTTAAAATAAGAGTCCGTGTTTCGTATCCATACAATATAACTGGAAGAATAACAGTTTTATGTATTTTTAGTTTAATTTTTCTTAGAGAAGTTGGGGTAGCCAAAGTGCCTGTAATGCTTACTAGCCTGCATTTCTAGAATTGAGCCTGAGTTTAATTTCTTTGTGCATCACATTCCTGTTTGTAATTATTATTCCTAGGTATTTGAATTCAGCCACTTCTTCAAAATTTCCCTCATTTGTCATTAACTGTCCACTTCCTTGCATAATCTATTTATATATGTGAACATACATTTAGTTTTATTGATGTTTACTTCCAGCCCCAATTTTTTAGTGTTACTCAACATAGTAGGCGTGTTGGCATATTTCCTCACTATCTCCTAATAATACAATATCATCAGCATCTTTATCATGGCTTCATGTCTGTACAGATGGGTTGCTAATGAATAGAGAAGCAGCAGCAGGAGAAGGAATAATGTGTAAACTCTTCTCATTTTACATCTCTCTTGGGAAATATACAACACATTATGACGGTGAACTACAAGCAATACTTACAGCCCTACAACAATTGTTTCTTCATATCAATTCCTTCGAAAAATACTGTAATACTTTCTGACTCTAGCTCAGCCATAATAGCACTAACACACAACCAGACCACCCAAGATCATACAATAATAGAAGCAAAAAATTGCATCAGGATGTTAACAAATCTAAACAAAAATGTTGTTCTACAATAGATTCCAGTACATTGTGGGGTGGAAGGTAACGAGAAGGCTGATATGCTTGCAAAAAAAAAAGGTACAGTCATACAACAAAGTAAGATCAATTACCTATGTTACAAATCAGTACAATTCTGCACCAAAATGAAAATAAAATCCCATATAGCTGAACAAAACAAAATCCAATGTGATATGGAAGACATTACTAGAACCAAATACAATACAAAACATCCCCCGATCAATTGCAGTTGCATCATTTCATCTTGAAACTGGTCATGATTGCTTGGCAACACATCTATACACAACATTAAACTACTAAACTCTCCACACTGCATAGTATGCAAGAACACAAATACGATAATAAACAAGGACCACTTGATGTTCTGCGATGAACTTCAGAAAATAGTTGGAACACCATTCCAAATTGCTGAATATTATTGGGAAGCCCGCAAGCGAATGATGACAAATCAAGAGCTTCAGAACATTTGAATACTACTACTACTACTACTACTACTACTACTCTTATATTAATTCATTTCTGATGTCCTATAACAATTATATTTTTCTGGAATGTTATTACCTGGGAAAAAATACATTTAAGAAAGTGTAAACATTGGTTTCTTTTTTTGGTGGTATAATCAATTGCTGCAAATGTTTTATATTAACTCCCGCATGCGCTGTGTGTTGATATTCATGCACTATATATACGATCGGTTAGCCGTATTGTTACAGAGTCAGTCACTGCAAAATAATGCTACTACCTATTCAGAATGTTAAAAACGAGGTGCTTTCTTTATAATGATAAACTTTAGTTGGTAAATTCTAGGCGAAACACGACTGTGATTGGTTATAATAAAAAATCGTATGATGTAAATATGACAATTATATTTTTTCGGGATTATTACCTGGGAAAAAATACATTTAAGAAAGTGCAAACAGTGGTTTCTTTTTTTGGTGGTATAATAAATTGCTACAAATGTTTTTATATTAACTCCTGCGAGCGTAATGCACTATATATATACTATCTGGTAGCTGTATTTCTTACAGGCTCTGTAGTTTTGAAATGATGGCCAGACCTATTCAGAATATTAAAAAGGAGGTAATATGGTAAATTTAACACTGATAAATTTTCGTGAAACACGACTCTGATTGGTTGTAAAACAGAAATCATTGAACGTGATTGGTCATTGACTCCCATTTGGGGCATGAGTTAAATAGTCATAAGTAATACCACGAGTGACTTCCAATTTATCTAGAGGATTTGGAAATCAAGAGTGGCATTTGTTAGGACTATTTAACGAATAAAATTAAGTTGTTTACTACAAATCATTATTTAAATATAGTAATTTTAAACTATTTACACATTTAATGTAAACGGCGATGTTTGAAAACAAATGAGAAATGTTGGTTAAGCTTCTTTTTTGCGCGATAGTGCGTTTTGTCGTACTTACAGCAATGGCGACCATGATTGAAGGTTCAACTTCCTACATTTCTGGATTGCCAACCTAAATAACTATACTGTAACATTAAATTTACACCCACGTGCGGGAAGTAAAATCACTGCCCTCTATGTGTACTATGTACAATGTATATACAAAAAAATGTCCAAAAGAAGTGTTAATATACATTATACGATACAAAAAATCACTGCATTTTAAATTAACTGAACTTTATTTGAAACAATATAAAATAATAAATACGGTATTTGGGGCAATTTTATCTATAATTGTTATCAAGGCCTCCTGTTGTTTCAACTAATAAACATTGTCCACGCTGTTAACGTTAGCCAATTGTTTATAATGAACGCAAATATTTCCAACAAAGATGTTATTATTTTACTATTATTTATTATTTTGAAAACACCATCACGCAAAAAAATAATGCACAACGCACGTTTGTCAAGTGTGTTACAGAATCTCGGAAATTAAAAACCTCGCTATCGCTCGATTTTTAAACATTTTTCCTCGATTCTGTAAAAACCACTTCCCAACCTCACATCGTAATATACTACTGTTCATCCACTTCAACTAAATCATATTATTTATTGCCAAATAGGATCGTAATATTGTACAAATGCACCCTAGTGAGGAAAAAATGAAACACATCAAGCTGTATATTATAACGAACATTATAGGTTATTAATTTTATAATAATAATATAATAATAATAATAATAATACTTTATTTATTCTGGCAGAGTTAAGGCCATAAGGCCCTCTCTTCCACTCAACCAGCACAAATACAAATAAATATTCGACAAATATAGATATACACTATACTAATTATAAACAGTTAAAGATACAATAAATGTAGCAATGTAAATGTCATGTACAAACAAAATTTTATAGGGTAATAACAATAATGATACGATAATAATAATAATAATAATAATAATAATAATAATAATAATAATAAATATAAATATGATACATTATACGGGAAACACCAATTAATATATATATATATATATATATATATATATATATATATATATATATATCTTACACTGGATAATAATGAAGTCGAGTTTAGAGCAAATATAAATTTAAATTTATTTTAAAAGATGCCAATGTCCGGCAGCCCCTTATTTCTTGTGGTAGGGAATTCCAGTTGCGAGAAGTGGAGATGGTATATGACATGGAGTGATGTGATGTCCTATGTTGCGGTATATTAAGTAAGAGACTATGTTGTGATCTGTGTTTAAGTTATGGTTTGAGGATAGATACTGGAAACGGGATGATAAATAATTGGGAAACAACTTCCTAAAATCATTATTTAAAAACACAATTATTGAAACACACAATTATCAAATATGTAATTCGAAGGAATCTGTTTATTATTTGCTGTATTCAACTTATTTGTTCCAGAGTCTGTTACTGCAAAATAACGCTCTGGTCTGTTCAGAATATTAAAATATTAAAAAGGAGGAGTTTTCTTCATTGACTCCCATTTGGGGCATGAGTTAAATAGTAATTTAAAGAAAAAAAATATATATCCATCCATAATAATTCTGCCCGAGGGCAGGTCTTTCACTGCAATCATAGCATTTTCAGCCTCTAACTGAAATGAGTACCAGCCACTTGTTCTGGGGGTAAAGGCGGCCGTCACGCAGGGCTGACAACCCGGCTGACATCTAGTGCCGATTGTCCATAAAAAGTGGGAGCCTTAACCTCTCACTACGCCAAGGGCCTCCTGAGGCCTGTAGTGGGATTACTTTTATATATAAATCTACTGTTAACATTTATATTTGTTCTTTCTAAGTAAAATTTAGGCATATATGCAAAGTTTATACGTTAATTTGTAACTTATAAATTACCATGGAATTTAGGCGGCTCCGTTGTACAAGTGGTTAGACGCTCGAATCTCACCGCTGGGGCATCGAATTCGCAACACGGTAACTCCATGTGGGTTTCGTGGTGGACGGAATGGAACTTGGACAGATTTTCATCAGAGTTGCTCCCGTTTTCTCCTGCTACAAATGTCATTGTGTCATTTATCCATAGCCTACTCATCTCATCCGTTTCGTTCCGTCTCTGTGACGGTGCGTTAGATGTGTTTCAGCCGGTACACTTGTCACTTACAGGGCTTCATCTCTTCTTATTCTTCGACCTGACCCTGAGTTGAATTGGAGTTGAGGATATTGTTATATCATATCATGAATTTATCAGTATTGACTATTCGGACGAGAATTATTACGTCATTGACAATCTTGATTTTCCAGGGACAGTAATAGGCCTATATTATATCATAGAACATTATTTAATCGCAAATCAATCGATCGTTTTCAAATTCAGAAATACAAATATATTGCACACGTATCATATAGATACAAGGAAATGGTCCAAAAATGTGAAAACAAATGAGTTTTACCGGTAATAAATTGTGTTTTTATGGGATAAGAATATTAGTTTAAATAAATAATAGTTTAAAAAACTAAAACAACACGCTTTATTAGAAAATCGAACTAAAAAATGAAAAATAATATTAATTTCCAACAGGCTTGGGATAAAATTAAAGTGGTCAACAAAAAAATCATCTCCAACACATCTAGAATAAAACTAGAGTTATCTACAAAAAAATAATTTTACCATCAAAAGCGTGGGGTGCTTTTTATGTTTTTTACGTTTTCTTCTTAGAGACTTTACTTTTACCAATATATGTTTATTATCAAATATGTTAATTGAGCACCACACGCTATTGATGGTAAAATTATTTTTTATAGGTAACTCTAGTTTTATTCTAGATGTGTTGGAGATGATATTTTTGTTGACCACTTTAATTTTATCACAAGCGTATTGGAAATTAAAATTATAATTCATTTTTCAGTTCGGTTTTCTAATAAAGCGTGTTGTTTTAGTTTTTTTAAAACTATTATTTCATTTTCATTTTTTAGTTTGGTTTTCTAAAAATGTAAATATCTTTAAATTCGATACTAATGAAGTATGAGCTAAAAGTAATACTCTTCTAAAAAAAAATCTTCTCCACTATAATTTTTGTGACCAGAAGCCGTATGGGGATATTAACCCCTCTTACATCCTATCTGGATGGTTATGAAACGAACTTAGATTTGATACGTTGTTTACTTTATTGATATTTTTTTGTTCCTAAGTTACAATACTAGAAACACACGACAGGAAATTAATTTAATCTGATCAGATCACAATAACAATTGTTAATTTTGTGCGAATCTTATTGTAACACAGTTGCTATGAAACTGCATTCTTAAATTGAAAGTAAATTGTATCAGTTATAAGTAAATGAAAATACAAGGAATTAAGTGGACGAATCTACAGATATAAGTTAAAAATTATTTATTACAAGATCTGAGCATAGAGAAAGTAGCCTGATATATATTATCTCCATAAACTGAGAGTTTACTATCCTACAGTAAAAGAATGCTATACAGACAGTGGACAATGAAATAAAAACAAATTCCAGTAAGATACGTAAAAGTGAATTTTATTAGAAAAGGAATTTTAAAAAAAATTGCGGGGACTTAAAAGCACATAATCAACTGCCTGAAGTTAAAAAATAATTTATTACAATAACTGAACATACAGAAAGTAATGTCTATTTACTCGATGAATGGAGTGTGTAAATAGATGTGTAATAAACAATTCAATTACAGTCTGTGGACAATGAGAAAATGAAATTCAGTAATTTACTATTAAAGTGAACATTATCAACATGGAAAAAAATGTATATTTGTACAGAAAGAAACTAACTAAAAATGAAAGATTAAATAAAAAAGCATTCGACAAAAATGAAGTTCTAAAATACAATTATAACAATACACACAAAAGTACAAAGTCGTACAGATTATATGCAGGAAATCTACTTAAAATCTAGATAAATTAACTCAGAAAAAATTCTAATGCGGAGTAAAATTAATTACGAGTATTATAATTATATTAATATCGCCACAACTCCTGAAGGAGCACTTATAAGTCCGAGATGAAGCAAAAAAAAAATCATAAAAATTAATCTCTGAGTCCCTAGGGAACAACTTTAAAATATTGCGATCCTTCAGTGGGAGAAGAGGAGAAAATGTCCAACCAAATTTTCACCGACTCCCGAGGGAAGAACTTGAAAATATCGGGATCCTCCAGTGGGAGAAGAGGAAAAAACGTCCCACAACATTCTCCCCGACTCCCGAGGGAAGAACTTGAACATATCGGGATCCTCCAGTGGGAGAAGAGGAAAAAACGTCCCACAACATTCTCCCCGACTCTCGAGGGAAGAACTTGAACATATCGGGATCCTCCAGTGGGAGAAGAGGTAAAAACGTCCCACAACATTCTCCCTGACTCCCGAGGGAAGAACTTGAACATATCGGGATCCTCCAGTGGGAGAAGAGGAAAAAAGCCCCACAACATTCTCCCCGACTCCCGAGAGACGAACATGAACATATCGGGATCCTCCAGTGGGAGAAGAGGAAAATACGTCCCACAACATTCTCCCCGACTCCCGAGGGAAGAACTTGAAAAATATCGGGATCCTCCAGTGGGAGAAGAGGAAAAAACGTCCCCACAACATTCTCCCCGACTCCCATGGGAAGAACTTGAAAATATCGGGATCCTCCAGTGGGGAGAAGAGGAGAAAACTTCCCACCAAATTTCCCCGACTCCCGAGGGAAGAACTTGAACATATCGGGATCCTCCAGTGGGAGAAGAGGAAAAAACGTCCCGCAACATTCTCCCCGACTCACGAGAGACGAACATGAACATATCGGGAATCCTCCAGTGGGAGAAGAGGAAAAAACGTCCCACCCACATTCTCCCCGACTCCCGAGGGAAGAACTTGAACATATCGGGATCCTCCAGTTGGAGAAGAGGAAAAAAGTCCCACAACATTCTCCCCGACTCCCGAGGGAAGAACTTGAACATATCTGGATCCTCCAGTGGGAGAAGAAGAAAAAACGTACCACAACATTCTCCCCGACTCCCGAGGGGAGAACTTGAACATATCGGGATCCTCCAGTGGGAGAAGAGGAAAAAACGTCCCACAACATTCTCCCCGACTCCCGAGGGATGAACTTGAACATATCGGGATCCTCCAGTGGGAGAAGAGGGAAAAACGTCCCACAACATTCTCCCCGACTCCCGAGGGAAGAACTTGAACATATCGGGATCCTCCAGTGGGAGAAGAGGAAAAAACGTCCCACAACATTCTCCCCGACTCCCGAGGGAAGAACTTGAACATATCGGGATCCTCCAGTGGGAGAAGAGGAAAAAAACGTCCCACAACATTCTCCCCGACTCCCGAGGGAAGAACGTGAACATATCGGGATCCTCCAGTAGGAGAAGAGGTAAAAACGTCCCACAACATTCTCCCTGACTCCCGAGGGAAGAACTTGAACATATCGGGATCCTCCAGTGGGAGAAGAGGAAAAAACCTCCCACAACATTCTCCCCGACTTCCCAGGGAAGAAATTGAACATATCGGGATCCTCCAGTGGGAGAAGAGGAAAAAAGCCCCACAACATTCTCCCCGACTCCCGAGGGAAGAACTTGAACATATCGGGATCCTCCAGTGGGAGAAGAGGAGGAAAAAAGTCCCACAACATTCTCCCGACTCCCGAGGGAAGAACTTGAACATATCGGGATCCTCCAGTGGGAGAAGAGGAAAAAACGTCCCTCAACATTCTCCCGACTCCCGAGGGAAGAACTTGAATATATCGGGATCCCCCAGTGGGAGAAGAGGAAAAAAACGTCCCCACAACATTCTCCCCGACTCCCGAGGGAAGAACTTGAACATATCGGGATCCTCCAGTGGGAGAAGAGGAAAAAAGTCCCACACAAGTTCCTCAATTCCCGAGAGTGCAACATATGGAATAATGGGAACCTCCAGTGAGAATGAGGTGACAGCGTCTAACAGTATTTTCTCCCAGACACAAATGTGTTCTAACAAGAAAATCTGGACACTCTGTTATGACAGGTTGAAATGCTACTAAATTCGACTAACACCTTCACATAATCCTACATCATAAGTGTACAATATCCCCTTTGTGCAATACCAGTGTTATTTCCCTAATATTTTACATGTTACAACTTTACACATATCACTCAGTAATAGCAATTATTTTATATTGAAATCAGTTCATTTCTGTATCACATTTATCAGTTTAGCCTCTCACTCTCATTAGGACCTGGATAACTTTAATTTAGAATAGCGTAAAAATATCTTCTGTATATAGTTTAAACTTAATGTTAATTATTGTAAATATGTGTTAACATAGTGAGTAGTTAGGTTTAATTATAGTAGTTAATGTACGTAATTCTCTGTAAAGTGATTTTTTTAGCTTTAATGCAACTCCAATACATGAATATTATAAAATCTTTTTTTTTCCTTTTATGATAATAATTTAAATTTATATCAAATGTTTATAATCTTTTTATATCGTCACAGGAATGACAGTTCAAAACTGAGTTAATCTTTGAATAAAGAAGGATTCTTTCATTTTATAAAAAAGTAAGTGGTTGTTTAGTAAAGTTGAGTAAAGTGTTCCCACTACAGGCCTCGGGAGGCCCTTGGGTGTAGTAGATTGTTAAGGTTCCCACTTTTTGTAGACAATCGGCACTTTATGTCAGTCGGGATGTCAGCCCTGCGTGACGGCCGCCTTACCCCCAGAACAAGCACACATCTGGTACTCATTTCAGTTAGTGGCTGAGTTGACCCCAGGGTCATGGTGCCGCCAGAAGGTTTGGGTCAGTTTAAAAATCCTAACCCCCGGGACTTGAAGCCTCGACCCTTCGGTTTGTAGCGCACTGCCTTAACCACTACGCTACGGCGTGGCCTTGGGTTGTTTAGTAACAACATTAATAAAATCCACAGTAAAACTCTTTGAGATGTTAGTCACAATATTAAAATTATATAATAATAATAATAATAATAATAATAATAATAATAATAATAATAATAATAATAATAATAATAATAATAATAAAAATAATAATAATAATAATAATAAAATAATAATAATAACAATATATAATAATGATAATAATAGTAATCTACAAGCAATGTATGCAGCAAAAACACTAACTACGAATTTCAAAGGCGAATTGGAGAAACTTGAAATAAAGGGGAGGAATATTTTAAGGAAAATCGTAAGACAAACATTTCAAGATAATAAGATAATATACAAATCGGCCGCGGAGGGCTAGTGGTTATGCTCCTTGCCTCCGGTACCGAGGGTTCAAACCCGACCGGGGTCGGTGTATCTGTTAGGATGTACTTCAAGCTGTGGATCCCGAGTCTGAAGATTTTCGGGCTCGTAAAAGATCCTTAAGTCTGAATGAAAAGGCCTCTAAGCAAAATTTACCGAATTTTCCCGTCCTAGTACTACCTTGGTTTCCTAGATGTCAGTATGAGGCGGAACGCTGACCACGGACCACTCAAATGGCATCTTTACGAAAACAAGTGTAACTAAATTAGTATGGTTCAAATTCTTCGCTGTAGGGGGAGTGCGTCTAGATCTCTGTTAAGGGAAAACATAGGCTTACAAAAAAAAAGATAATATACAACGTGTCCAAAAATATAGTATCATACTTTAAACTACTACTATGTCTTACTTACTTATCTACTTACTCACTGGCACTATCGAACCCGTAGGTTCATGGCCGCGCGGACATAATCTCTTCATACATCCCTATCCTGAGCTAATGCTTTCCAATCATTCCCTGTATAATATACTTCCCTCAAATCATAGTTAATGTTATTCTCCCATCTCATTCTTTGTCTACCAACTGGGCGTTTTCCCTCTGGCTTTCCTACAAGAAGCTTCCATGCAAGTCTTTCATTTCCCATACGTGCAACATGTCCTGCCCATCGCAGTCTACGAGACTTAACTGTTCTTATTATATCCGGCTTCCTATAAAGACCATGGAGTTCATTGTTAAGTCTTCTCCATTCACCTGTCTGTTCATTTCTCTTTGGTCCAAAAATTTTCCTAAGTACTTTATTCTCAAATACTCGTAATCTCCTTTCCTCCCTTAAAGTAAGAGTCCATGTTTCGCACCCATATAATATAACTGGTAGAATAATAGTTTTATGTAGAATAATAGTTTTATGTATTTTCAGTTCAACGTTTTTTGAAAGGAGTTGGGACATCAAGAGTCTCTGTAATGCATAATAGCACGCATTTCTAGAATTGAGCCTATGTTTAATTTCTTTATGCATCTCATTCACTGCTACTATGTCGCTTTGGATAATCGTATCTAAATGAAATTGGTGAGAATCAAATGAGAGATTCAAAAAGTTTTGTACATGTTAACTATGCCAACAATGGAGAATACTGGACAACAATACAGAAACTAAACTAAATTTAATCATGTTTTTTGTGATCGATATGTGTTCATTGTTGGACATTTAGCAGACAGGTTAAATGTGAATGTTTGCTGTGCTTTTGGAATTGTTTTCTTTAAGAAGTTATGAATTAAGTTTTAAGGAGTTACTTGCATTTTCGGGAACATCTGAATGACCGACTTCCAGGAAGATGATGATGCCGGAGATGATGATAAAGTTTCCTACAAGTGGCCGCCGACTTGACGGTCTGTGACTTCTTTTTTATGGGGTTATATAAAGGATCGTGTCTATGTACCGCCATTGTTTCAAAACCTGTAAGAAATCCAGCTTCGTATCATTGCTGCCATCCAGTCCATTTCTTCACATATGTTGGAGGGTGTGTGGCGTGAATGGGAATATCGCCTCAGATGTCTGCAGCGTCACTCGTGGTGGCCACATTCAATGTCTATAAGGTGTAGCAAAAACGTTTTGAGTTTCTCTTTTGATTGTCACCAATTTCATTTAGATACGATTATCCAAAGCGACGTCGTAACAGTTTAAAGTATGATACTATATCTGTGGACACGGTTCATCAATAGAGAAACACTCTACAAAACAATCGAAAAAACTTTCAAATACTATGCGAAAAAGGAGAATACATTTTTACGGTCATCTTCTCAGAATGAACACTACCTTCTATTATATTAATATATATATATATATATATATATAAATATCCATCCATAGTAATTCTGCCCGAAGGCAGGTCCTTCACTGCAATCATAGCATTTTCATGCTATGCTTGTAACTTTACTAGGGAATTGTGCAGGTGTGGTAGCTTCCCGTTGTTTTCCACACCGGTGAAGGATGATGATGATAATGATAATGGTAAGGATGATAATGATGATGGCCATATGATTTCGGGGACCGTTTGGGCCTTAAAGTTTTCCAGACATTTGTCTTACAGGTGAGGAAAAACCCCGATAAAAACCTCACCTAGAAAAACTGCCATGACCGGGGATCGAACCCGGGCCCGCTGCGTGACAAGGCAGCACGCTACCTCGAGACCACAGCGGTGGACTATATATATATTTATAATTATATTTAATTATAAATAACAAATAAATAAATTCAATATAAAACTAATTACAGGATATGTGATGACGTCATGATTATTTATGAAAATAACAAGAAAGAAAAGGAAATTTTGCTAGAACTAAACAATATGCATCATAAAATGGAATTTACGGAGGAGATAGAACGTAATTACAAAATAAACTATCTAGACTTTTCCATAACGAAAAACATAGAAAAAATAAACTTGAAATAAGTATTTTCCGCAATTTTCTACAAATAATATGCTCACAAGTCTAGACACCCATACCAACATAATATCAGCACATTTAATAGTTTAATAAAAAAATTATAACAAAGAACTACATTATGTTAAAAACATGGCGAAAAACAACGGTTTCAACAAACAAACCATTGATAAGCTTATAAAGAAACAAAAAAGAAAAAATGACGCAAACAATATAACAAAACTTAAAAGAGAATCTGATAATAACAAAACATGGGTAACATTAACTACACAGGAAATTAAACCACAAAACTAGCCAGAACTTTGAAAACACAAATAAAAAACATTAACATGGCTTATAAAACAGGAAAACAAATTATACAACATAATATACAATGGCAATAGAAGAACACAACAAATTCAACAACAAGGGAGTCTACCAACTAACATGTCAAGATTTGTAATAAATTTTATATTGGCAAGTCAAGCAGAAATTTCAATACAAGATATAAATAACACCTAAAAGATTTCATACACGCGGGTAATAAATCAAGCTATGCTAAACATCTCATTAATGCACGTCATCGAATGACACACAATTGAAAATACTCTCACGATAATCCACCGAGAAAACATTCCAGCTAGGATAAATATATTTGAAGACCTCGAAATTATAAAGGAAGCAAACAACACCCTCACTTTTTATATATAAATTTGGGAATTTTTAACATTATGAGGTTCAAATTCTAAAGAATTAAAATTATTCGTGATTATTTCATACCTCATCCTTCTGTATTTTTTTAAATACAGCACTGCAGTATCGGTAATTTCTTATCACCATCATCGTGAAAACAGCTGATGATGGTGATAAGAAATTCCCGATACTGCAGTGCTGTATTTAAAGAAATATAGAAGTATGAGGTATGAAATAATCACGACTATTTAACTCATGCCCCAAATGGGACTCAATGTCAATCACTTTTCAATGATTTCTGTTTACAACCAATCAGAGTCGTGTTTCACGAAATATTTATCAGTGTTATAATTACCATATTAAAGAAGGCTCCTCCTTTTTAATATTCTGAACAGATCTGACCATTATTTTGCAGTGACTGAGCCTGTGAGAAATACGGCTACCAGATTGTATATATAGTGCATGAATGTCAACACATGCCGCACGCGGGAGTTAATATAAACACATTTGTAGCAATTGATTATACCACCAAAAAAAGAAACCACTGTTTGCACTTTCTTAAATGTATTTTTTCCCAGGTAACAATCCAGAAAAATATAATTGTCATATTTACATCATACGACATCAGAAATAAATTAATATACAGTTTGATGTGTTTCATTTTTTCTCCACTAGAGAGCATTCATACAATATTGCGTTCCTTCGGCAATAAATAGTATGATCTGGTTGCAGTGATAAACAAAAGAAGCAGATGAAGTGTACCTATCGCTTCTCATTTGTTTTCAAACATCGTCGATTACATTAAATATATAAATATTTTAAAATAACTATAGTTAAATAATGATTTGTGAGTAAACAGCTTAATTTTATTCGTTAAATAGTCCTAACAAATGCCACTCTTGATTTCCAAATTCTCTAGATAAATTCACTCCTCACTTCGTGAGTCGTGAATTTATCGATAATTTGGCGTGTGACATTACTTATGATTAATTTAATTCTTACGAACACCTCACTTCTTAATGAGTACGCACCCCAGTCAAACCCATTATACGAGATCGTCAAAAACAAGTAAGTTCTGCTGCTACAAACAGTTGGAGTTATACATCACCGTACACAAACAACAACGAGTAGTAGCAGAAGCTCAACCTGCCGAATATGAAATATAACTTCCGAAAAACGCTCCAGTAATTTTTATATACAATATTTTAACAAAGTTGAGGACGACGGCACCTACCAACAGATAGATTTTAAATTTTTAACTTTCATCGTCAGAATGAAGAAATACTGATACTGGGTACTAAGAAAGGAACAACACACAGAAAAATGATTGATTCAACGTACCCCAAGTGAAACGAATAAAAAAATCCTTTATTTAAGCGGGCAGAATCAATGTCCATAAAGCCTTCTCTTCCACTCGACCAGAGAGTATTATAATCATAGGCCCTACTTATTACAATAATTTAAAAATATTATCAAAATACAGACTAATCGGAAAGACAATGCAGATGTGGTCTAACACTAGCTTGACGCTAGTAAAAACATGGTATCAAACAAAAAATGAAGTAAGAAAAAGGTTTCTAGATGAATATTTATAGGTTATACAAAATGCTGAATAGAGTTTTTTAGATCCTTCTCCTCAACTTTAAAAAATAGTAATAAAATATAGGCCTGTCGAGACAAAACTAAGAACTAAACAGACAAAAGACAAACATATATTTTGTACTTTTTAAAGTAAACAATGTAATCAGATTTACAGTGTATTAGAGTAAGCCTTGTATTATATATCTCAGCTTATTTGTGTTCCTACAAGTGTATTTCAGTTGTGTTTTTACTTCTGTGTCAGAAATTATTTTCATTACTATGGTGTCATGTATCTATAGCATGAGTATTCTATTGATACAAAATCCACTTTTTATAAAAACAGGATGGATCATTATTCGAAATTTTTAGAATTCACTTTGGGGTTCAAATTAAAGAGTCCACTATATTTATATTCCTGCGTTTCACCCCGTAATCGAACGCTTTAAGGCATGGTGTATTGGTGCAGAACTACTTCTCTCAATCATAGTTAACGTTATTCTCCCACCTCATTTTGGCCCCCCTATTGAGCGTTTTCCCTCTGGTTTTCATACAAGGAATTTCCATGCCCCACTTTCCTAACCTATTCGTGCCACAGGTCCTGCATATCGCAATCTACTAGACCTAACTGTTTTTATAATATTGGTTTCCTATAAAGATGATGCAGTTCACTGTCATGCAGTCTTCTCCATTTGCCTGTCTGTTCACCTCTCTCTGGCCCAAATATTTTCCTATGTACTTTATTCTCAAATCCTCAAATTCTCTTCTCCTCCCTTGAAATAAGAGACCTTGTTTCATATCCATATAACTGGAAGAATAACAGTTTTATATGTTTTGTATAATGATAGTTGTGATGACAAGAGTCCTTGCAATGCACTTATAGTATTGAGCCTATTGTTTAATTCCATTGTTCACCTCATTCCAGTTTGTAATTATTGTTCCTACGTATTTGAATTCAGCCACTTTTTCAAAATTACCCTCATTTGTCATTAACTGTTCATTTCTATTACTTTATACATTTCTGTGCGTGAACACATCTATTTAGTTTCATTGATGTTAACTTCCAGCCCCAATTTCTTATTGTTACTCAGTATAGTATGCGTGTTGGTCCTTAGTATTTCGTCGCTATCTCCTAATAATAATCATCAGTACATTTAACATTTAAAAAAAATGTTATATCTACTGTTAAAATGTATGTTTGTTCTACCTAGATAGAATTTAGGCCTATTGCAGTCTTAATACGTTAAGTTATAAACTATCGTGGATTTTAGGCGGCTCCGTGGCGCAAGGGGTTAGATGCTCGACTATCACAGCTGGGGTATCGAGTTCACAACACGGTCCTTCCATGTGGATCTCGTGGTGGGCGAAAGGGAGCTTGGGCAGGGTTTCATCAGGGTTTTCCCTGAACCAAATTTCATTTAACATTACTCCATTCTCATCTCATTCATTTCGTTTCATTTCCTTCGTCCGTCTCTGTGACGGTGCGCAGGTGCATTTCGGCCAACACACGTGTCATTTATAGGGGTTTATCTCTTTTTCACCTTCGACCCGACCCTAAGTTGAAAATGAGTTGAGGATATTATCATATTATATCATGAATTTTATCAGTATTGTTGACCGTTCGGATGAGAATTACACTGAGCAACAAAAAAGAAACTTTTTTTTTGTCTCAGAAAGAAAAATATGTGATTCAGATAGTATTTTTTCTCCTAAATTCAAATACGATATCGGTTTTTCTCCATCACGCAAGGTTTACGAGAGACAGACATTTATAATTTAAAACACTTTAATATTTTCTACATTCGTAACTACACAATATTCGAACATTCGGACTCACCTAGAATGTAAGAAATAACGATTTTCTGCTATATTTCGCCTGTGGAACATCCCTCTTGATGGTCCAACAATAATCGGCCTGCACATTAGGATTCCATTTGCCTTAATATCTCTTTTCCATAGCTGAAATCTCCTGATGAAAGTGTTTTCGTGCTCATCACTCACTGCGCAAAGATTTTCCGGGAAGAAATCTAGGTTTATTAAAGAAATAATTATTTAAAACCATGAACTGAAATTGAGAAAAAAAACTGTGGGTGATGGAGAAATTCTGAATACATATTTGAAAACACGATAAAAACTGATTTAAGTACAACCATTGGTACTCATGAGACGAAAATCATGTTGACCAGTGTTATTAATCATATACACTCCTGATTTTCCAAGTACAGTAATAGGCCTACATTATATCTCAGAACACCACTTTATTACAAATCTAACGACCGTTTTACAAATTCACATCTGTAGGCTATATAAACATGATGTATACACGATCAATGTAACATATGTTATGGAAATGGTCCATGAATGTGGAAAAAATGAATTTTAACAAATTAAATTGTATTTTATGGGATCAGATTCTGTTCTAAAATGTTTTAAAAATACAATAACGAGTATAATGATATAGGGTGCAGAAATATGCGAATTAAACTCTAGAAAGATAAGTAAATTAAAATCTGCAGAAATTGATTTTTGGAGGCGTTAACTGGAATTCCTAGAAGAGAAAATAGACAGAGTAATTAAACGAAAGATGAATGTTCAAACTTCAATTGTGGATTTCACAAAATAAAACAAATAATTAAAATGGCATGGTCATGTGAAAACAATGATAGAAGACAGATTCCCAAGAAGAACACTAGAATGGGTACCTTTTTATAGCAGAAGAAGAGGATGAGCAAAAATAACGTGGATTAAAGGTGTTTTAATAAGTCTGAGGGCAAAAGATTGGACGGTGGGGATTGGAATGACAGAGAGATGTGGAGGAGAATAACAGTAGATTAATTTGGCGCAGGAAGATTTTGTGAGACATTGTGAAACCTGCTAAATAAATAATGTACAGTACGTTAACATCTATCTATAGGTAAAAGGAACTAAGTTCTACATCTGAACAATTTGTTTATAAACATGAAATTATTGTATTGTCACGGGTCCTCTACAAGTATACAAATTTTGAAGTCGATCCGATTATTTTAAGTGTGTGAAAATCACGTTGAAAGATTCCATAACATAGATTGATATATAGATAGATAGATAGATACAGGTCAAGCTAATATAAAGCGTGTAAAAAATTAACAAATTCTTAACCTGATTTAACATAAACATTTAAGATTTATCCCGAAACTATATTTTAGGACTTAATATATTTTTATTCTAAGCTCACGATATACACTATCCATCCATAGTAATTCTGCCCGAAGGCAGGTTCTTCACTGCAATCATAGCATTTTCATGCTATGCTTGCAGCTTTACTAGGGAATTGTGTAGGTGTGGTAACTTCCCGTTGCTTTCCACATCGGTGAAGGATGATGATGATAATGATAATGGCAAGGATGATGGCCATATGATTTCGGGGACCTTTTGGGCGTTAAAGTTTTCCTGACATTTGTCTTACAGGTGAGGAAAAACCCCGATAAAAACCTCACCCAGAAAAACTGCCAAGACCGGGGATCGAACCCGGGCCCGCTGCGTGACACGGCAGCACGCTACCTCGAGACCACAGCGGTGGACATATACACTATATATATATATATATATATATATATATCTGGTAGTGTAATGGATATCACGCTGAGGTACAGACTCAGAGATCCGGGTTCGAATCCCGTCCAGGCATTTATTTTTCTTATCATTCCATATATATATATATACACCCCATAAATCACACGTGGGGACCCGGTTAATCCATAGCGGGAGTTTCTTAATGAAGCTTATTTAGTTATGCTTATTTATCTACATTACAAATTACATGTGATTAGCACAAGGTCTCAATAAGACTTCTATTAGGCAACAAAGTATTACATGGATGGATGAAGTTCGGTTAAATTTTGAACAGAGACTTTTTTATTCTGGGTTGCTTTTTATTTTTACTACCTTGAAAATCTTGAGACTCGGGACCCACTGCTTAACACTCTCCGGAGGAGGGGAATTTTCCATCCAATATACATAGAACGTGGCCGGTTATGAAAAGCGAACCTCGAGAATAGAGACAAAAGCTCACGATATAGATTCTCAAACATTTTCGTGGCCATAAGACATATGAGGACATAAACCCCTCTTGTCCACCGCTGTGGTCTCGAGGTAGCGTGCTGCCTTTTCACGCAGCGGGCTTGGGTTCGATTTCCTGTCGGGACAGGTTCCTGGGTGAGGTTTTTCGGGGTTTTTCCTCACCTGTAAGACAAATGTCAGGAAGCTTAGGGCCCAACGGTCCCCGAAAATCATCCGGCCATCATCATCATCATCAACTTTCACCAATGTGAAAAGCTATGGGAAGCTACCATACCTATAATTCCCTAGTAAAGCTGCAAAGTATAGCATGAAAATGCTATGATTGCAGTGAAAGACTTGTTTCCGGATAGCTTATGAATGGTAGTTACATTTGACACGTCGTGTATTTATTGATTTTTTTGTTCCTAAGTTACATTATTAGAAACGGCACAACAGGAAATAATTGTAATCAGATCCAAATAATAAGAATTGTTAATTTTATGCGAACCTCATTGTAAGACAGTTGCTATGAAACTGCACTCTTAAATTGAAAGTAAGTTGTATCAGTTATAAAAACTCTCCAAATTCTGTGAAATTATATCAAATTACAGAGAATTAAATGGACAAATTCTAAAGATTTCAGATAAAAGTGATTTTATTACAATAAGGAGCATAGAGAAAGTATCCTAATTATATTTTAAAACAATGATTCGAGAGTTGAATATAGTACACTAAACAAACGATATACACATGGTCTTTATAGGAAGCCAGATATAATAAGAACAGTTAAGTCCCGTAGACTGCGATCGGCAGGACATGTTGCGCGTATGGGGATTGAAAGACGTGCATGGAAACTTCTTGTAGGAAAGCCAGAAGGAAAACGCCCAGTTGGTAGACCAAGAATGAGGTGGGAGAACAACATTAACTATGATTTGAGGGAAGTAGATTATACAGGAAATGATTGGAAAGCATTAGCTCAAGATAGGGATGTATGGAGAGCTTATGTCCGCGCGGCCATGAACTTACGGGTTCGATAGTGCCAGTGAGTAAGTAAGTAAGTAAGTAAGTAAACAAACGATATACAGGCAGTGGACAATGAAATAAAATAAAAACAAATTCCAGTAAGTAATGTAAAAAATGAATATTTTGAACATTAGAAAAAAATGATAAAAACGTACAGAGGAATTAAATGGACAAGATCGACTGTTTAAAAATATTTTATTACACTAACTGAACGTACAGTAAGTAATATCTATTTACTCCATGAATGGAGTGCGTAAATTACTGTAATAAACAAATCAATTTCAAACTCTGGACAACAAAACAATGAAATTCCACTAAGATACGTATGAAGTAAATATTGTCAACATAGAAAAAAAAGTGTTTTCTTACAGCAAGAAACTAACTAAAAAAGGAAATATTAAATTAAAAAGAAAACCACACAAATCGACATTTGACCAAAAAAAGGAAGCTCCAAAATATAATTAAAACCATAAACATGAAAGTGCAAATATTACAGAGGATATCTAGAGATTCTATTTAAAAACAAGTTCAATTCATTTAGATGAAAAACACTGTACCGTAATGCTGAATGAAATAAAACATTAGAATTATATTCATATCACTCGTGAAGGAGCAATTGTAAGTGCGAGAAGAGGAAAAAAAGTCATACAAAATGATCACAAACTTCCTAGCGAGAAACTTGCGAAATGTCCAGATCATCCAATGGGAGAAGAGGAGAAAATGTCCCACCAAATGTTCCCTGACTCCCGAGGGAAGAACTTGAAAAATATCGGGATCCTCCGGTGGAAGAAGAGGAGAAAATGTCCCACCAAATTTTCCCCGACTCTCGAGGGAAGAACTTGAAAAATATCGGGATCCTTCAGTGGGAGAAGAGGAGAAATCGTCCCACCAAATTTTACCCGACTTCCGAGGGAAGAACTTGAAAAATATCGGGATCCTCCAGTGGGAGAAGAGGAGAAAACGTCCCACTAGATTTTCCCCGACTCCCGAGGGAAAAACTCGAACAATATCGGGATCCTCAAGTGGGGGAAGAGGAGGAAACGTCCCACCAAATTTTCCCCGACTCCCGAGGGAAAAACTCGAACAATATCGGAATCCTCCAGTGGGAGAAGAGGAGAAAACGTCCCACCAAATTTCCCCGACTCCCGAGGTGAAACTCGAACAATATCGGGATCCTCCAGTGGGAGAAGAGGAGAAAACGTCCCACCAAATTTTCCCCGACTCCCGAGGGAAGAACTTGAAAAATATCGGGATCCTCCAGTGGGAGAAGAGGAGAAAACGTCCCACTAGATTTTCCCCGACTCCCGAGGGAAAATCTCGAACAATATCGGGATCCTCCAGTGGGAGAAGAGGAGAAAACGTCCCGCCAAATTTTCCCCGACTTCCGAGGGAAACACTCGAACAATATCTGGATCCTCCAGTGGGAGAAGAGGCGAAAACGTCCCACCAAATTTTCCCCGACTCCCGAGGGAAACACTCGAACAATATCGGGATCCTCCAGTGGGAGAAGAGGAGAAAACTTCCCACCAAATTTTCCCGGACTCCCGAGGGAAGAACTTGAAAAATATCGGGATCTTCCAGTGGGAGAAGAGGAGAAAACGTCCCACCAAATTTTCCCCGACTCCCGAGGGAAGAACTTGAAAAATATCGGGATCCTCCAGTGGGAGAGGAGGAGAAAACGTCCCAACAAATTTTCCCCGACTCCCGAGGGAAAACCTCGAACATAATCGGGATCCTCTAGTGGGAGAAGAGGAGAAAACGTCCCACCAAATTTTCCCCGACTCCCGAGGGAAGAACTTGAAAACTATCGGGATCCTCCATTGGGAGAAGAGGAGAAAACGTCCCACCAAATTTTCCCCGACTCCCGAGGGAAACACTCGAACAATATCGGGATCCTCCAGTGGGAGAAGAGGAGAAAACGTCCCACCAAATTTTCCCGGACTCCCGAGGGAAGAACTTGAAAAATATCGGGATCCTCCAGTGGGAGAAGAGGAGAAAACGTCCCACCAAATTTTCCCCGACTCCCGAGGGAAGAACTTGAAAAATATCGGGATCCTGCAGTGGGAGAAGAGGAGAAAACGTCCCACCAAATTTTCCTCGACTCCCGAGGGAAAACCTCGAACAATATCGGGATCCTCCAGTGGGAGAAGAGGCGAAAACGTCCCACCAAATTTTCCCCGACTCCCGAGGGAAGAACTTGAAAAATATCGGGATCCTCCAGTGGGAGAAGAGGAGAAAACGTCCCACCAAATTTTCCCCGACTCCCGAGGGAAGAACTTGAAAAATATCGGGATCCTCCAGTGGGAGTAGAGGAGAAAACGTCCCACACAAGCTCATCGATTCCCGAGAGAGCAACACATAGTAGAATAATAGGATCCTCCATTGAGAAAGAGGTGAGAGCGCCTAACTATTTTTTTCCACACACGAGGGTTCTGCCTGAAGAATTCTGGATTTTCTGTGGAGGATATTTCCAAATGCTACTAATATCGCCTAATACCTTCACAATAATCCGGCATCATAAATGTATACAAAGCAATACCAGTGTTATTTTCTAAGATTTTACATGTGACAAAGTTATACATTTCTCTATGTAACAGTAATTATGTTGAAATCAGTTCATTTGTGTTACACAGTTATTAGTAGGCCTATATCACTCTCATTAGACCGTGAATAATTATCAGCGACATCTTATAATAGTGTAAAAATATCTTGTTTTTTGTACTTAAACTTATTGTTTATAATTGTAAATAGTAACTTTAACTAATGTAAATATGTCTTAACATAGTGTGTAGTTAGGTTTAATTATATAACTTTATAGTAGTTAATGTAATTCTGTATAAGGTGGATTGTTTATCTTTAATTTTACTTTAATATATGGATATAATAAAAGTTAGTTTCGTTTCCTTGTATGATAATTATTTTAATTCATTTCTAATGTTTATAATTTTCTTATATTGTTACAAGAATGACAGTTTAAAAACTGCATCACTCTTTGAATCAATCTGGATTCTCCATTTTATAAAATGCAGAATGGAACAGAGTTGTTCAGGTACAACATTAGTAAAATACATAGTAAATCTTCGTTGAGGTGTTAGTCACAATATTAGAATTATAAAACTATAAATATAATAATAATAATAATAATAATAATAATAATAATAATAATAATAATAATAATAATAATAATAATAATAGATCGATTGATCATCGGTTGATTAATGTCTTTGACATCGCCCGATTCATAATAGCCAATTTTGTCGGTCCATCCAATCTCCTGGTTGTAAATGTTTCTCCTTCATGTAAAAACATATTCCCTGACTCCAGGAGGTTTTAGGTCTTCCTCTGCCTCGTCTTCCCGCAGGTTTTCCATTCCAAAACAGATTTTGGTAGTCGATCCTCTTCCATTCGCTGTATATGACCGTACCATCCTAATTGCTAAATAATAATAATAATAATAATAATAATAATAATAATAATAATAATCATAATAATAATAATTATAATAATACTAATTTATTTAATTTGTCAGTGTTAAGGTCGTAAGACCTTCTCTTCCACTAAACCAGGGATTAATAAAATCATACAAAAATTACATACATATTACAATAATTTAAAAATGCTATTTAAATATAGACTAATGAAAAGACAATACGGATGTGGTTTAATACGAACTAATATTAGCGAAGCATGGAATAAAATAAAGTAAAATAAGAACTTCCTAGATTAATATTTATAGGTATATACAAAATGCTGAATATAATTTTTTAGACCCGCCTCCTTTACTATAATATATATATATATATATATATATATATATATATATATATATATATATATAGGCCTACTACTGGATCTCCAAATTTACGTGCTGTTCTTCCATTCATGTCTCCCAATAATATCAATTGTTTCCCAGCACTAATTTTTCGTATTTCTGCATTAACTTTGTCAAAAAATTAATCATTTTCTAGATTTGCCATTCCATTATCGTTAATTGGTGCGTATATCCCAAAAAAATGTTAGCTGATACCCCCATATATATTCAAATCTAATTTTAAAATTCTGTCATAAATGGCTTCCCAATTTCTTATAGTGCCTTTCCATTTCTTATGAATCAACATTGAAACGCCTCTTTTGACTCTTTTATGTTTATCCACGCCACTGTAGAGATGTATATAATTGCCTAATGTTTCATTTCCTGTGCCATCAGCTGGAAAATCTCGAATGGATAGAATACGAAATAAAGAAATAAGGGAAATTATGGGTGTACAAGAGGAGCCGGGCATCATAGAAATTATAGAAAATAAAAGGTTATAGTGGTATGGCCATGTCAAAAGAATGACAGAGCAAATATTGCATAAAATTGTTATGGAATGGATCACAATGGAAAGGAGGAAGAGAGGAAGACCGAAGAAAACTTGGATAGAAGGGGTATAAGTAGCTATGAATGTCAGAGGATTGGAGGAAGATCAATGGATGGACAGAGTGGAATGGCGTTTCGTTTCCGGAAGACGGCGGCAGCTGCCATGATACAGGATGATGATGATATATAATCCTGTCGGGACGAGTCCCATATGAGCAGAATATAGGTCACTATTGTCACTGGTACTTGATAAAGTACTCAATCGAGAATTCATTTTCACAGATAACAATTATGAATAATCTACAATTTGATTAATAGTACAGAAAAGGCATAGGCTACACAGAATAGAAATAAGGAAACAATAGAAATATAATAATAATAATAATAATAATAATAATAATAATAATAATAATAATAATAATAATAATATCTTATAATTTGATTAACTAATTGGCTTGGTAAAGAAAGAGAAAACTAAAAACGAATAATAAAAGAATTACCTAGAATAATGCTATATATTATATTGTGTAAGGAAATATTTAGTTTTTTAATTTTTTTTTTGAGTCCAGCAGTCTCTGGTATAAGAGGAGGGAATTACATAGTGGGTTGGCTGAAACAAGGAAGCATGAGAAATAGTGAGATGTTGGATGTAGAGGGACAATTGGAGTTAAGTCGTGTGTTTAAGTTATGGTGGGAAGATAGTGAATGGAAACGAGTAGAAATATAAAAAAGTGATGAGGTGGACAAAGTGTTGTATAAGAAGCAGAGGCAATGTTATTTGGCCTGTTATCCTGTTATCGGAATCAAGAAAATTTTTCAAATACTGGAGTTACGTGATCTAATTTACGGAGGTTGCATATATAATGTGCACATAAATTATGAACTCGTTGCAGTCTATGTTCGTACATATACAGAAGAAAAATACGACCTATTGTCTTATACGCTTAAGGAAAATTGCGTTACAGAAAAAATTATGAAATTATCAATGCGAAATAGGAAAATAATTTTTTTGGAGAATTTTTGGTCCAGTTCCATCCATCCATAGTAATTCTGCCCGAAGGCAGGCCCTTCACTGCAATCATAGCATTTTCATGCTATGCTTGCAGCTTTACTAGGGAATTGTGTAGGTGTGGTAGCTTCCCGTTGCTTTCCACACCGGTGAAGGATGATGGTGATGATGATAATGATAAGGATGATGGCCATATGATTTCGGGGACCGTTTGGGCCTTAAAGTTTTCCTGACATTTGTCTTACAGGTGAGGAAAAAACCCGATAAAAACCTCACCCAGAAAAACTGCCCCGACCGGGGATCGAACCCGGGCCCGCAGCGTGACAAGGCAGCACGCTACCTCGAGACCACTAATGAATATAATATTAGTATAATAAGATCAAATAGGCCTAAAGAAGTTCAAGGTAGGTTCCCTTGTAAGATGACGTTATGGTGGAATTTATTCAATATTAGGCCTACTGTTTTATTAGTGTTCATCTAATATATAAAAATGAATGTTTGTTTGTTGGTTTGTTTGTTTACTTGTACTTTATGTGCGGCCATACCGTTGATCCGATTGTGATGGTGAGTTTTGCAAAATATTCAGGAGATTCCCGGCGTGAACATAGGCTATAGGAGAGTTGAGATAGTCAATTCCTAAACCCTTAAAAATCTATATAGGCCTAATAAATAAATAAAATAAAAACACGCGCGTATTCGAATAAAACGTTGTGTCAAAATTTAAAAGCACTCGGTAAAGAACTTTCAGAGATTTAAGATTTTGAAAAACGAACATTTACATTGTTATTTATATAGATTGCAAAAAAAAATACATAAGAACATAAGAAAACAATAGCAAATGAGTACAGATCACAAAAATTGTTGAAAGTTGCGACCACCAGTCTCAATACAGACGTATGAAGAACAAAGTAGCAGGAAGTTAGAAAATTATTTGTTGAAACTCAACAAAACATTAAGTCTTCAAATGAAAACTAAGAACTAAACTGACCAAATCAAACTAAAATTACAAACTCTTTAAAGTGAACAATGCAATAAATTAGGCTTTGAGTGTATTAGAGTAGGCCTACTATTATGGTACAGTAAGTTGCATGTTTTAAATTATTTGTTTTACTGCTAATGTATTTTAGTTGTATTATTATTTGACTATTTAACTCATGCCCCAAATGGGAATCAATGACCAATCACGTTACAATGATTTTTGATTTACGACCAATCACAGTCGTGTTTCGCCTAGAATTTACCAACTAAAGTTTATCGTAATAAAGAAAGTGCCTCTTTTTTAACATTCTGAGTAGATAATAGCATTATTTTGCAGTGACTGACTCTCTAAGAAATACGGCTACCAGATTGTATATATAGTGCATGAATGTCAGTAGAAACCGTATCCGATAGATAGTATAAATAATAGTTTTAAAAAAAACTAAAACAACACTCTTTATTAGAAAACTAAAAAATGAAAAATAATTTTAATTTACAATACGCTTGGGATAAAATAAAGTGGTCAACAAAAAAATCATCTCCAACACATGTAGAATAAAATAAGAGTTATCAACAAAAATAAAATAATTTTACCATCAAAAGCGTGGGGTGCTCTATATGAATTAATATATTTGATAATAAACATATATTGGTAAAAGTAAGCTCTCTAAGAAGAACATGTAAAAATCATAAAAAGCACCCCACGCTTTTGATGGTAAAATTATTTTCTTTTTGTTGATAACTCTAATTTTATTCTACATGTGTTGGAGATGATTTTTTTGTTGACCACTTTATTTTATCCCAAGCGTATTGGAAATTAAAATTATTTTTCATTTTTTAGTTTTCTAATAAAGCGTGTTGTTTTAGTTTTTTAAAACTATTATTTATTTTTTAGTTTTAATATTTTACAGAATAAAATAAAAATGTAAATATCTTTAAATTCGATACTATTGTAGTATGAGCTAGAAGTAATACTCTTCTATAAAAAAACCCTCCCAGCCGGATTTGAACCAGCAACATATGGATTACTGAAATTATATACCATTAAGAGTTCACTGCTCTACGAACTGAGCTCTTACGGCAATTAACTAAAAACTCGACAAGTCCGCAACCTATTATACCAGTTTGCAGTGTTTTTGATTTTCGGATGATTCTGGCCAGGATTTTAGAAACAAAATATGAAATTATTGTATTGTCACGGGTCCTCTACAAGTATACAAAGTTTCAAGTCGATCCAATGATTTTAAGTGGGTGAAAATCGCGTTGAAAGATTCCGTTACATAGATAGATAGATAGATAGACAGATAGATAGATACACGTCAAGCTAATATAAAACGTGTAATAAAAACAATTTGTAACAATTGATTATACCACAAAAAAAAAGAAACCACTGTTTGCATTTTCTTAAACGAATTATTTTCCAGGAAATGACGTTGCAGAAAAATATAATTGACATATTTTCATCTTACTTACTCACTGGCACTATTGAACCCGTAGGTTCAGGGCCGCGCGAACATAAGCTCTCCATACATCCCTATGCTGAGCCTATGCCTTCCAATCGAATCCTGTATAATCTACTTCCCTCAAATCATAGTTAATGTTGATCTCCCACCTCTTTCTTGGTCTACCAACTGGGCGTTTTCCCTCTGGCTTTCCTACAAGAAGCTTCCATGCACGTCTTTCATTCCCCATACGCGCAACATGTCCTGCCCATCGCAGTCTACGAGACTTAACTGTTCTTATTATATCTGGCTTCCTATAAAGACCATGTAGTTCATTGTTATGTACCCTTTAGAATTATGTATGATATCCTGTCACTGGCGAACTTAATATATCGGATAGCGGACACGTTCCTCCTTCTGACTAAAAAATCCGTTCCAAATTCAGGTCTTTCTGCACCCCCGTAGTATAATGCAAAGCTTCTTGATTCCTGACTACTTTCTCCTGGCCACCTAACTTCCTGTAAAGCGACTATATCCAAGGGCGATTTTTCTAATTCCCGCGTTAATATCTCTAGTGCCCCGCTATTGTATAAAGTCCTAACATTCCATGTTCCTAGGAACATGTCCCTGTGTTTGAGCCTTTGGCATGGGTTTCCTGAAGTAGTCCCCGCCCGGAGAACCGAATGGGGGACTATTTGACCTCCGGAAAATTTTACCCCAGTTGAACCCATGTCCGCATTTCTTGACGGTTGTATTTTTACGGCGAAAGATCGTCACTCTTTCGACCAAGGTACTTTTTTCGTCTGGCTTATGACCTTCGACCAGTCCGGCATGGGTAACCCTATCGGCAGCAATGCTACCGCCGGCATAGCTCTCGGGATCATTTAAGCACGCAAGCCACTGCACCACGAAAAGGCAAATATATCATGGAGGGCATATTTTCATCTAGAACATCAAATTAATTAATACCTATAACGTTCGTTATAAATTTCTCCACTAGGGTGCATTCGTACAACATCGCGATCCTTTGACAATAAGTAATATTATGATCTGGTTGCAGTGATGAACAAAAGAAGCAAATGAAGCGTATCAATCGTTTCTCATTTGTTTTCAAACATCGCCGTGTTCATCAAATATATAAATATTTAAAAATAACTATAGTTCAATAATGATTTGTGAGTAAACAGCTTAATTTTATTCGTCAAATAGTCCTAAGAAAAGCCACTCTTAATTTCCAAATTCTCTAGATAAATTCACTCCTCACTTCGTGAGTCGTGAATTTATCGATATTTGGAAATCGCTCATGGCATTACTTATGCATATTTAACTCATGTCCCAAATGGGAGTCAATGACCAATCACATTTCAATGATTTTTCATTTACAACCAATCACAGTCGTGTTTCGCCTAGAATTTACCAACTAAAGTTTATCATAATAAAGAAAGCACCTCCTTTTTAACATTCTGAATAGGTAATAGCATTATTTTGCAGTGACTGACTCTGTAACAAATACGGCTAACCGATCGTATATATAGTGCATGAATATCAACACATAGCGCATGCGGGAGTTAATATAAAAACATTTGCAGCAATTGATTATACCACCAAAAAAAGAAACCAATGTTTACACTTTCTTAAATGCATTTTTTCCCAGGTAATAACATACCAGAAAAATATCATTGTTATAGGGCATCAGAAATGAATTAATATGCAGTTTGATGTGTTTCATTTTTTCTCCACTAGAGTGCATTCTTACAATATTGCATTCCTTAGGCAAAAAATAATATGATCTGGTTGCAGTGATGAACAAAAGAAACAAATGAAGGGTACCAATCGTTTCTCGTTTCTTTTGAAACATCGCCGTTTACATTAAATATGTAAATATTTTAAAATAACTACATTTAAATAATGATTTGTGAATAAACAGCTTAATATTATTCGTTAAATAGTCCTAACATATGCCACTCTTGATTTCCAAATTCTCTAGATAAATTAACTCCTCACTTCGTGAGTCGTGAATTTATCGATAATTTGGAAATCACTCGTGGCATTATTTATGATAACTTGCTTTCATTACTATGCTGCAATGGTACAGTGCATGCATTTAAAGCCTCAGTATTCTATTGATACAAAATCTTTTAAATATAAAAAAACAGGCTGCATAATTCGAAATTCTTAGAATTCTCCTTGGGGTTCGAAATAAAAAGTCTACCATATTTACATTCATGCGGTCCCATCCCCCAACCGAACGGATTAAGGCATAGTGTATCGATGCAGAACTACTTCTCTGAAATCATGATTAATGTCATTCTCCCATATCATTGTTGGCCTGCCTATCCGGAGCTTTCCCTCTGGTTTTTCCTACAAGGAATTTCCATGCCACTCTTTCATACCTCATTCATGCAACATTTCCTGCTCACCGCAATCTACTACACCTAACGTTCCTATTATATCTAGTTTCCTGTTATGCAGTCTTCTCAATTCACCTATCTGTTAATCTTTCACTGGTACAAAAATTTTCCTTCTTCTTCGGCTTTCCCCCACTTATAGGTTTGCGGTCTTCAGTTTACATTTATCTCTATCATTCCAATCTCCCTCTTCCAAATTCCTATCCTCCATTATTGTTCTGACGTAGGTTTTCCATTTTCATCTTGGTCTACCACGTTTATTTCTTCCACGGGGTGACCATTGGTATATACTTTTCGGCCATCTCTCATTTTCCATTCTTTGTACATGGCCATACCATTTAAGCGTTTGATTTTCAATCCTCTTAACAACAGATGTGGTGACCTTCATTTCTCTCCAAAGGAATTCATTTCTTATTTTATCCTGTCTTGTTTTTTGGAGGCTTCTTCTAAAATAATCGATTTCAACTGTTCTAATTTTATTCTTTTGTAATTCCGTCAAAGACCAAATTTCGCTTCCATATGACAAAATATTCTGTATTATGCTCTTATAAATTTTCATTTTAGTTTCCTTTGTAATATTTTTGTTCCAAATTACTCCATGTAATGTCTTAGTTGCATTTTTTTCCATTGCAATTTTAGCCTGTACACCTCTCTCACAGGTACCGAAACTTGTAATTATTGATATTTAAAAAATTCACATTTTTTTTATTGTCCCTGTTTCAAGTATGAGGTCATCCACATTCTTTTCCAAACACATATATTCTATTTTCTGTAAATTTATATTCAGTCCCCATTTTTTTATATTCTTCCATTAATTTATTTATCATATATTTCATATCATCTTCATCCCCTGCAAAAATTATTTGATCATCTGCAAACAACAATGAATGCAGTACTTTTCCTCCTATAGGAATACCCATTTCAGAACATTTTTTTAAACCACAAGTTAAGAGCCTGGTCTGAATAAATGTTAAAAAGGATTGGTGACAAACTGCATCCCTGCTTAAGGCCTTTATTCACTGTGAATTCCTCTGTTAAATTATTCTGTATTTTTACTTTAGCTTTTGTATTACTATAGATCCTCCTAACAATATTAATCCATTTATCACAGATATTCATATTTCTCATTGCCATCCATAACAATTGTCGAGGTACACTATCATATGCCATCTCTAAATCAATAAAGGTCATATGTAGTTCTTTATTTTTTGCTAGGATTTTCTCTTGTAATTGTCTAATACAGAAAATATTATCAATACATGATCTTCCACTCCGGAATCCACATTGTTCTTCTCTTAAGTTATCTTTTATCTCCTTAAGTTTAAAATGTATAATTTTACTAAAAATCCTAGCTGTTGAAGATATAACGCTTATACCTCTGTAGTTGGAACACAGTTTTTTATCACCTTTTTTAAAATAGGAGTAATGTACGATAAATTCCAGTCTTCTGGGATATCGTCTCCAATTTCGATTTTATTAAAAAGTTTTGTTAAAAATATTACTAAAATATCTCCCCCATATTTTAGGAGTTCCGTCTGAATATTTCCTGGTCTTGGTGGTGCTCTCCATTTTTTGCCTCTTTCAAAGCTCTTTTAACTTCATCTTCTGTTATCTCTGGAGTGTCAAATTTATATTCTACATCCGAATCTTGAAGTTGAAACTCCTTTCTATTTTCTTGAAGTAAACCTTTATAATGTTGCATCCATTCTGATGGTCTTATCAACTGAATATTTATCTTCTTTCTTTCTGATTTCCTGATATTTTGTAAAGTTTTCCAAGCTTCTTTGGATCTAGCATATCCAATCAAATGATCTATATTCGAGCATATATTATCCCAGTACTCATTTTTTGTTCTTCTCACTTCCGCCTTTGTTTTATGTTTTAAAGTGATATATTCATTTCGAGATTTTGTTGAGTGATCTGATAACCATTTCATCCGTGCTTTCTTTTTTTCCTCTACTAATTTTTTAATATCTTCATTAAACCATTCATTATTTCTTTTTACTTCTAGATTTTCTGTCCCAAGTGCTTCTAAAGCTGCTGAATGTATACTTTCCTTTAGTTGATCATACATTTCCACCGCAGATTTATTTATATTTCAATTAAAAATTAACTTAAATTTTCCTATGAACTTAATTCTCAAATACTCATATTCTCTTCTCCTTCCTTAAAATAAGAGCCCGTGTTTCGTATCCATACAATATAACTGGAAGAATAACAGTTTTATGTATTTTTAGTTTAATTTTTTTAGAGAAGTTGGGGTGGCCAAAGTGCCTGTAATGCATACTAGCCTGCATTTCTAGAATTGAGCCTAAGTTTAATTTCTTTGTGCATCTCATTCCTGTTTGTAATTATTATTCCTAGGTATTTGAATTCAGCCACTTCTTCAAAATTTCCCTCATTTGTCATTAACTGTCCACTTCCATTACATAATCTATTTCTATGTGTGAACACACATTTAGTTTTATTGATGTTTACTTCCAGCCCCAATTTCTTATTGTTACTCAACATAGTAGGCGTGTTGTCACTTAATATTTCCTCACTATGTCCTAATAATACAATATTTTACAGCATCTTTATCATGGCTTCATGTCTATACAGATGGGTCGCTAATGAATAGAGAAGCAGGAGCAGGAATAATGTGTAAACTCTTCTCATTTTACATCTCTCTTGGGAAATATACAACACATTATGACGGTGAACTGCAAACAATACTTACAGCCCTACAACAATTGTTTCTTCATATCAATTTCTTCCAAAATACTGTAATACTTTCTGGCTCTAGCTCAACCATAATAGCACTAACACACAACCAGACCACCCAAGACCATAGAATAATAGATGCATAAAATTGCATCAGGATGTTAACAAATCTAAACAAAAATGTTGTTCTACAATAGATTCTAGTACATTGTGGGGTGGAAGGTAATGAGAAGGCTGATATGCTTGCAAAAAAAAAAAGGTACAGTCATACAACAAAGTAAGATCAATTACCTATGTTACAAATCAGTACAACTCTGCACCAAAATGAAAATAAAATCCCATATAGCTGAACAAAACAAAATCCAATGTGATATGGAAGACATTACTAGAACCAAATACAATACAAAACATCCCCCGATCAATTGCAGTTGCATCATTTCATCTTGAAACTGGTCATGATTGCTTGGCAACACATCTATACACAACATTAAACTACTAAACTCTCCACACTGCATAGTATGCAAGAACACAAATACGATAATAAACAAGGACCACTTGATGTTCTGCGATGAACTTCAGAAAATAGTTGGAACACCATTCCAAATTGCTGAATATATTGGGAAGCCCGCAAGCGAATGATGACAAATCAAGAGCTTCAGAACATTTGAATACTACTACTACTACTACTACTACTACTCTTATATTAATTCATTTCTGATGTCCTATAACAATTATATTTTTCTGGAATGTTATTACCTGGGAAAAAATACATTTAAGAAAGTGTAAACATTGGTTTCTTTTTTTGGTGGTATAATCAATTGCTGCAAATGTTTTTATATTAACTCCCGCATGCGCTGTGTGTTGATATTCATGCACTATATATACGATCGGTTAGCCGTATTTGTTACAGAGTCAGTCACTGCAAAATAATGCTACTACCTATTCAGAATGTTAAAAACGAGGTGCTTTCTTTATAATGATAAACTTTAGTTGGTACATTCTAGGCGAAACACGACTGTGATTGGTTATAATAAAAAATCGTATGATGTAAATATGACAATTATATTTTTTCGGGATTATTACCTGGGAAAAAATACATTTAAGAAAGTGCAAACAGTGGTTTCTTTTTTTGGTGGTATAATAAATTGCTACAAATGTTTTTATATTAACTCCTGCGAGCGTAATGCACTATATATATACTATCTGGTAGCTGTATTTCTTACAGGCTCTGTGGTTTTGAAGTGATGGCCAGACCTATTCAGAATATTAAAAAGGAGGTAATATGGTAAATTTAACACTGATAAATTTTCGTGAAACACGACTCTGATTGGTTGTAAAACAGAAATCATTGAACGTGATTGGTCATTGACTCCCATTTGGGGCATGAGTTAAATAGTCATAAGTAATACCACGAGTGATTTCCAATTTATCTAGAGGATTTGGAAATCAAGAGTGGCATTTGTTAGGACTATTTAACAAAATTAAGTTGTTTACTACAAATCATTATTTAAATATAGTAATTTTAAACTATTTATACATTTAATGTAAACGGCGATGTTTGAAAACAAATGAGAAATGTTTGGTTAAGCTTCTTTTTTGCGCGATAGTGCGTTTTGTCGTACTTACAGCAATGGCGACCATGATTGAAGGTTCAACTTCCTACATTTCGGGATTGCCAACCTAAATAACTATACTGTAACATTAAATTTACACCCACGTGCGGGAAGTAAAATCACTGCCCTCTATGTGTACTATGTACAATGTATATACAAAAAAAATCCAAAAGAAGTATTAATATACATTATACGATACAAATCACTGCATTTTAAATTAACTGAAGTTTATTTGAAACAATATAAAATAATAAATATGGTATTTGGGGCAATTTTATCTATAATTGTTATCAAGGCCTCCTGTTGTTTCAACTAATAAACATTGTCCACACTGTTAACGTTAGCCAATTGTTTATAATGAACGCAAATATTTCCAACAAAGATGTTATTATTTTACTATTATTTATTATTTTGAAAGCACCATCACGCAAAAAATAATGCACAACGCACGTTTGTGAAGTGTTTTTACAGAATCTCGGAAATTAAAAACCTCGCTATCGCTCGGTTTTAAAACATTTTTCCTCGATTCTGTAAAAACCACTTCCCAACCTCACATCGTAATATACTATTGTTCATCCACTTCAACTAAATCATATTATTTATTGCCAAATAGGATCGTAATATTGTACAAATGCACCCTAGTGAGGAAAAAATGAAACACATCAAGCTGTATATTATAACGAACATTATAGGTTATTTATTTTATAATATAATAATAATAATAATAATAATAATAATAATAATAATACTTTATTTATTCTGGCAGAGTTAAGGCCATAAGGCCCTCTCTTCCACTCAACCAGCACAAATACAAATAAATATTCGACAAATATAGATATACACTATACTAATTATAAACAGTTAAAGATACAATAAATATAGCAATGTAAATGTCATGTACAAACAACATTTTATAGGGTAATAACAATAATGATACGATAATAATAATAATAATAATAATAAATATGAATATGATACATTATACGGGAAACAACAATTAATATATATATCTTACAGTGGATAATAATGAAGTCGAGTTTAGAGCAAATATAAATTTAGATTTCTTTTAAAAGATGTCAATGTCCGGCAGCCCCTTATTTCTTGTGGTAGGGAATTCCAGTTGCGAGAAGTGGAGATGGTATATGACATGGAGTGATGTGATGTCCTATGTTGCGGTATATTAAGTAAGAGACTATGTTGTGATCGTGTGTTTAAGTTATGGTTTGAGGATAGATACTGGAAACGGGATGATAAATAATTGGGAAACAACTTCCTAAAATCATTATTTAAAAACACAATTATTGAAACACACAATTATCAAATAAGTAATTCGAAGGAATCTGTTCATTATTTGCTGTATTCAACTTATTTGTTCGAAAGTCAGTTACTGCAAAATAATGCTCTGGTCTGTTCAGAATATTAAAAAGGAGGAGTTTTCTTCATTGACTCCTATTTGGGGCATGAGTTAAATAGTAATTTAAAGAAAAAAATATATATATCCATCCATAATAATTCTGCCCAAGGGCAGGTCTTTCACTGCAATCATAGCATTTTCATGCTATGCTTTGCAGCTTTACTAGGGAATTGTAGGGGTGGTAGCTTCACGTTGCTTTCCACACCGGTGAAGGATGATGATGAAGATAATGATATGGATGATGATGATGGCCACATGATTTCGGGGACCGTTTGGGCCTTAAAGTTTTTCTGACATTTGTCTTACATGTGAGAAAAAACCCCGATAAAAACCTCACCCAGAAAAACTGCCCCCACCGGGTATCGAACCTCGACCACAGCGGTGGATATATATATATATATATATATATATATATATATGTAAATCTGGGGGCACGCCGTAGTGTGTTGGTTAAGGCACTGCACTACAAGCCGGAAGGTCGAGGGTTCAAGTCCCGGTGGGGTCAGGATTTTTAAACTGACCCAAACCCTCTGGCGGACCATGCCCTGGGGTCGACTCAGCCTCTAACGGAAATGAGTTCCAGCCACTTGTTCTGGGGGTAAAGGCGGCCGTCACGCAGGGCTGACAACCCGGCTGACATCAAGTGCCGATTGTCCAGAAAAAGTGGGAGCCTTAACCTCTCACTACGCCAAGGGCCTCCTGAGGCCTGTAGTGGGATTACTTTATATATAAATCTACTATTAACATTTATATTTGTTCTTTCTAAGTAAAATTTAGGCATATATGCAAAGTTTATACGCTAATTTGTAACTTATAAATTACCATGGAATTTAGGCGGCTCCGTTGTACAAGTGGTTAGACGCTCGAATCTCACCGCTGGGGCATCGAATTCGCAACACGGTAACTCCATGTGGGTTTCGTGGTGGACGGACTGGAACTAGGACAGATTTTCATCAGAGTTTCTCCCGTTTTCTCCTGCTACAAATGTCATTGTGTCATTTATCCATAGCCTACTCATCTCATCCGTTTCGTTCCGTCTCTGTGATGTCAGATGTGTTTCAGCCGGTACACTTGTCACTTACAGGGGCTTCATCTCTTCTTATTCTTCGACCTGACCTTGAGTTGAATTGGAGTTGAGGATATTGTTATATCGTATCATGAATTTATCAGTATTGACTATTCGGACGAGAATTATTACGTCATTGACAATCTTGATTTTCTAGGGACAGTATAGGCCTATATTATATCATAGAACATTATTTAATCGCAAATCAATCGATCGTTTTCAAATTCAGAAATACAAATATATTGCACACGTATCATGTAGTTACAAGGAAATGGTTCAAAAATGTGAAAACAAATGAGTTTTACCGGTAATAAATTGTGTTTTTATGGGATAATATTAGTTTAAATAAATAATAGTTTAAAAAACTAAAACAACACGCTTTATTAGAAAATCGAACTAAAAAATGAAAAATAATATTAATTTCCAACAGGCTTGGGATAAAATTAAAGTGGTCAACAAAAAAATCATCTCCAACACATCTAGAATAAAACTAGAGTTATCTATAAAAAATAATTTTACCATCACTTTTTATGTTTTTTACGTTTTCTTCTTAGAGACTTTACTTTTACCAATATATGTTTATTATCAAATATGTTAATTGAGCACCACACGCTATTGATGGTAAAATTATTTTTTTATAGGTAATTCTAGTTTTATTCTAGATGTGTTGAAGATGATATTTTTGTTGACCACTCTAATTTTATCACAAGCGTATTGGAAATTAAAATTATAATTCTTTTTTCAGTTCGGTTTTCTAATAAAGCGTGTTGTTTTAGTTTTTTTAAAACTATTATTTAATTTTCATTTTTTAGTTTGGTTTTCTAAAAATGTAAATATCTTTAAATTCGATACTAATGAAGTATGAGCTAAAGGTAATACTCTTCTAAAAAAAAATCTTCCGGGCCGGATTTGAACCCGCGATCTATGGATTACTGAAATTATTTACCACTACAGTCCACCACTCTATCAACTGAGCTACCACAACGATAGACTAAAAAGTCGATACGTCCGCAACCTTTATTTCTTTGATGTCCTCATGATCCTGGCCAGGATCTTAGGAACAAAAATGAAATTATTGTACTGTCATTGGTCCTTTACAAGTATATACAGAGTTTCAAGTCGATCAAATGTTTTTAAGTGGGTAAAAATCGTGTTGAAAGATTCCGTTACATAGATAGATACGGGTCAAGCTAATATAAAGCGTGTAAAAATAATATATTATTAATAAGGAATACAATGACGTACGGTGCAGAAAATTGGGAATTAAAGTGTAGAACAACAAGTAAATTAAATTGTACAGAAGTAGATTTTTGGAGGCGATCAACTGGAATTTCTAGAAGAGAAAATAAACTGTTAATAGTACAAAAGGTTTATGTTCAAACATCAATTGTGGATTTCATAAAAAAATACATTGGTATGGTCATGTCAAAAGAATGACAGCAGACAGATTCCCAAGTAGAATAGGAGAATTTTTGTAGTAGAAGAAGATGAGGACGGCCAAAAGTAACGTAGAATGGTTGTTTGAGCAGCCTGAGGACGATGGAGACTGAAATTGAAGAGAGACGTGGAAGAGAATGACAGTGGATTAATTGGGCACAGGAAGATGTGAGACAATTTAAAATCAGCTAAGTTAATAAAGACAACACATTACTATAGGTAAAAGGAACTAAGTTTTACCTCTTAACAGCTCCTTTAAAAACCCTTACAAATTTTTAACCTGGTTTAATATAAAAATTTAAGATTTACAACTTATTTATCCCAAAACTGCCTTTTTGGACTTAATATAATTTTGTTTTAAGCTCACGACATATTCCATAAGCCACACGTGGGGAGCAGGTTGCTCCATAGAAGGAGTTCCCTAATCAAACTAATTTCGTTACGCTTATTTACCTACATTTCTAGTGTCATGTAGTTATCACATCGCCCTCAAAGAGACATGTATTAGGCAATTAAGTATTAGGCACATGGTTGGATGAAGGTCGGTTAGATTTTGCAAGATACATTTTTATTCATGGTTACGGCTTTTTTAACCAGCCTGAAAAGCTTCAGACTTAAAGTCCCTCCCGGAGGACTTGTCCCTTGGATTTTTCCACCCTAAATATACATCGACCCGCGACCCTCGGGACTAGAGGCAAAAGCTCACAATATAGACTCCTGAAAATAAAATTTAATTTCTTTAAAATAAAGCTTTTCCACTATAACTTTTGTGACCAGAAGCCGTATGTGGATATTAACCCCTCTTACATCCTATCTGGATGGTTGTGAAACGAACTTAGATTTGATACGTTGTTTACTTTATTGATATTTTTTTGTTCCTAAGTTACAATACTAGAAAAACACGACAGGAAATTAATTGTAATCTGATCACATCACAATAACAATTGTTAATTTTGTGTGAATCTTATAACACAGTTGCTATGAAACTTCATTCTTAAATTGAAAGTAAATTGTATCAGTTATAAGTAAATGAAAATACAAGGAATTAAGTGGACGAATCTACAGATATAAGTTAAAAATTATTTATTACAAGATCTGAGCATAGAGAAAGTAGCCTGATATATATTATCTCCATAAACTGAGAGTTTACTATCCTACAGTAAAAGAATGCTATACAGACAGTGGACAATGAAATAAAAACAAATTCCAGTAAGATACGTAAAAGTGAATTTTATTAGAAAAGGAATTTTAAAAAAAATTGCGGGGACTTAAAAGCACATAATCAACTGCCTGAAGTTAAAAAATAATTTATTACAATAACTGAACATACAGAAAGTAATGTCTATTTACTCGATGAATGGAGTGTGTAAATAGATGTAATAAACAATTCAATTACAGTCTGTGGACAATGAGAAAATGAAATTCAGTAATTTACTATTAAAGTGAACATTATCAACATGGAAAAAAATGTATATTTGTACAGAAAGAAACTAACTAAAAATGAAAGATTAAATAAAAAAGCATTCGACAAAAATGAAGTTCTAAAATACAATTATAACAATACACACAAAAGTACAAAGTCGTACAGATTATATGCAGGAAATCTACTTAAAAGCTAGATAAATTAACTCAGAAAAAATTCTAATGCGGAGTAAAATTAATTACGAGTATTATAATTATATTAATATCGCCACAACTCCTGAAGGAGCACTTACAAGTCCGAGACGAAGCAAAAAAAAAAAAATCATAAAAATTAATCTCTGAGTCCCTAGGGAACAACTTTAAAATATTGCGATCCTTCAGTGGGAGAAGAGGAGAAAATGTCCAACCAAATTTTCACCGACTCCCGAGGGAAGAACTTGAAAATATCGGGATCCTCCAGTGGGAGAAGAGGAAAAAACGTCCCACAACATTCTCCCCGACTCCCGAGGGAAGAACTTGAACATATCGGGATCCTCCAGTGGGAGAAGAGGAAAAAACGTCCCACAACATTCTCCCCGACTCTCGAGGGAAGAACTTGAACATATCGGGATCCTCCAGTGGGAGAAGAGGTAAAAACGTCCCACAACATTCTCCCTGACTCCCGAGGGAAGAACTTGAACATATCGGGATCCTCCAGTGGGAGAAGAGGAAAAAAGCCCCACAACATTCTCCCCGACTCCCGAGAGACGAACATGAACATATCGGGATCCTCCAGTGGGAGAAGAGGAAAATACGTCCCACAACATTCTCCCCGACTCCCGAGGGAAGAACTTGAAAAATATCGGGATCCTCCAGTGGGAGAAGAGGAAAAAACGTCCCACAACATTCTCCCCGACTCCCATGGGAAGAACTTGAAAATATCGGGATCCTCCAGTGGGAGAAGAGGAGAAAACTTCCCACCAAATTTCCCCGACTCCCGAGGGAAGAACTTGAACATATCGGGATCCTCCAGTGGGAGAAGAGGAAAAAACGTCCCGCAACATTCTCCCCGACTCACGAGAGACGAACATGAACATATCGGGATCCTCCAGTGGGAGAAGAGGAAAAAAAAACGTCCCACCACATTCTCCCCGACTCCCGAGGGAAGAACTTGAACATATCGGGATCCTCCAGTTGGAGAAGAGGAAAAAAGTCCCACAACATTCTCCCCGACTCCCGAGGGAAGAACTTGAACATATCTGGATCCTCCAGTGGGAGAAGAAGAAAAAACGTACCACAACATTCTCCCCGACTCCCGAGGGGAGAACTTGAACATATCGGGATCCTCCAGTGGGAGAAGAGGAAAAAACGTCCCACAACATTCTCCCCGACTCCCGAGGGATGAACTTGAACATATCGGGATCCTCCAGTGGGAGAAGAGGGAAAAACGTCCCACAACATTCTCCCCGACTCCCGAGGGAAGAACTTGAACATATCGGGATCCTCCAGTGGGAGAAGAGGAAAAAACGTCCCACAACATTCTCCCCGACTCCCGAGGGAAGAACTTGAACATATCGGGATCCTCCAGTGGGAGAAGAGAAAAAAACGTCCCACAACATTCTCCCCGACTCCCGAGGGAAGAACGTGAACATATCGGGATCCTCCAGTAGGAGAAGAGGTAAAAACGTCCCACAACATTCTCCCTGACTCCCGAGGGAAGAACTTGAACATATCGGGATCCTCCAGTGGGAGAAGAGGAAAAAACCTCCCACAACATTCTCCCCGACTCCCGAGGGAAGAAATTGAACATATCGGGATCCTCCAGTGGGAGAAGAGGAAAAAAGCCCCACAACATTCTCCCCGACTCCCGAGGGAAGAACTTGAACATATCGGGATCCTCCAGTGGGAGAAGAGGAAAAAACGTCCCACAACATTCTCCCCGACTCCCGAGGGAAGAACTTGAATATATCGGGATCCTCCAGTGGGAGAAGAGGAAAAAACGTCCCACAACATTCTCCCGGACTCCCGAGGGAAGAACTTGAACATATCGGGATCCTCCAGTGGGAGAAGAGGAAAAACGTCCCACACAAGTTCCTCAATTCCCGAGAGTGCAACATATGGAATAATGGGAACCTCCAGTGAGAATGAGGTGACAGCGTCTAACAGTATTTTCTCCCAGACACAAATGTTCTAACAAGAAATCTGGACACTCTGTTTATGACAGGTTGAAATGCTACTAAATTCGACTAACACCTTCACATAATCCTACATCATAAGTGTACAATATCCCCTTTGTGCAATACCAGTGTTATTTCCCTAATATTTTACATGTTACAACTTTACACATATCACTCAGTAATAGCAATTATTTTATATTGAAATCAGTTCATTTCTGTATCACATTTATCAGTTTAGCCTCTCACTCTCATTAGGACCTGGATAACTTTAATTTAGAATAGTGTAAAAATATCTTCTGTATATAGTTTAAACTTAATGTTAATTATTGTAAATATGTGTTAACATAGTGAGTAGTTAGGTTTAATTATAGTAGTTAATGTACGTAATTCTCTGTAAAATGATTTTTTAGCTTTAATGCAACTCCAATATATGAATATTATAAAATCTTTTTTTTTCCTTTTATGATAATAATTTAAATTTATATCAAATGTTTATAATCTTTTTATATCGTCACAGGAATGACAGTTCAAAACTGAGTTAATCTTTGAATAAAGAAGGATTCTTCATTTTATAAAAAGTAAGTGGGTTGTTTAGTAAAGTTGAGTAAAGTGTTCCCACTACAGGCCTCGGGAGGCCCTTGGGGTAGTAGATTGTTAAGGTTCCCACTTTTTGTAGACAATCGGCACTTTATGTCAGTCGGGATGTCAGCCCTGCGTGACGGCCGCCTTACCCCCAGAACAAGCACACATCTGGTACTCATTTCAGTTAGTGGCTGAGTTGACCCCAGGGTCATGGTGCCGCCAGAAGGTTTGGGTCAGTTTAAAAATCCTAACCCCCGGGACTTGAAGCCTCGACCCTTCGGTTTGTAGCGCACTGCCTTAACCACTACGCTACGGCGTGGCCTTGGGTTGTTTAGTAACAACATTAATAAAATCCACAGTAAAACTCTTTGAGATGTTAGTCACAATATTAAAATTATATAATAATAATAATAATAATAATAATAATAATAATAAATAATAATAATAATAATAAAAAATAATAATAATAATAATAATAAAATAATAATAATAACAATATATAATAATGATAATAATAGTAATCTACAAGCAATGTATGCAGCAAAAACACTAACTACGAATTTCAAAGGCGAATTGGAGAAACTTGAAATAAAGGGGAGGAATATTTTAAGGAAAATCGTAAGACAAACATTTCAAGATAATAAGATAATATACAAATCGGCCGCGGAGGGCTAGTGGTTATGCTCCTTGCCTCCGGTACCGAGGGTTCAAACCCGACCGGGGTCGGTGTATCTGTTAGGATGTACTTCAAGCTGTGGATCCCGAGTCTGAAGATTTTCGGGCTCGTAAAAGATCCTTAAGTCTGAATGAAAAGGCCTCTAAGCAAAATTTACCGAATTTTCCCGTCCTAGTACTACCTTGGTTTCCTAGATGTCAGTATGAGGCGGAACGCTGACCACGGACCACTCAAATGGCATCTTTACGAAAACAAGTGTAACTAAATTAGTATGGTTCAAATTCTTCGCTGTAGGGGGAGTGCGTCTAGATCTCTGTTAAGGGAAAACATAGGCTTACAAAAAAAAAGATAATATACAACGTGTCCAAAATATAGTATCATACTTTTAAACTACTACTAGGTCTTACTTACTTATCTAACTTACTCACTGGTACTATCGAACCGTAGGTTCATGGCCGCGCGGACATAATCTCTTCAGACATCCCCTATCCTGAGCTAATGCTTTCCAATCATTCCCATGATAATCTACTTCCCTCAAATCATAGTTAATGTTATTCTCCCATCTCATTCTTTGTCTACCAACTGGGGCGTTTTCCCTCTGGCTTTCCTACAAGAAGCTTCATGCAAGTCTTTCATTTCCCATACGTGCAACATGTCCTGCCCATCGCAGTCTACGAGACTTAACTGTTCTTATTATATCCGGCTTCCTATAAAGACCATGGGAGTTCATTGTTAAGTCTTCTCCATTCACCTGTCTGTTCAGTTCTCTTTGGTCCAAAAATTTCCTAAGTACTTTATTCTCAAATACTCGTAATCTCCTTTCCTCCCTTAAGTAAGAGTCCATGTTTCGCACCCATAAATATAACTGGTAGAATAATAGTTTTTATGTAGAAGAATAGTTTTATGTATTTTCAGTTCCAACGTTTTTTGAAAGGAGTTGGGACATCAAGAGTCTCTGTAATGCATAATAGCACGCATTTCTAGAATTGAGCCTATGTTTAATTTCTTTATGGCATCTCATTCACTGCTACTATGTCGCTTTGGATATACGTATCTAAATGAAATTGGTGAGAATCAAATGAGAGATTCAAAAAGTTTTGTACATGTTAACTATGCCAACAATGGAGAATACTGGACAACAATACAGAAACTAAACTAAATTTAATCATGTTTTTTGTGATCGATATGTGTTCATTGTTGGACATTTAGCAGACAGGTTAAATGTGAATGTTTGCTGTGCTTTTGGAATTGTTTTCTTTAGAAGTTATGAATTAAGTTTTAAGTTAAGGAGTTACTTGCATTTTCGGGAACATCTGAATGACCGACTTCCAGGAAAGATGATGCCGGAGATGATGATAAAGTTTCCTACAAGTGGCCGCCGACTTGACGGTCTGTGACTTCTTTTTATGGGGTTATATAAAGGATCGTGTCTATGTACCGCCATTGTCTCAAAACCTGTAAGAAATCCAGCTTCGTATCATTGCTGCCATTCCAGTCCATTTCTTCACATATGTTGGAGGGTGTGTGGCGTGAAGGGAATATCGCCTCAGATGTCTGCAGCGTCACTCGTGGTGGCCACATTCAATGTCTATAAGGTGTAGCAAAAACGTTTTGAGTTTCTCTTTTGATTGTCACCAATTTCATTTAGATACGATTATCCAAAGCGACGTCGTAACAGTTTAAAGTAGGATACTACATCTGTGGACACGGTTCATCAATAGAGAAACCACTTACAAAACAATCGAAAAAAACTTTCAAATACTATGCGAAAAAGGAGAATACATTTTTACGGTCATCTTCTCAGAATGAACACTACCTTCTATTATATTAATATATATATATATATATATATATATATATATATAAATATCCATCCATAGTAATTCTGCCCGAAGGCAGGTCCTTCACTGCAATCATAGCATTTTCATGCTATGCTTGTAACTTTACTAGGGAATTGTGCAGGTGTGGTAGCTTCCCGTTGTTTTCCACACCGGTGAAGGATGATGATGATAATGATAATGGTAAGGATGATAATGATGATGGCCATATGATTTCGGGGACCGTTTGGGCCTTAAAGTTTTCCAGACATTTGTCTTACAGGTGAGGAAAAACCCCGATAAAAACCTCACCTAGAAAAACTGCCATGACCGGGGATCGAACCCGGGCCCGCTGCGTGACAAGGCAGCACGCTACCTCGAGACCACAGCGGTGGACTATATATGTATTTATAATTATATTTAATTATAAATAACAAATAAATAAATTCAATATAAAACTAATACAGGGATATGTGATGACGTCATGATTATTTATGAAAATAACAAGAAGAAAAGGAATTTTTGCTAGAACTAAACAATATGCATCATAAAATGGAATTTACGGAGGAGATAGAACGTAATTACAAAATAAACTATCTAGACTTTCCATAACGAAAAACATAGAAAAAATAAACTTGAAATAAGTTTTTCCGCTTCTCCGCAATTTTCTACAAATAATATGCTCACAAGTCTAGACAACCCCATACCAACATAATATCAGCACATTTAAATAGTTTAATAAAAAAATTATAAACAAAGAACTACATTATGTTAAAAACATGGCGAAAAAACAACGGTTTCAACAAACAAACCATTGATAAGCTTATAAAGAAACAAAAAAGAAAAAATGACGCAAACAATATACCAAAACTTAAAAGAGAATCTGATACTAACAAAACATGGGTAACATTAACTACACAGGAAATTAAACCACAAACGAGCCAGAACTTTGAAAACATAATAAAAACATTAACATGGCTTATAAAACAGGAAACAAATTATACAACATAATATACAATGGCATAGACGAAAACACAACAAATTCAACAACAAGGGAGTCTACAACTAACATGTCAAGATTGTATAAATTTTATATTGGCAAGTCACAGCAAAATTTCAATACAATATATAAATAACACCTAAAAGATTTCATACACGCGGGTACTAAATCAGGCTATGCTAAACATCTCATTAATGCACGTCATCGAAGAACACAATGAAAATACTCTCACAGATAATCCACCGAGAAAACATTCCAGCTAGGATAAATATATTTGAAGACCTCGAAATTATAAAGGAAGCAAACAAACACCTCACTTTTATATATTAAATTTGGGATTTTTAACATTATGAGGTTCAAATTCATAAGAATTAAAATTATCGTGATTAATTCATACCTCATCCTTCTGTATTCTTTAAATACAGCACTGCAGTATCGGAAATTTCTTATCACCATCATCGTGAAAACAGCTGATGATGGTGATAAGAAATTGCCGATACTGCAGTGCTGTATTTAAAGAAATATAGAAGTAGGGAATAGAAATAAACACACGAATTTAACTCATGCCCCAAATGGGACTCAATTCAATCACTTTTCAATGATTTCTGTTTACAACCAATCAGAGTCCGTGTTTCACGAAATATTTATCAGTGTTATAATTACATATTAAAGAAGGCTCCTCCTTTTTAATATTCTGAACAGATCTGACCATTATTTTGCATGACTGAGCCTGTGAGAAATACGGCTACCAGATTGTATATATAGTGCATGAATGTCAACACTGCCGCCACCGGGATTAATATAAACACATTTGTAGCATTGATTATACAACCAAAAAAAGAAACCACTGTTTGCACTTTCTTAAATGTATTTTTCCCAGGTAACAATCCAAAAAAATATAATGTCATATTACATCATACGACATCACAAATAAATTATATACAGTTTGATGTGGTTTCATTCTTTCTCCACTAGAGAGCATTCATTACAATATTGCGTTCCTTCGTCCAACAAATAGTATGATCTGGTTGCAGTGATAAACAAAAGAAGCAGATGAAGTGGTACCTATCCTTCTCATTTGTTTTCAAACATCGTCGATTACATTAAATATATAATATTTTAAATAACTATAGTTAAATAATGATTTGTGAGTAACAGCTTAATTTATTCGTTAAATAGTCCTAACAAATGCCACTCTTGATTTCCAAAATTCTCTAGATAAATTCACTCCTCACTTCGTAGTCGGTGAATTTATCGATAAGTTGGCGTGGCATTACTTATGATTAATGTAAATTCTTACGAAACCCTCACTTCTTAAGAGTACCCACCCAGTCAAACCCATTATACGAGATCGTCAAAAACAAGTAAGTTGCTGCTACAAACAGTTGGAGTATACATAACCGTACACAACAAACAACGAGTAGCAGAAGCTCAACCTGCCGAATATGAAATATAACTTCCGAAAACGCTCCATTCAATTTGCATATACAATATTTAAACAAGTTGAGGACGACGGCACCTACCAACAGATAGATTTAATTTTTAACTTTCATCGTCAGAATGAAGAAAATACTGATACTCGGGTACTAACAAAGGAACAACACCAGAAAAATGATTGATTCAACGTACCCCAAGTGAAACGAATAAAAAAATCCTTTATGTAAGCGGGGCAGAATCAAGTCATAAAGCCTTCATCTTCCAACTCGACCAGAGAGTATTATAATCATAGGCCCTACTTAATTACAAATAATTTAAAAATATTATCAAAATACAGACAATCGAAGACAATGCAGATGTGGTCTAACACTAGCTGACGCTAGTAAAACATTGTATCAAACAAAAAATGAAGTAAGAAAAGGTTTCTAGATGAATATTTATAGGTATACAAAATGCTGAATAGAGTTTTTTAGATCCTTCTCCTCAACTTTAAAAATAGTATTAAAATATAGGCCTGTCGATACAAAACTAAGAACAAACAGACAAAAGACAAACAAATATTTTGTACTTTTTAAAGTAAACAATGTAATCAGATTTACAGTGTATTAGAGTAAGCCTTTTTATATATCTCAGCTTATTTGTGTTCCTACAAGTGTAATTTCAGTTGTGTTTTTTTACTACAGTGTCAGAAATTATTTCATTAGTATGGTGTCATGTACTATAGCACGAGTATTCTACTGATACAAATCCACTTTTTATAAAAAACGGATGGATCTTATTCGAAATTTTTAGAATTCACTTTGGGGTTAAAATTAAAGAGTCCAACTAAATTTATATATTCCTGCGTTTCAACCCCGTAATCGAACGCTTTAAGCATGGTGTAATTGGTGCAGAACTTACTTCTCTCAATCATAGTTAACGTTATTCTCCCCCTCATTTTGGCCCCCCCTATGAGCGTTTCCCTCTGGTTTTCATACAAGGAATTCCATGCCCCACTTTCCTAACCTATTCGTGCCACAGGTCCTGCATATCCAATCTACTAGACCTAACTGTGTTTTAATTATATCGGTTTCCTATAAAGATGATGCAGCTCACTGTCATCACTCTTCTCCCATTTGCCCTGTCTGTTCACCTCTCTCTGGCCCAAATATTTTCCTATGTACTTTATTCTCAAATCCTTAAATTCTCTTCTCCTCCCTAAAATAAGAGACCTGGTTTCATATCCCATAAACTGGAAGAATAACATTTTATATGTTTTGTATAATGATAGCTGTGATACAAGAGTCCTGCAATGCACTTATAGTATGAGCCTATTGTTTATTCCATTGTTCACTCATCCTGTTTGTAATTATGTTCCTACGTATTTGAATTCAGCCACTTTTTCAAATTACCCTCCATGTGTATATTAAAACTGTTCATTTCCATTACTTTATACATTTCTGTGCGTGAACACATCTATTTAGTTTCATTGATGTTTAACTTCCAGCCCCAAATTTCTTAATGTTACCTCAGTATAGTATGCGTGTTGGTCCTTAGTATTTCGGCTCGCTATCTCCTAATAATAATCATCAGTACATTTAACATTTAAAAAAAAGTTATATCTACTGTTAAAATGTATGTTTGTTCTACCTAGATAGAATTTAGGCCTATTGCAGTCTTAATACGTTAATTATAAACTATCGTGGATTTTAGGCGGGGCTCCCGGGGCGCAAGGGTTGAATGCTTCGAACTATCACAGATGGGGGTATCGAGTTCACAACCGGTCCTTCCATTGGATCTCAATGGTGGGCGAAAGGGAGCTTGGACAGGGTTCATCAGGGTTTTCCCTGCACCAAATTTCATTTAACATTACTCCATTCTCATCTCATTCATCTTCGTTTCATTTCCTTCGTCCGTCCCTGTGACGGTGCGACAAGTGCATTCGGCGGCCAACACACGTGTCATTTATAGGGGTTTATCTCTTTTTCACCTTCGACCCGACCCTGAGTTAAAATGAGTTGAGGATTATCATATTATATCATGATTAATCATGAGTTCGGAGGAGATTACACTGAGCAACAAAAAAGAAAAACTTTTTTTGTCTCAGAAAGAAAAATAGTGATTCAGATAGTATTTTCTCCTAAATTCAAATACGATATCGGTTTTTTCTCATCACGCAAGGTTACGAGAGACAACATTTATATTTAAAAACCTTTAATTTCCTACATCGTAACTACACATATTCGAAAATGGACTCACCTGAATGTAAGAAATACGATTTTCTGCATATTTCGCCTGGGGACAGCCTCTTGATGGTCCAAAATAATCGCCTGCCCTTAGGATTCATTTGGCTAATATCTCTTTTACATAGCTGAATCTCCGATGAAAGTGTTTGCGTGCTCATCACTCAATGCGCCAAGATTTCCGGGAATCTTGTTTAAACTATTAAAGAAATAATTATTTAAAAACAAGAAAAGAATTAAGAAAAAAAAACTGTGGGTGATGGAGAAAGTCTGAATACATACCGGTATTTGAAACACGATAAAAACTGATTAGTACAACTATTGGTATCATGAGACAAAAATCATGTTGACCATTTTATCAATTGACACTCCTGATGTTCCAATACAGTAATGGCCTACATTATATCTCCAGACAACACTTTATTAAAAAATCGAACGACCGTTTACAAAATCACATCTGAGGCGGTATAAACAGATGTATACATGATCAATGGAACAGATGTTATGGAAAGGTCCAAGAATATGGAAAAAATGAATTTTAACAAATTAAATTGTATTTTATGGAATCAGATTCTGTTCTAAAAGTTTTAAAATACAATAACGAGTAAATGATATAGGCTCAAAAACATCGAATTAATCTCTAGAAGATAAGTAAATTAAAATCTGCAGAAAAGGATTTTGGAGGCGTTAACTGGAATTACTAGAGAGAAAATAGAGTAGTAATCGAAAGATGAAGGTTCCAACTTCATTGGGGATTTCACAAATAAAAACAATACGGTAATTAAAAGGCATGGTCATGGAAAACATGAGAGAAGAAGATGCCCAAGAAGAACACTAGAAAGGGTACCATTTTGTAGCAGAAGAAGAGCAAAGCAAAAATACGTGATTGAAGGTGTTTTATAGGCTGAGGGCAAAAGATGGACGGGGGAGTGGAATGACGAGAGATGTGGAGGAGAATACAGAGAATTGGGTGGCAGAAGATTTTGTGAGACATTGTGAAACCTGCAACTAAATAATTTACAGCCGTTAACATAATCTATAGGTAAAGGACTAAGTTCTACATTAAACAATTGTTATAACATGAAATTATTGTATTCACGGGACCTACAAGTATACAAATTGCAGTCGACCGATATTTTAAGGGGGTGAAAATCACGTTGAAAGATGCAAAAAACATAGATGGATATATAGATAGATCGTAGATTACAGGTAAGCTATATAAAGCGTGGTAAAAAATTAACAAATCTTAACCTGATTTAACAAACATTTAAGATTTATCCGAAAATATATTTGAGGATTATATAGTTTATTCTAAGCCACGATATCACTATCCATCCATAGTAATTTCTGCCGAACAGGTTCTCACTGAAATCATAAAATTTTCATGCATGCTTGCAGATTACAGGGAATTGTGTAGGTGTGGTACTTCCCGTTGCTTTCCACACACGTGAAGGATGATGATGATAATGACATGGCAAGGATGATGGGCATATGATTTCGGGGACCGTTTGGACTTAAAGTTTTCCTGACATTGTCTACAGGTGGGAAAACCCGATAAAGCCTACCCAAAAACTGCCAAGACCGGGGATCAAACCCGGGCCCGCTCCTCGAGACCACAGAGGTGACATATATATATTATATAGATATATTTATAATATAGAATATATTATATCGGGTTGTAATCGATATCCGCGAGTACAGACCAGAGATCGGGTTCGAATCCCCGTCCAGGCATTTATTTTTTTATCAGCCATATATATATATTATAATATATATAGATCACCCCATAAATCACACGTGGGGACCCGGTTAATCATAGCGGGAGTTCTAATGAAGCTTATTATAGCTTATGTATTCATTACAAAGACGTGATAGCACAAGGTCTCATAAGACTTCTAATAGCAACAAAGGTATTACTGAAGGATGAAGTTCGGTTAATTTGAACAGAGACGTTCATATTATTATTTTGGTTGCTTTTTATTTTTTACTAGCTGAAAATCTGATCGGGCCCATCTTAACACTCTCCGCCAGGAGGAATTTCCATCAATATACATAGAACGTGGCAGTTATGAAAAGCGAACCTCGAGAATAGAGACAAAACCTCACGTTAGACTCTAAAAAATTAAATCTTTCCCAAATAATTTTGTGGCCATAAGACATATGAGGACATAAACCCCTCTGTCCGCCCTTGTGGGCTCGAGTAGCGTGCTGCTTTCACGCGCGGCTTGGTTCGATTCCTGTCCGGACAGGTTCCGCGTGAGTTTTCGGGGGTTTTCCCACCTGTAAGACAATGTCAGAGCTTAGGGCCAAACGGTCCCCAAAAATCATCCGCCTCTCATAATATTTCACCATGTGGAAAACTATGGGAAGCTACCATACCGATATTCCATAGTAAAGCTGCAAATTAGCATAATGCTAAGATTGCAGGAAAGATTGTTCCGGATAGCTATGATGGTATTACATTTGACACGACGTGTTATTGATGATTTTTTGTTCGAATTACAATATTAAAACGGCACAACAGAAATATTGTAATCAATCCCAAAATAGAAACGGTTAAATTTAATGCGACCTCATGTAAGACGTTGCTATGAAACTGGCCTTAATGAAAGTAAGTTGTATCGTTATAAAAACTCCAAATCTGTGAATTATATCAAATTAAAGAGAAGTAATGGACAAATCTAAAGATTCAGATAAAAGTGATTGTAGTACATAAGAGCATAGAGAAAGTATCCTAATTATATTTCAAAACAGGATCGAGAGTTGAATAAGTACACTAAACAATGAATACAGGCAGGGGACAATGAAATAAAAAAAAACAAATTCCAGTAAGTAATAAAAAAATGATATGTTTGAACATTAAAAAAATGATAAAACGTACCAGCGGAATAAATGATAAAATCGACTGGTTAAAAATTTTATACCTAAACTGAACGTACGTAAGTAAAATCTATTACTCCATGATGGAGTGCGTAAAATACGTATAACAAATCAATTTCAAACTCTGGACACAAACATGAAATCCACTAAGTACGTAGAAGTAAATATTGTACCTGAAAAAAGTGTTTCTTACAACAGAAAACAACTAAAAAAAAGGAGATAAAGTAAAAGAAACCACACAAATCGACAATCTGACAAAAAAAAGGAAGCTCTAAATATAATAAAACATGAAACATGAAAGTACAAATAGTACAGAGGATATCTGGAGATTATATTTAAAACAAATTCAATTTTAGATGAAAAAAACTGTAAGGCGATAAATAAACATTAGAATTATATTATATCCTCGTGCAGGAGCAATGTAGTGCGAGGAGGAAAAAAAGTCATACAAAATGTCACAAAAATCCTAGCGAGAAACTGCGAAATGTACAGATCATCCAATGGGAGAAGAGAAAAATGCCCCACCAAATGTGCCCTGACCCTGAAGGAAAACTTGAAAAATACGGGATCTACGTGGGAGAAGAGAGAAAAGTCCACAAAATTTCCTCGACTCCCGAGGGAAAAATTGAAAAATATCGGACCTTCAGTGGGAGAAAGGAGAACAACCTCACACCTTTCCCCGACTCACGAGGGAAGAAATTGAAAAATATCGGATCTTCAGTGGGAGAAGGGAAAAAACTCCCAACAAATTTCCACCGACTCCCGAGGAAGAACTTGAAAAATATCGGATCCTCCAGTGAGAAAGAGGAGAAAACGTCAATAATTTTCCCCCACTCCGAGGAAAAACTCGAACAATATCGGGATCCTCAGTGGGAGAAGAGGAGAAAAACGTCCACACAAATTTTCCCCGCTCCCAGGAAAACACTCGAACAATAGCGGTACCGCCAGTGGGAGAGAGGGAAACGTCCCACCAAACTTTCCCCCGATCCGATGGAGAACTTGAAAAATATCGGGATCCTCTCAGTGGAGAAGAGGGAAAACGTCCCACCAAATTTTCTTCTCCGACTCCGAGGGCAGAACATGAAAATATCGGTTCCTCCAGTGGAGAAGAGGTAAAAAACGTCCCACAATCTTCCCCGACTCCCTAGGAAGATCTTGAAAAATGTCCGGATCCTCACTTGGGAGAAAGGAGGAAACGTCCCACCAAATTTTCCCCGACTCTCCCGAGGGAAACAACTCGAACAATTCGGAATCCTCCATTGAGAAGATGCGAAAACTTCCCCACCAATTTTCCCCGACTCCCGAAGGGACGAACGTGAAAAATATCGGGATCTCCATGGGAGAAGAGGAGAAATCTTCCCACGAGATTTTCCCCGTACTCCCGAGTGAAAACTCGGAACAATATCGGCGATCCTCCAGTTGGGGAAGAGGAAGAAAATGTCCCACCAGAATTTTCCCCGATTCCCGAGAACACTCGAACAATATCGGGATCCTTCCATGGGAGAAGAGTAGAAAACGTCCACCATAATTTTCCTCCCCGACTCCCGAATGGAAACACTCGACATATGGGATTCCTCCAGTGGGAGAAAAGATAAAACGTCTCCGCCAAATTTCCCGACTCCCGATGGAAGACTTGAAAAATTCGGGATCCTCCAGTGGGATAACGGAGAAAACGTCCCACCAACTTTTCCCCGACCCCGAGGGATAAACTCTTGAAAAGATATATATCTGGATCCTCCAGTGGGAGAAGAGGAGAACGTCCCACCACATTTTCCCCGACGCCCGAGGGTGAAAACCTCCGAACAATATCGTGATCCTCCGTGGGAGAAGAGGATAAACGTCCACCAATTTTCCCTCGACTCCCGAGGGAAGAACTTGAAAATATCGGGATCCTCCAGTGGGAGAAGAGGATAAAAGTCCACCAATTGTTCCCCGACTCCCGAGGGAAGAACTTGAAAAATATCGGGATCCTCCCGTGGGAGTAGAGGTGGAAAATGTCCACCAGCTCATCGATTCCCGAAGAGCAACCATAGTAATAATAGGATCCTCCATTGAGAAAGATGTTAGAGCGCCTACCATAATTTTTTTTTCCACACAGGAGGGTTTTCTCTGCCTGAATAAGTCTGGATTTTTCTGTGGAGACATTTCCAAATGCTACATATCGCCTAAATACCTTCACAATATCCGGCTCATAAATGTATACACAATACCAGTGTTATTTCTAAATTTCCATGTGACAAAGTTATACATTTCTCTATTTAACAGTAATTATGGTTGAAATCGTTTCATTTGGTGTTACCTTTTAGTAGGGACCTATTATCCCTCTCATTAGAATACCCGTGAATATTATCAGCGACATCTTATAATAGAGGGTGTGGGGGGGGGTGTGTAAAATATCTTGTTTTTTTGTACTTAACTTATTGTTTATAATTTTAACTAGTAACTTTAACTAATGTAAATATGTCTTAACATCGTTGTAGTTGGTTAATTATATACTTTATAGTAGTTAATGTAATTCTTAAGAAGTGATTGTTTACTTTAATTTTACTTTTAATATAGGATATAATAAAAGTTAGTTCGTTTCCTTGTATTAATTATTTTAATTCATTTTCTATGTTTATCATTTTCTTATATTTTTACAAAGACTGACGTTAAAACTGCATCACTCTTATGACTCAATCTGGATTCTTCTCCATTTTATAAAATGCATAAATGAGGCAGAGTTGTTCAGGTACACGTTAGTAAAATACATAGTAATCTTCGTTGAGGTTTTAGTCACAATATCAGAATTATAAAAACATAAATACTCATAATAATAATACTAATTATAATAATAATAATAATAATACTAATAATAATATCATAATAATAATAATAATAGATCGATTGATCATCCGGTGATTAATTTCTTTGACATCGCCCGATTCATAATATCCAATTTTGGTCGGTCCAGTCCAATCTCTTGGTTGTAAATGTTTTCTCCTTGTTGTAAAACTATTCCTGACTCCAGGAGGTTTTTTAGTCTCCTCTGCCTCGTCCCCTTCCCGCAGTTTCCATTCCAAAACAGATGTTTGGTAAGTCGATCCTCTTCCATTCGCTGTCAATAATGACCGTACCATCCTAATTGCTAAACTATAATAATAATAATATAATAATAATAATAATATAATATGAATAAATAATCATAATAATAATACTAATAATAATCATAATAATACAAAATAAGAGAATTTATTTATTTTGTCATGTTAAGGTCTTAAGACTCTCTTTTCCCTAAAACCAGTCAGGGATTAAGAAAATCATACAAAAATTACATCATATTACAATCAATTTAAAAATGCTATTTAATATAGACTAATGAAAAGACAATAACGGATGTGGTTTTAATACCACAATATTAGCGAAGTCAATGGATAAATAAAGTAAAATAAGAAACTTCCCAGATTAAGATTTTATAGGTATATGACAACATGCTGATATCATTTTTTAATCCGCCTCCTCTACTTTCAAATTTATATATATATATATATAATATAAGGCCTACTACGGTCTCCAAATTACGTGCTGTTCTTCCTTTCATGTCTCCCAATAATATCCATTGTTTTCCCAGCACTAATTTTTCGTATTTCTCTGCATTAACTTTGTCAAAAAATAATCATTTTCTAGATTTTGCCCATTCCATACCGTTAATTGGTGCGTATATCCCAAAAAAATGTTAGCTTATCCCCCCATATATATTCAAATCTAATTTAAAATTCTGTCATAAATGTTTCCCAATTTCTTATAGTCCTTTCCATTTCCTTATGAATCCAACACTGAAACGCCTCTTTTGACTCTTTTATGGTTATCCACGCCACTGTAGAGATTCATATATTGCCTAATTTTTCATTTCCTGTGCCATCGCTGGATAGAATACGAATAAGAAATAAGGGGAAATTAGGGTTTACGGAGAGCCGGGCATCATAGAAATTAAGTAATAAAGTTATAAGTGGTATGCCATGTCAAAGAATGACAAGCAAATATTGCCTCAAATTTAGGGCAATGGATCCCAATGGAAAGGAGGAAGAGAGAAGACCCGACGAAAACTTTTGATAGAAGGGGTACTCAGTAGATATGAATGTCAAGAGGATTGGAGGAAGATCAATGATGGACCGATAGTGGAATGGCGTTTCGTTTCCGAGAGGGCGCAGCTGCATGATTCCGGATGAATGATGATATATAATCCTGTCGGGACGAGTCCCATATTAGCAGAATATAGGTCACTGTTTCACTGGTACTTGATAAGTACTCCCCATCGAGAATTCTTTTTTCACAGATATTCAATTATGAATAATCTACAATTTGATTAATGTACTAAAAGGCTAGGCTACACATAATAGAGATAATAATATAATATACTTAATATACTCATAATATATAATATAATAATAATAATAATATCTTATATTTGTTAACTAATTGGCTTGGTAAGAACGAGAAACTAAACGAATAATAAAAAATTACTTAGAATAATTTTATATATTATATCGTGGTAAAAAATATGTAGTTTTTTTAAATTTTATTTTTTTGAGTCCAGCAGTCCT